>NEWO01000646.1:0-25215 GCA_003013225.1 Phalaenopsis aphrodite
TAGCAGCAGCTTCAATTATCGATCTAAGAGATCCAACCAACCCATTATAAAAAGTTTGATTTATTAACTAATCTGGCAACACATGGTGTAGACACTTTTTAAGGAGATCTTTAAATCTTTCCTAGGCTTCATAAATTGATTCCCCTTTTAAACTGAAAAAAAGATGTGATATCATTTCTAGTTTTTGAAAGTGGGAAATATTTAGATAAGAATTTTTGTGATAAATCTCCTATTATTCTGATAGATCCAGGTGCTAATGAGTTTAACCACATTTTAGCTTTATTCCTTAGTGAAAAAGGAAAAAGTCTTAGTCTGATAACATCATTTGACACTCCATCATATTTAAATGTTGCACACAATTGTAAAAAACTACCAAGGTGTAAATTAGGATCTTTAGTAGGTGTTTCTTAAAACTGATTATTTTGTACCATTTGGATAATAACAGATTGAAGCTCAAACGAATTGACAGCTACAATAGGGGTTTGATTACTCAAATAAATTTCATCTGTTGTAGGATTTGCATAATCTCTTAAAGGTCTTTGATGATTTTCATTTTCATTTTCAACATTGTTTAAATTGCAAGCCATTTTACTAAATTGATTTTTCTTTTTTTTTGTTGTTTTCAAATTTTTCAACAGTTTTTTCTAGCTCAGAGTCGTAAAGTACTAAATTTTTCTGATCTTAAACTATGCATAAACTGAATAAAGCAAGTTGTTAAAAATAAGAAAACACACTAAAATAAGAAAAAAATCAAATTAAACTTCAAACACTCTTTTTTTAAAATATTTTTTAGAATAAAATAAAGTAAAATACTAATATTTTTCATTACTTCTCCGAAAACAGTGCCAAAAACCTGATACGAGATTTTGTATATGCAAATATTTAAGAAGTTGACACCACTCAACGAGGCCAAAAACGCAATGTAGACAGATTTATAATAGATGTGCAATATAATCCTAACAAAAATAATTTTTATAAAAAATATTTATCTTTTAAAACTCTTTTTAAACTGCCAAATCTCTTTTAATATCAACACAAATATACGTATCGCTCAAGTAAAAGGGCTCTAATGGAGTCCTAGATATCGATCCCACAGGGAAGTTGGAAAATCCTAAAATACATTATGAAAATTATTTTATATCAAAAACTAAAAAATAAAAGTAAAGTACAAAGTTTAAAGATTGAGTACTCAGGTGAATGCTAATTAAAATGCAGGTGCAATACTATAGAAATTAAACTAAACTAAATACTAAACTTTCAAAAGTAAAATTGTAAAAATTAAACAAAATTTTTATTGTGACGAAAAGTTCAAATTTAAGAAGCATCCTTCCACTTTACAACAAGTTTATGGTATGTGAAGAAATTAAAATCATTTGAAAAAATATATATATAAACTGTTTTGTGCCAAAATGAAGCAATTCTATTCTTTATCCTCTTCCGAGTGCTATAAAGAATATTGACTAATCCAGAGTTTGGTCCTTAATTCTGTGGTTAGGCTGGGAGGATACCAACTACCACCTAGAGCTCCCACTACTCCGTCCCCTGAGGGCTAACAATCTCGCATTAATTTCCAATCAACTGAACCAAATTGGGGGTTTTAATTTGTCATCTTAAAATCTCCAATTCTGCATCCAACAAAGTATATTTCCCTATTTATTTGCAACCATTCCCATGGATGATATACTCTCCCATGAAATCAAATGTGATTCTTCCTATGTTGTAAAAATCATATCTCATTTAGGAACATATGTCTCTCAATAAGTTTTAACATTTCAACTGGCTAGATCGAAAAGTAAATGAAGATCGGAGTTCAAATCATCAAAAATTATTATCATTTAAAACCGTGGAAAATAAAATCTATTCTTCACAAAATCATATCTTCAAAGTAGAGAGAAGAATCAAAAAGACTACTCAGAATTCATGAGAATGATACGACAAAACACGAATTTCATATATAAAAATAATTTTACAAAACACAAGAAATAAAAATACAACTTATCTCACAATCCATTCCAAGCAAATCCCTTGAAGTTCTCTCCAAGCCTTTCTCTCTTTACAATCATTCCCAATTCTCCCTTAGAAATGTAATGAAGAAGAAATCTTTCACTTTCCCTCTCCTCTTACATCCCTAGAAGAAAATCTCCTCTTCTCTCTCTCTCTAACTCACACCACTTTCTCTCTCTAACTCATGCCACACATAAAAGCCTCCTTTTACAACTCAATGAAGTCTTCTTCTTTTATTTTGGGCTGCCTCCTTTGGAAAAGAATTCAAAATTTTCTCCAAAATTCCTTCCAAAAGTCAACTCTTTTGAATTCAAAAGATGTGTCACTTGATCCAAGAGTCATATTCCTGCATAAAAGAATCTTCCATAGTGTCTAGATGAATTGAATTACTTCAAGAGGTGTGCAGAACAAGTTTCTCATTGAAAATTCACACAAAATTCGTCTTGAACCGTCTTAATTTAAAAAATTTATAACTTAGTGTTGAAAAGTGATAAAAATAAAAGAAAAATACAATGTGCTCAGTGAACAGAGGGGAACAATTTGGACTAAAAATTACAATTATTTTCCTAATATTTATTTTTAAATTAATTAAATACTCTAAAACTGCTTTAAATCATAAGTAGTTAAATATTAATCACAAAAATATGATATTTGGAGGGTGCATTTCTCATATGTCTATGGTTGTTCTCTGATTTTTTCAAAGTTGAAGGACACCTCTAACATTAAAAACCCTAATTTTCAAAGTAAGCCACCCTTATTTTGCTTAAAATAATTCTAAAAATAAAATATAAATAAAAATTACAAAAATAGGTTTGGTAGGTTTACTGTACTCAGATGAACTTAAGAAAAATAAAAGTCAAATTTTAAAAATGCAAAGCTGTTTTTTCTATTTTAAAATTAAGAAAAATACCAATAACAAGAAAAAGCTTAAATAACTAAAAAAAATTATCAAAATAACCAAAGTTGACTAAAAATGACCTTAGGAATTCCCTGTAAAAATGGTAAAGCCATAAAAAATATTTTTAAAATGGATTTTCTAAATAAATAAGTATTTTTTATTAAAATAATTATAGAAATTAAAATATAATTCAAAAAATTATAAAATTAGTTTGGGGAATTCCTTAACACCGAAGCTATCTAAGAAAAATAAAATTGTAGTAAAAAATTAAAAAAAGGTTAGTTTTAGACTATTTTCTTAATTATTTATTAATTAAAAATACCAAAAATCACAAAAAATGCAAAATGTGTCAAAATGGCATAAGTCACTTCCTAATTGAAGAAAACAACTTTAAAAATATTTCATAACTTTTTGAGATTATAAAAATGTATTTTAAGTAGTTAAATGTATTTTCCTATATTTTTTACTTAAAAAATTATAAAAAATAGAATAAAAAATCATACAAATATGAAATTAATTTTTATGGGTTCTCTAAGTCATAAAGATTAAAGAAAAATATGAAAGGCAATTTTCAAAATAAAAAATATTTATTTATTTATTTATTCAGTAAGAAAATTATATAAATTAAAAGATTACTAAAAAAATCCTAAAAATTGGACTAAGTAGTCCTCTAACTATTTGAATGTCCTAAATTTTTTGTAAGGACCAAGGATGTTTTTTAATTAAGTAAATGAATTAACTTTGAAAATCCTTATTTTTTAGCTAAAATAATTCCAGAAATTAAAATAAAAATTAGAAAAGTATAAATTCTTCTTTGGTGACTTAATCAACCCATCCTTTTCTTCCTCCAGTTGGAGAGTTAGCGAGTCAGAGGATCCAACCTCATCACTATCAACCATGAACCTCTTCCTTGAATGAAGCTGCTTCTTTCACCTTACCCCATTGAGTCGGGCTTTTTTCCTCCAGCTTCCTATCCTCTAAGCGTTTCTTCGCACTCCTTGGCCAACTCACTCCAAAGGCCTCTCTCAACACTTCTTTGATAAGAGCTTCTAATGGAAACTCTTGCTGCTCGCCATCGCTGTCACCTAGAGATGACCGAAACCAGCATACTCGTAAGAAATGAAACTGATTAAAACATCTTATGTGCCATATTTATAAAAGGCCATGGACACGAAAATTAAGGATTTTTCATTATTAAAGAACTAATTGTGACATAGATGAATTGTTTTTTTTTTTAATTTCTCTTGTTCTGATTACATTATGACTTCTTGGAAAAAAAAAGAATCCGGGGAACTAAATATGTGTACTCATAATGTGTCAGCTCGATTCTCAGAAGAATCCAATGGACCTAGAAAATAAAGTAGAGTCAAAGATGGTTCAACAAAAATCAAGGGTTACAATAACATGAATCCACGTAACCTCTTATCAAAGCAAAGGTACTCTAAGAAATTCTCGGACCCTACTGAACAACGAACCACTTTTCTAGCGCTGACCCCCTCCGGGACCGGACTACCTAATCCCTCGAGATAACACTACAGATCAACATCGAGAAAAACCTCAAAGACTGCCACCCCCCAAACCAAGATTGCTAACACATAATTCGACTGACCAAAGTCCAATAGATAAACCGATCAGAGCTCTATTTCAAACAACTGGCATACAGAGGTATCCATGTAAGAGACCTCCTTTTATTTTATTCGTATTTATTTCTAACCAAACTACCTCGTGAGGGTCTTTATTTCAAATATGGGTATGCATGTAATTGTATACATCATATCCCCTAGTCTATAAGTAGGGACTAATTTATTCATTGAATGGATAATAAACTATCCAAGCTAACTTTGATTCTTTTCCTTTCTCTCTCTCTTTCTCATCTCTCACTCTTGTATGCCCTATTGCATTTGGGATAGTTTCAGATTGAACGATTAGAAGGTTGGTATGTGATTAAAAAACACTCACAAAAGGCTTGAAAAACATACAATCGATACGAAATTATATTCAACGAAGCTTAAGATTGAATTTCTAGCCATTCATCAATTCGTTTATTTCATGTGTTTTCTTGATTGTGATACTTACTCTCCACTTAATTATTCTACTCCTTACAGATTTATAGCTAATTTTTATTATTTATTAACTTACTGTAGTTGTTGTGTACTGTTTTACAGCAATAGACGTTTTTTACCATGTACTGTTTTAAAAGCATGTTTGTGAGTTCATTTTGCTTGCAAGTGATATCGGTATACAAATTTGAAAGCTAGAAAACACGGTATAAAAGTTTCCAGTCGTTAAAAGCATCTGCTCATATATTACTTTAGGAAAATAGATCATAAAAATAATAAAGCCATCATAGAAGCCCATCCAACCACCTATTGAAAGTATTAGTGAAGTTTGTATTTGTATCATAGAAGCCCATCAGAAAACACAAACCGAACTATTTGATTATATTAGTGAAGTTTGTATAATTATAAACCCATAAAAAGAAAATTAAATAAAATTGAATAAAAAAATAATAAAATGTGAAAAAAAAGGGAAAGAAATAGAAAAACAATGCAGCAGCAATTACAGCAGAAACTTCTTCCTACCTTCCCAGATAGCTCAATCGCATCCACTTTCCTCCAATTCTTCAACCTCAATCAAAATTCCTGAACTAACACCCACAACTAATAATAGAAGCCCATCCAACCACCTAAATGATATTCTAATCCCCAACAAATGGATGCCACTGGCCTCCTACCATAATAATAAGACACCTAATCCGCACGCCATCATCCCTTTTCAGCATCAAGCAAACCAAAATAACAACTAAAGCTGCTACAAGAAATCATTTCCTGTGACCCAACCACATGAGAATCGAACCAATCAGGCACAGATGTCATCAAAGAGAAAGCTTTTCTTCCTTCTCATCTGCATCTCATCCACCTTCTACATCTTCAACTTTCTCAAAATCAGAATCACCACCACAAGAAGCCCCTCCATGCGCCTAGCAAAAATCCCCCGCACCCCCAAATACTCACCATTTGTGCCTCACAAGCTCACGAATCAAGCTACCTTCCAAGAAGAGGAGCCATTCACACTTAAAGAGCTCGACCTTCTATCAAACATTATAACCCGGAATCAAAACCGCAACCTCCTCTTCTTTGGCCTCAACCCGCAATTTCTCCCCCTTGCGGAAGCTGCCACTGGCGGCTCAGCGATCTTCCTGGAAGATGATATTGAAAGGATTCAAAGATTTCGCCTTAGAACAACATATAGAAATGTTACAGTTCATATGGTCAGATATAATGAAGTGGCTGGCGGAGCTTATGAGCTGCTCCGGCATGCAAGAGAGGAATCAGATTGCGGTCGAAAAACTAGTAAATTTTTCGGTGAAACGAGATGCAGACTGGCATTGAGCTGCCTTCCGCAGGAGGTTTATCGAAGGAAATGGGATGTTGTTGTGGTCGATGGGCCTAGGGGCAACTGGCCAGATGCGCCGGGTAGAATGGCTGCAATCTACACGGCGGCCGTAATAGCGAGGATGGGAAGTGGGACTGATGTGGTCGTGCATGATGTGGATAGGATGATTGAGAAGTGGTATTCTTGGGAATTCCTCTGTCATGATAACTTAGTTTCTGCAAAAGGGAAGTTGTGGAATTTTAGAATTAATGGGACCTTTCAGTCTGATGGCTTTTGTCCTGTAAAGAAAGTTCAGATTATGTAAGAATGCTTATGCTTCAGGTGTGATGCTAGAAGGAAAACTCTAGTAAACATGCCAACAAAACTAGCCTCGGAAGTTAGTAATTCCGTATGTAGTGCAGGAATTGTTTTTTCATTGAACATGTTTCAGCATTTAGGAGATGAAAACATGCATGCTAAAGTTCTGCAACAATTGGGCAACTAAAATTTCGGAACTAGCTTAGTGTTTGGCTTGCACTTTATTTCCAATTCATAAAAAAATTGGAATTTACTTTTGATTTAGGAGTAAAAATGGTACAGGAGCAACTGAGTCATGGTGTTGGATTTTAAATAAATGAGGGAATTGACTTTGCGCTGCGTTACAAGTTACAACTCAATGTTATAGTGAGAATGTGAATTGGGCTTTCAAGTCAATATCCAAAATTATACGAGGGTTAGTGTATGAGAATAAATACAATGCAAAAACTAACATTTGATTACTAAATTGCAAAAAACAAAAAAACAAAAAAAAAAAAGAAAAAGAAAAGAAAAAGGTATGAGACAATAGAAATTGATGTATCATGGCTTAATTACAATTGGTCTAAATTTAGCATTTGAGTTCTCTTGTTCTTGAATTTCACTAACTCCTATATTGTAGAGGAAAAAAAAAAGATAAATCATATCCTTGGGCCAATAATCTTTTTGACAAGCCCTCCTCTTAAAGTTGGAAAACTAACACTCCTAGCACAAACCACATTGTCATGTTAGAATATCTCTAATAAATCGATCATCAAATGAATAAAAAACCATTTGAAAAAATTACAACCTAAATGTACAGTCTTGAATTAAACTGGAGGAATATGACATCAAGCACATAATAAATTGGAAAGAAAAATGGTGTAACCCAGGGCAAACCAAGAAGAATAAAAGACAAGACAAAATAATTTTTATAGTTACATTCTTCTAAGGATAAAACCACTAATAGCTATAGAAAAGCTTTCTAGTACAAATCCCACTATCCACTTATATTTAGGTGTAATTGGCTAACTAATAATAACCACTTAAATCTTTGATAAAATTAAAATAATCAAGCTGAATAAGATTAGTTAGGTGCTGTATATTGAAAAGCGTATTGTGTCATAGTATGACCATGCTACATGATATTCTTTTTGCTTCATAAGGACTCGACCTGAGTTAATGAACTGGAATATCATCAAGCAAGTGGTATTCATAAATATCAAATATGTTTCATGTTAGAGATTGTTCAATTTATGAGGTAGAGAAATGATGCATTATTATTTATCTTCTGGGCTTGGGGAATGTACAAAGTTTGCATGTATTCAATTTGGAATACGTGTCGATTTGACAACATTCATTTCATCAATAAAACTTGAAAAGGTCACCCACATTGAATGCTTTAAACAATCATTTTGTGCTGTCTTGTGCTTATAGAGTTGAGCACTTGTGAAAGATAGTTCTTAACATTTTGAAGCACGAAGTTGAAGTCTATAACATTTTGTTCTTCTTCTACTTTTAGTAGATCAGCAAGTTCAACAATATAATTTGGTGCCTTGTAAACAATATTGAATAAAGATCTCTCATTTGAGCAATTTGACATAGAGTTATAATAGTGCTCATCATGACGAAGGACTTCATCCCATTATTTTATTTGCTCTCCCACTAAACACTAATCATGTTTTTAAGGGTCTAGTTCACTACTAAGGCTTTTCCTAGCATATGGAGATGTTTGGTTGTGCTCATTTTGTGTTATTTGTATAATATTTTCCACAATACTTACCACAAGTAACTCACGATTTTAACAATATATATAGAGTGAGATTTCTATGAAGCCCATGTAGTCGGATGAAAACTCTAAAATACATTTCCGCAACCTTAAAGGCACCCAATATTGACCCAAATTGGCTCAAGTCCTCCCAAATTATATCATGATTTGGCAAAATGTAAGAGCTTTTGTTTTTTGGTTGCCTTTTGTTAGTTTGGTAGGTTTCATAACATCCTGTGAATTAACAAACATTTTGGTGAAGCTTAAGTCAAAAGAAACAAGTTGCCAACTGGGCTACAATTTTAACTCGATTTTTGTGGGAAACTATTCCTTCAAAATGCATATATATTATTAAGTATGCATAAATAAACTATTAGGAATGCATAGTTATTTAAATTTAAAAAGAAATCCTTGTCTAAAGTTGATGTGAGGAATATGTGCTTTGGCAGTATAACACTTCCTGGGATTTGTGATATTATCATCATCAACACACTACTCCTTAGTGGATTAAATTCTGGTGATCATTAGTTTATCAGAACCAACAAATTAGCTCAGATGCTACTTTAGTGTATTTGTTAGTTTTATGTCTAAAGATGAAGCTAACTTTTTTCATGAAAATTATCCATCATATGTGCAACAAGTTAAGTGTTTTTTTTTTATTATAAAAACATCAGTGACTTATAATTACTTCATAAAATAAACTCTCGCTGAACTAAATAGTTTTAACATTTTAGTATTCTCACTAATATGTTTCTTTTCAATTTAAATGTTGATTACATATATCAATGTTTTTGTTCTTTTTCTCCTTTTGCTTTATTTTTAAATGGAGTCACCAGTTTTTGGATTATCATATACTTCTCTATTCCAAATATATCTCTTTTCTTGATATTATGTACATTCAGGAGAAGAGAGAAACCAAAAAAAGATGGGCATACAACAAAAACGATAAACTAGAGAAAGAACGTGGAGAGCTTACGTGTGATAAACATAGCAAGGATAGGTCAAGTATGTTCGCCCAAACAAGATCAGGCAGCAGAACCTTGGACTAGTATCTGTTGAAGAATACCTATGTTGACTACCAAAAACAAAGATTCCTGTGTGTTTGACTATTATAGGGTCTAGAGTGCTCCCAATGGAATATATCCCACTTGGTTAATTACATCTTTGGGGTTGTCTAAGAATACTCATGATCCAAAGGAGTATTGCTTACATTTGTAATGACGACTAGCACAAGGCTATCAAAGGATTTTTATCTCATTAGAGAATGTTCCAATGCTTTCAAATCTCCTACTAAGCCATGGGCGGAGAGTGAGTCTCTCACAGTTCCTTATGTGGATAACATACTCATTAGCATTTGAAGCCTCCAAAATAATCGAATCATCCCAATGAAAAATTTTGAAACGTCAAAGCATATCTGGGCCATAAGGGTAGATGACAAATTGTACCCCAAATGGGAAACATCTCATTTGCAATCATACTATCGAGACGATACTAACAAAGTCCATAAGAACGATAGAGCTTGGCAAGGGTAGCCAAAAGAAGGGAGTAGTAGTCTATAGAGAATAGAGGTGGCCGGGTTAATTTACCATGGAACCATCATCCAAAGCTACTAATACCAAAAGCCTATCTGGTCGTGAAGGTAGTCGAATCAAAATGTCCAGAGATCTTTGATCAACAATCCGTGAATTGCATTGTCTATGGAGAGATTGGTATCCTCAAGGTTAGAGGAACAAAACTTTATCCTATGACTGTCTGGTGTAGCTCCAACATGTGGGACTTTATCCGCCAAAATTGCAAGGATATCGCTTGAAAAGAGGAGAAATGGAGGTTCGATTACAAATCTGGAAAACACTCCTAAAAATAGGTCTTACACCACATTTATGTTGAGGAGTCTTCTAACAAGCTAGACACACTAGACAACCTCTTACATATTAATGAGCTTAAAACCTTTTGAAATTATTTCCTAAGGCCTATGACATTCCTTGAGAAATTTCATAAAATTTTGAATAATTTATAATTGATTAAATTTTATTGTTAAAATTTTAAGATAAACATCAAACTAATAAAATATATCTTAAAACTATTAAAATATTCCCTTAAGTCATAGGCCATTAGAACAATATCTCATTAAATCTCGAGTCAACTTTGAGTAATTGAACATTTAAAAGTTTATTAATTGTTTTAAATATTAAATAATTTTAAACTTTAAAATTAGTTTCAATTTTAAAGTTTAACAGGAGACTTGGAAAAGAAGCCAAGCAGTTCAGTAAAAAATTGGTAAGACTTTGAAGCTTATGGCAATTTTTTGAAATAAATGAATTATTTTAGTGCAATAATTATAAAAGCTCTCTTTATTAATATATATATATATATATATATATATATATATATAATTACTTGAGTTTTCTATCTTATTATAATCTAATGGTTAAAATATAAATACTTTTTAATCTAATTTATAATATCATGAATTTTTTAATTTTTAGGGTTTAAAAATTAATTTAAAGGGGTTAACTTTTTCTAATTTGTAAATAATTATTTCTTTAGATTATTAAAGATTTTAAAAAAATTTGTGTAATTTAAAATATTTTTTAGTTATTTATTGATTACTTTAGGAAGAAAATTAAAAATTATAAAAAATTAAATTTAAAGTTTAATATAATACTGATTAAGGTGATATTACACAAAAAAATTAATTATTTATACATTAATTTTGATTTCTTAATTTTTTTTAATAACTTTGACTTATAAAAAAATTAAATATTAAAATTAATTTAAAAATGTGTAATATTTTACAGAGAGCCTTGGAAAGTCATCCCAAAGCTTCTGTAAAATATTTATGGTTTTATAAGCTCAATATTTTCTTATAATTTAATTATTTTGGTTCTCATATTAATGATTAGAATAATTTGCACTAAATTTCCTCAAACCTAATTTTCTTTGGTGTTCTCCATAATGAGTAGCTTATGCTCCATCCTTGAAAATGTTTAATATAGAAATTTGAATTTTGGGATCAACTTTTCATTTTTTTAAACTATCACATTTTTTTCTAGATTCTATTGAAGTAAACCAATGAATAGTGTGTTCTACTATTCTAGGTCAGACAAGACCTAAAAGTGTTTATGTGACCATATTGGTGGTATTTTACCATTTAATATTTTAAGTTATATTTTTATTTTAAATTTATTAGTTTAGAAGGCTCAATATCGACTTTAATATGTTCAAATTTTGTTGAAAAATTTACAATAGTCTTCACATAGCATGAAAATATTTTAGACAAAATTTGAAGATTAGATATTTATGTATTTTAGTTTAATTATTCATCAAATATTTTATTTATTTGATGAATAGTGTATCAAAAATATTTTGATATAAATTTTATTTTTAAAATATTGAGCTTTGTTTATTTTAGTCTCTTGTGTTTTTTTTTTTAATTTTTATAGCTTATATTTTATTTATATTAATTTTCAAATTTTATATAATTTTGTAAATTATCAAGCCATGTTTCCTAATACATAAAGCTATTAGTCGTTGATAAAAAAAAATTACTACAAATGACTTGCTCTGACAGGTTGGCATGTTCTTAAGGAGGAAGGCCTACTATATGCATGGTTTTCTATCTAATCAAATCAAATTTTGATCTCATTTATTGTCCACTCCATCTCTTAATTCATATCCAAATTTTGTTATACATTATGTCTTTTCCAGTGTCTATGAGTGGGTGGGTTGAGCTCGAGTTAGCCAGAAATTAGGCTTCACTTGAGCTTAAGATTAAAATTAACTCAATTTTAATATAAATCTATTTTTACTCAAACCAAAATTAAAATGTAAATACTATTTAGATCAACTTAAACTAAAAAAAAAGAATCAAAATTTAACTTAATCGAGATGAACCCTAAATTATCATAGTGCTTGTAGCTCATTGAAAATTTTGGAATTTCATTCCATAATCAACATCATGATCATTACTATGTTTGAAGCCAATTTCACTTGAAATTTTGGTGACGATTTGACACAATTTCACTTGAAATTTTGGTGACGATTTGACACCAATTTCACTTGAAATTTTGAACTTCATGTTTTTATGCATGAAAGTTTGGTCCCATAAAAAAAATTGTCAATGAAGCATCAATTGGCAAAATAGATTGCACTAGTGTGTGGAGATCATCAAATCCTTTTAAATGAGTCCCCTCCTTTGTCCAAAAAAAAATTTCATGTAGGTGCACATAAAGAGTATGATCATTTGGATAATAAAAATAACAACAACAACATTGCAATAAAAATTAAATCTAAACTTAAGACTTAATTCAAACTTAATTTAAGAAAAAATTAAAATGAAAACTTAATTGGAATTATTTTAATGACCAACAATTCCAAGAATATTAGCTTTATTTGTTAGAAATTCATGTTTGAACTTCATGACACAAATTCCAAAAATACATAATAGTCAAGATCTTTTAAATTCATGATATTTACATATCTATAATAAAGTAACACGTATCTGTATTCATGATGATAAGATTTTATCTTGATGAAATTTGATCTTGTAGAGATGGAGTTTCTCTCTCTAATCCCTTGAAAATTTTTGTACTTTCTGATGGAGGAAAATGTACGGGGTGTGTTAAGAAGAGAGAGGACCCCATTATCTGAATTATGCTCTATTTAATCACCATCCATCACGGGGTTACTAACCAATAGGATTTATGATAATTTAATAAATTAATTGATTATTATTGTTAAAATTAATGACATAAGTTAGTAACCTCTATTCATTTTAGGGATTACATGAGTTACAAAATTAATATCATAAGTTATAACATAAGTTATGAGTTAAGATAATTAATAACTTAAATTATCATGAGTTACAAAAATAAATATTATAAGTTATCATAAGTTATGACTTAAGTTATGAGTTAAGAAAAAAAATAACTTAAGTTATCAAAATAAATCTCATAAGCTATTAAAATAAATTTGAGCCATAAATTAAAATTTAACATTTTATACCACTTAAAATATGTCATACTATATATTTAATAATTTATATGAATCTACACACATGTAGCCATTCTTTAGGCACCGAAAAAAAAATTATTATTTTTATAAAACTGTTAGCTATATGAGTGTATGAAATTATGTTATACACGTAAATATCTTTCAAATGAAGACCCCCACTCAACTCTCTCGTATTCTCTTTCATTCTCACATTTCCCACTTTATTTCTCTCTCCTGTGGGCCAAAGCCCACATACTTTTTTCTCTCCCATGCAAGTCAAATCTAGTTTACCCGCATTTTAGCACATGGTCAACGCCTCACATTCTCCTCCAATTCACCAAGAGGTCAAAACCCTTTCTCCCATTTCCTCCGTAACACATCTCACCCCTCTTATCCCTCTTCTACGACTATTTCCAAGCAAACCTTATTGAACATGTAACAGTTCTCTATGTTTAAAGAAGTGAGATGACACCAATTAGAATTGCAATTTATCATATAGTTGAAAAAGAATAATAGTCAGTTCCATATTTCCTTAGATATGAGTTGAAAGAACTTAGAAATTTTTTCGAAGAGAAAGAATTTTAAAGAAAGAAATAACTTAACTGGTCATAGAAGCTAACATGGCATTTTATCTTGATTTTTGTTTGCATAATTTTCTCGAGTCTTTAAATGATATGGTGAATCTAAAATCTTAACATTTTGTCCCTAACGTGGGAGAAGGCATCAACAAAAACAAATATGCTTATAACTCAAAAAATTTTAGTTTGTTTTGAACGAAAACTTTATTTGCTTAGAACATATTTTATAAGATTTAAATAAAAATTAACTCAATCCACACCTAGGTAAATCAGCTGTAAACCCTAGGTTAATCAACAAAGAATTGAAACTAAAGTTGATTCACACTCCTAGAGTAATATAATGTGGAAATCTATATAAGATTACTATATACATATACATTATTACTAAGGACTATAACATGTAATTCCCCAATGCTTGTTAACAACTAAGATTATGTAGCAGCCCTAAAATGAACTCATGATTACTAAAGAAGGCACATCTAACTATATATTTGTCAAGTAGGACTACATTCACCATCGCTATGAAAATAGTGGTGACCTTTAAGTATTTGATTGGTCAATAGTTTAAGGCTACCGATTAACCAAAGATAATAAGATATTACTGGTATCATGACTGGGGGTGTCATACTAAATTTTTTGTTAGTCCACACCTATTTAGTCTTCAGATATATCTCAAAATTTCCTTAAATATAGGATTTCAAATTTCATCTCAAATTCAACAAATATTGTCCCTCTAATCTAAAAATCATTCCAACTAAGCTTGTTACTTTAATTTAGAAAACAAATTATATTTAAACATCAAATAAAAGAAAATTTTTTCCAAACGTCTTTAATCCAATTGATTTTAGTTCGAGCTCTTCATATCTTATCATGTACAAATCATTATGATGTTATCTTTGGTCCATCAAGGTCTTACTCTCTTTAAGAACAATCTAATTTTAACCTCCATGGTACGCATCCCTCTTAGGTTGCAATATTTAAAGAGATTTATTTTTGAAATTCAAGAGTTATCACTTACAGTTCAGTGATGATGTGCTATAGAAAACAAAGAAAAGGATTGATCTATATAAAACATGTCACTTGAATCAATTAATTTGAATAGTGGATTTGTCATTATGTATGGGATGGGCTTTGATTATCTTGAAAAGACCTATAATATTCTTAGCTTTCAATTGTGGACTTCCAAATCATTAATGAAAAAGTGTCACCAATAGATTTCAAACTGTAATTTGAAGAAGAATCCCTTCTCTTAAAGATGGGAGCTCTTTAAATTACTCCCCATTGTCACTACTTTTGCTAATGTTGCTCTTAGAATGATAAATTGTTCTAACAAATGAAAATTGATAAAGTCTTTGAACTTTATGTGGTCCTTTAAGAAATTGAGGTAATGCGCGAAATATTTAGTTTTCCATCAAATTTTTAAGTAGGATCATCTTTCAAAATTACCATAATGTTAATTAATACTCAATGGGGATGTAATAATAGGAGGCTCGCAAAATGTTCAATAGGCTATGAAGGAGAGGAAACTAGCTTAGAAGAAGAACAAGTCTAACTTACGTGAAATCTCTCCTCTATTCAAGGGAAGTAAGATTCATCAATTTTCCGAGTTACAAGAAAAAGATATGTGTGGAATAACTAATTATTCTGAGTATGAGCCCCCTAGTAAAGAAAATAAATCTCATTTTGCTCATCAACTGATAATATTTTATAGAAAGAAAATGAGAAGGAATATTGACACGCCTAAAAATTACCTCTACTTTATGCTCATTTTTAATGTTATTTACTTTAAAGGAAGTTATTTTGCATGTCTTTAGTTCCAGGTACAAGAAATGGAGTTTTTCATAAAATGGAGCAAAATTGGTGTAATTCGGAGTCAAATCAAGCGAGGAAGAAAATTCTGAACTGACACATTTTGATATGTCATTCTATGCTTAATTTCCTTTACAAGTATGACATGTTTTGAATGAATTTACACTTTAAAGAAAGGTTACTTTCATGTTTTTCTTGTAGGTATATGATTGGAGCAGATTGGAGCTGAAATGGAGTAAAATAGAGAGAAACGGGGGTGCTGCTAGTAGGGTGGTGCCTAAACACCAATCTCACCCAGTTCTGGCACCAAGGCGACTTTTGGCACCTAGGAAGGTGCCTTTTGACATTTTAAACTCTTGAAATCTCCAAGAACATTCAAAGGTCATAGATAGTAGTAGAAGGTGTAGATTTCTACATTTTCTGAAGAGATTGGGTAGGGATTTTGAGAGACATCTATAAGGAATTGTATGAGCATTGTGTGAATCAGTAGGAAACTTTATTGGAGGGATTTTCATTTTACTTTCTTAGGAAAAAAGCTAGATATTTTGTTCTTTATTATCTTACAATTATTGTAAACACTTTCTAGTGAATCTGCTTTAATTTAAATGAAGTTTTTGTTATGTTTTCTCCAAGATTAGTGAGTAGTTTTCCTTACTCTTTCTCCATGTGATGAGAATTAATCATGTGGAGGATTAAAAGAATTTGAGGATTTTTTTTATTCCAAAATTGTGATGGTATTTTTGCTAGTTTTTAATTTACTTTGTAAATTGACCTTTTGTAATGTTAAAATCTATCGCTAAACATAATTATCCAGGAGTGTTATGATTTCACACAACTAGTGAATAACCCTTAGGATGGGAGGAGACTTAGTCCAAGTGGGAGTGCAAATAGATAGGGAGATAAGTTTTGATGGGAGTAGAATTGGTGGCTCCAGGGTAACAGGCTAGAACTTTTACTGATTTGATCTAGAGTTGGAACCTGAGTCATGGTTAGCTTTATAGAGAGCAGAGAAGGTAATCTGGAAGTGACTGGCTAGAACCTACCCAACATAACCATATTAATTAGGAACTTAACTTTAGGTTAGCCAATGTTCTTTATGCACTCGGGAGAGGGTAAAGAATAAGTATGCTCCTATTTGGCACAAAAACTATATTTAACTTTTAAACATTTGATTCTTACACCGATTATGATCTCATTTCAAGAGGAAAGGGATTTTGATTATATAAAAATTTTCCAAAAATTAACTAGTCTCCTTAGATTAGGTTTTCATTTAATGTTGTTAACTTCAATTTTAGAGTAAATTAGCAAATTTAGGAAAACCAAACTTTAAGAAAATTCCATAATATGACCTGATAAAAGTAGACTAGAATTAGCTTAAGGGAATTCTTATCTCACTTCTCTTTGTGATAGATACTAAAGTTCTTAAAGAAAGCCCTAAATTACTTAAAATGATACGTATAATTGTGTAGAACCCATAATGTGTGAAATATAAAGCAAATTCTAAATTTTACAACATATCAATTTTGAACACTAGTAGCCTAAAGAAAACGAGTCAAGTTCATGGCCAGGAAACAAAATAGCTACGTAATTGCAAGACGGGTCATGTTTTAGGTGCCGTGTCAAGGAAGCCACTGTAAGAACTTTAGGAGAATTTTATTTGAACATGTATGAATTAAATTTAGAAGTAATAGTATCAATATATATTGTATTTAATTATTGTGTGTTTATTTCAAAGAAAATCCAAAATACTAAAAAAATTATTGAGTGCTTGAAGTACTGGATATCTTTCCTGTTATTTAAGTCTTTAGACTTGTATGCATAATTCAAGAGATGTAGACCTTGATCCTTTTGAATACAAACTGGAGAGAGCTTTTAGAAGGATTACTAATTAAAAGACTTCATGATTTTTTTCAAAAAATGGCGGATCAACATGATAATGAATATTCAATTTTGGATTATAATACTAGAAGCTTTGTTAGAGTAAACTACAAAAGGATGGAAATTTTTTATGAAGTTGATATGCTGAATATTTTAACTTTGTAGTTTGTAGATATTGCAAGAAAGTTAGATCAATACGTAGAAATTTATCCTTAAGGACCCCTAATTATTGAGAAAAATTCATTTAGATAATGGATTGAGACTAACTCTTATGAAACTAGCCATAAGATACACAATCCTGATTCCGATTAATACAACCTAAGTAGGGAGAATCATTCCAACGTTAGCTAGAATAACAATTTTGAAGGAAGAAACCAACTGTGGGAAGATTATCAAGTTAATCAAGCATGTAATTGGAATCATTAGGGAAATTTTAACATTGGACTTTCTTTTCCTCATATATTTAACTTCAACCCACAAAATGAGGAGGAGTTATTAGAAGAGCTTGTTATTCAAATGAAGAGTCAGTTGTAGAGTCAAGTGGTCGTAATAAGGAATATAGAAAACCAACTAGGGTGGATTGTCAACTCTATTAACAATCATTCTTAATTTAATTTCAACCCACAAAATGAGGAGGAGTATTATTAGAAGAGGTTGTTATTAAAATAAATAGTCAATTGGAAAGTTAAGGGGCAACAATAGTGAATATAAAAAACCAAGTAAGCCAATTATTAATTCAATTAATAGTTATCCTTCAAAGATTTTACTTGGTGACCATGAGATAAATCCTTAGTAGAATGGTAGGGAAGATAAGGCTAACCAACTAAGACGTGGAAGAGAACTACAGGATATGGTTCAAAAGATTAACATAAAAAGTCCACCTCCACCATTTCCTCAGCCATAAGGGAAAGAATTAGATGATAACTTGGTATAGAAGAGTAACCTAGTAGAATAAGATCCAAAATTTGAATCTTCTAAAGAGAATCAATCCAAAATTTAGGAGATCTTGAATTATCATATAGAGATCCATTTCTTATAAATTTTAAGGATAATATTAATATGAAACTTGAGAAAATCATTGGAAGAATATTAGATCTAGAAAGAAACGTGAGAAATAATAATCTGAATCAATCTGAAAAGGAAAATCTGATAGACAAACTAAAATTCAAAGATTTAGCTTGACTCCCAGGATCCAGAAAAGATTGGGTGATTGATCAAGGATTAATTAAATGGAATTTTGATCTGGGAGGAATCCTTTATTAGGCTGATGACATTAAAATAAGAGTGCTTCATGGGGGGAATCCATAGGTTATTTTTGTTAGTATGTTTATGAGTTGTAATTATTTGAGTTTTGTTGTGTTTTGTTTTAGTATGGATTGATCAGTTTGATTGATGTTGGTGGAGGTTTGGACTGTTAGTGGATTAATTTGATCTTTGTGTATCATGAGGGAGGTGATTCATTAACTTCTTATTATTGCTAAACTTGTATTTGTTCTATTGTTGTAGTTGGAACGATGAGTCCACTATGACTTAGGTCTTAATCAAACTTGAGTTTTATAAAAGACATCTTGAGTTTGGATAATGACATTTCCATCTCTATTTTGCTACTTCCTTTCTCAAACCATGTTTTCATGATGAGAAACATGTGGATGATCTTATACTACCTTATAACTGTTAGAGGTGCATATTGATCCAACCCGCAATTACGCAATAATTTAGCTTCCAAAAGATGGCTAAAAAAACTTGACCCAAATTTCTATTTAGCGGCTAGTTTGCAAAATTTAAATGTTATAAAATTTAGAAAATAAATTATACACTAGGGGTACTATGCAAGTATACATATCATTTCAAGTAATATAGAGTTTTCTTTAAAACCCCAGTATCAACCTCATAGGGAAGGTGGTAACTTTATGTACTTGATTAAGAAGAAGACTTTACTTTAAATAGTAGAATATAATCTAGAAAAATATGAAAGTAATTCAAGTATGAAATATAGTTTACGAATTAATACGAGTGCAACTTAAAAGTAAATACAGAGATAACAAAAATTAGAAAATTCAAGATATTTGGAGAGACTTTCTCCTTGCAAATAATTTGTAATCAATTTAGGATTTAAATGTTTAGAAGTTTAATTGTGGTATTGTGACAAATAGGAGCATACATATTCTTTAGTTCTTGCGATGTGTAAAGAACATTGGCTAGTCTAAAGATGGTGTCGACACATATATTAGTGCTGGGTAGGTTCTAGTCTTTCACTCATAGATTACCCACTATGCCCTCTTTATAGGACCTACCAATGACCCTTAGTTCCAAAATCTAGACCAATTTGATAAAAAAATCTTGCTAGTCACACTAGAAACATCATATCTATGCCCATTAAATCTTATCTCCCTATCTATTTGCACTCTCTGTCGGACGATCTCCACTGCTTCTTCCAAAGTGTAATGTCATACTTACAAGTTAAGAAATTTTAGCCCTCTCGGTTCTATAAGTTTCCTCAACAAATGTTAACAAAACAAGTGGCCAATTTGTAAAGTAAATGAATGATCGATAAAATTATCATCACAACTTTTAGGAATAAAAGAAGTTTTGAACAAAATCTAAATCATTTACTTGATTAATTCATATTGTAAGGAAAAAGAGAGAAAACTACTCAAAATGCATTGGGATAACAGAACAAAACATATTTATAAAACTCAAATCCAAAGTACAACACTTAAAGAAAAAGATACAAATACTTATCTGGAATGTTTCCCCAAGTACTCCTTTGAAGCTTTCTGACTTCTCTGACTCCATAAGACTCACAATACTCCAGAATTCACAAAGACTAATACAACCTCACTAAAGAGGCTGCCCACTATAGATGGGTGCCTCCCCTTCTCAAAACAACTCTAAAACTCTCCCCCAATGTTTAGAATTAATCCTAATATATAGAGCTTGAAAAATGACCAAGGTTTGCTTCAGACATCTCTTCAAATTTGGTCTCATTCAACGTATATTCTAGAAAACAATTGTGGCACCAAGGCGCCAGCCGCAATTTGCATTTGGTGCCTAGGTTCTAGTTCGACTGGTTTCATTAATTTTCTTTGATTTGACACATTTTGCTCTTTTTTGAAGTATTTTTGCTCACTTTTGCTCTTAAACTCTTTTTCCTGCACTTATAACCAAAACACATAAAATACCTTTTATTAACGCATAATATCCTTAAAAATGGGTAAAAATGTTCATAAAAAGTAGGTAATTTTATGGTGCATCAATTCCTCAAACTTAAATGTTACTTGTCCTCAAATAACACTATAACTTTAAAAACCAAAATTGTTAACCTGTGGTAGTGGGTTTATTGTTGTAGATAACTAAAAAAATATTTTGGAAATGTTATAGTCCAACTTAGAAGAATTTTTAGTAAAGCACATGATATCTAAGGTTTTAGAACATTTAGTATTAAATTTAGAAATAAAGAAGACTTGGATCATCAGGACAAGAGGCCAACCATCCATTAGATTTTACAGCCACCATCCATTCGAGTAGCCCCCGCCGTCGCTGCCCATCTTCGCCGCTGGCCACTTTCTTTTTATTTTGAGTGTTAGTTTGTATTGTGAGTGAAGGAAGAGAACTTAAAGGAAATTCAAGACATTTTGTGGAGAGGATTTGAAAGAAGTGTTTATCTTTGTGACTACACTTGGTTTTAATTTAGATTTCTTGTTTGTGTGCATGATTTCTGCTTTTAAACTCATGTGTGGTTGTTTTTTCTCCATGGATTCTAAGCAGTTTTATTTATCTTTTTCCTTAAAATGATAAGTAATTAAGTGTTTAAAGGAAGTTTTGTGAAGTATTAGACTTCAATGTTGGAAGAAGTTATGATGATTTGAAACCTTGCACTTCATTTACTTCTTGATTTGACCAATTAAGATGTTAATCCCTATTGTGAGAACATGTAAGATCTGAGATGGTATTGTATCAGTAAACAAATTGTTAGAATCACATATTGATTTCATGAATGAGAATGTAGTTCATGGGGTTGAGTGCAAATAAATAGAAAAATAAACTTTTCAAGGGTGTCGAATTAGAGGACTTTAGAGTGATAGACTAAAGCCCCCAATTTGGTTTATAGTTTTAGGTTTTGATATGAAATGTTAGCCCCCATGTGAAGGGAGATGAGGGAATTCTTGAGTGAGAGCTAGTATCTTCCATGACTAACTGGCTTTCAAGTCCATTCAAATTATAGATCAACCAATGTTCTTTATAGCATCTCTAGTTAGGGTAAAGAATATTATTGCTCCTATTTGACACAACACATTTAACATACTTTCACAATAGAATTTTTATACTTATTACATATTCATGATTATGACAAAGATATTTTATTTATATAGCCTTCATCTTGCAAAAAATTATTAAAGTTAATTAGTTGCTTACTTTATTTTCATAAAAAAAATTACAAAAAGAATCGAATTTTCATTCCTATTATAACATCTTAAGTTTAACTAAGAATACTTTGTTAAGTAGATTTTTGCCATCTAAACATTCTAGTTTTCTTAAGTGCATATTGCAGTCTTCCATGTGGGTTTGATATTTGGGGCTTAATCAAAAAGTCCTGTATTACTTAATAATGATACGTATACTTGCGTAATATCCTATATTTAAGTATTGTAGTTGTATTCTTATTTGTTTCATAGTGAAAAACTTACTTAGCTTTTGCTTTGGATTAAATTTTTGACTCCATTGCAAATTAAGAAAAACTATTAAGGAAATTAAACATATAATCACATACATCACATTTTATATCTATATAAAAAATTGGGATCACATAGCCATCTAGAACCTTCCAGAACTTCCTAGAACCACCAAAAGTCGTGCAAAACTTTCCAACTCTTAGGCTCTAGTTTTTGGTGCCTATGCGCCATTTTCTTGTTGTCACTGGCGCCTAGGCACCACCCTCAAGCAGCTCCACAGTATCAGCCTGTTAGACTCTGTTTCAACTCTATTTAGCCCCGTTTCAAGTCCATTGCGCTCTAAATTGATATACCTACAAAATAGATATGAGTAGAAGCTTTTTTTGAAGTTTAATCCAATAAAAAATATGTGATAATAGTAAAAGAGATTAAGCATGGAATTTCATATCAAAATGTGTCAGGTCAGAATTTTCTTTCTTACTCGATTTGACCCCAAATAACATCATGTTTACTCAATTTTTGCTAAAAGTTCATTTCTTGTATTCAAAGACAAAAACATGCACAATACCTTCCTTTAAAGTGTAATATCATTAAAAATATACATAAAATGATCATAAAATATACACTAAAAATATGTAATTTTCTGGTGGATTAGTGGACTAGAATTAGCATAAAGAGATTCTTAGCTTGCTTCTTTGTGTGATCGATACTGGGGTTCTTAAAGAATGCCCTATATTACTTAAAAAGATAGGTATACTTGCATAGAACCACAAGTATGTAAAGCATAAATAATTTCTAAATTCTACAACTTATTCATTATGCACACTTTACTCGATTAAATAATTTAAATAAACGAGCATAACATCACATAAACAAACACAAACCACAAGTGATGCTTCTATCCTAAGGAATATACACATTACATGCTAATGATGCTTGATTTAATAAACTAACAAATTTTTGACATCTATTTTAGTCTGTGAAACCATTTATATTGACCGAAAAATTTCCTCTATCTACTATGAGAGATTAGATATGGTTTATATTAAGCTAGGTTCTAAAGTTTCTTATAAGTGCAAGCCCCTATAGTTAATTATATCTTAAATAACCAATATCATATAAGAAAACTCTCGATTAAGATTTAAAAATATTAGCTTAAAGAATTTAAAAGTTAAGGACTTTCAAGGTCAGACAAATGAGAATCAAATGGGAAAGGCTCAAGTTTGGAACACTTATTATGGAATCCAAAAGGAGAAAATAAACTAGGGGATTCTATGGTTCCTTAGGAGAAACTCAGTGACTTCCTAAGCTCTCATATGATTTGTCTTCAGTTTCAAGGAAATATTATTAAATATTTCATCATGTCAAATACTATTATTTTGGGTTTACACTTGCATGACACGTTCATACAAATAAATTTAAAGATAGGAGGATTTATGTCATAATGAATGGTGATCTCAGGGCCTAAGAGTTAGAGATTAAATTGCACAACATGACTGTGCAAAGGCCTAAAGATAAGTTGAGGATTTATGTCGTACTAGATGAGCTACCTTAAAGTCCTATGACTTATTATTGAATACTAAAAGAAGATTAATGTTGTAGAGCCGTTTTCTCTCTTGAAGTTGTTCTTCTGTACATCCTTGTCATGCTACACATGGGGTTAGCTCCAAGCTTCTCGTCGAAGTGACAACTCCAAGTTCGAGGACTAAGGTTTTACCAAGCATGCTTCATTGTTTTGATTTTGTTGTTCAAGTATTATGAGGGGGGGGAGGTTAAAGTTTATTAGAGCGACATCAGTTAGGATCTCATAGTTCCTTCATTCTGGTACCACTATTTTCTTTTAAATTTACTTAGTCTAAAAAAGTTATTAAACTCATTTAAATGGGGGAGATCTTGTTAGCAATCATAAGTTACCTTATCTGAGAGACTCCCGTAACTTCAAAAGGACGTATTATGCTTTTATTATTTTGAAAAATGTCGGTTAATTTTAAAAACATGTTTTTGTATTTTTAGTTTTTGGCTTAGTTTCACATGTAATGTAAATAAATGCAGGTAAAAAACGACGTAAGGTAAATAAATAAAATTTCAAATGCATAAAAATGTAAATGCATACCCGGGCCTCTGCTACCGCTACATGGTTAGCACCATAAAATATAATATATTTGTAGGAAATTTAAATAAATCACAATAAAGTAAATGGGGGCATCCGATATGGAAAAAGTTAGAATAAAATGAGTCATAGCAAAACACGAGCGAATAAAAGAACACCCATAGTCACATATAGAAGATCATAACTAAGTGTAAGAGACTGGTAAAGGTGGGGGCTCAGAGTTGGACTTTGTGCTTCCCAACCTTAAGTGAGAGCTACCAACCCGATAACTTACGAAGGGCAATCCTAACCTCGATCCAAGTGATTAAGCATGGACCTTTATAAACTTTCATTTTTGAATTTAATTTTCATGCATATAAAATTTACTTTATCAGGAAAATAAATTTCATTTTTTATAAATACTTTGCAAAGTAGTGTAGTCCACAGGTTAATTACTTTGATCTAGCTAGGACTACTATCATCCTAAGAGTATTGATGGAAATCATCTCCTCAAGAGTCGTCGAATAGTATCATTGATCATTTAACCTCTCTCTTTATGGAAGGTCCTTGAGATAGGATATGTTATTCTAAATCTCACATCATATCCCTCGTTTTAGCACACTGTTGACCTCACTTTTGGTTGAGGTCTAGAAACTTCTTTGGTAGCCTAGGTCTAGCCATAGGACTTTCCTATTGACTAGTCTTAGAAAATTAGAAAAGGTACCCCCATAATTAGAAATTCAAAACTCTCCTATTTACTCAACTTGAAATTCCATATACTGATCTTAACCTCTAGCATTTAGTAGGTAAAGATCATTATAAAAGAATTCAAGAAGAATCCCTATAGGATTACTTGG
>NEWO01000646.1:49724-97265 GCA_003013225.1 Phalaenopsis aphrodite
TCTCTTGAAGTTGTTCTTCTGTACATCCTTGTCATGCTACACATGGGGTTAGCTCCAAGCTTCTCGTCGAAGTGACAACTCCAAGTTCGAGGACTAAGGTTTTACCAAGCATGCTTCATTGTTTTGATTTTGTTGTTCAAGTATTATGAGGGGGGGGAGGTTAAAGTTTATTAGAGCGACATCAGTTAGGATCTCATAGTTCCTTCATTCTGGTACCACTATTTTCTTTTAAATTTACTTAGTCTAAAAAAGTTATTAAACTCATTTAAATGGGGGAGATCTTGTTAGCAATCATAAGTTACCTTATCTGAGAGACTCCCGTAACTTCAAAAGGACGTATTATGCTTTTATTATTTTGAAAAATGTCGGTTAATTTTAAAAACATGTTTTTGTATTTTTAGTTTTTGGCTTAGTTTCACATGTAATGTAAATAAATGCAGGTAAAAAACGACGTAAGGTAAATAAATAAAATTTCAAATGCATAAAAATGTAAATGCATACCCGGGCCTCTGCTACCGCTACATGGTTAGCACCATAAAATATAATATATTTGTAGGAAATTTAAATAAATCACAATAAAGTAAATGGGGGCATCCGATATGGAAAAAGTTAGAATAAAATGAGTCATAGCAAAACACGAGCGAATAAAAGAACACCCATAGTCACATATAGAAGATCATAACTAAGTGTAAGAGACTGGTAAAGGTGGGGGCTCAGAGTTGGACTTTGTGCTTCCCAACCTTAAGTGAGAGCTACCAACCCGATAACTTACGAAGGGCAATCCTAACCTCGATCCAAGTGATTAAGCATGGACCTTTATAAACTTTCATTTTTGAATTTAATTTTCATGCATATATAATTTACTTTATCAGGAAAATAAATTTCATTTTTTATAAATACTTTGCAAAGTAGTGTAGTCCACAGGTTAATTACTTTGATCTAGCTAGGACTACTATCATCCTAAGAGTATTGATGGAAATCATCTCCTCAAGAGTCATCGAATAGTATCATTGATCATTTAACCTCTCTCTTTATTGAAGATCCTTGAGATAGGATATGTTATTCTAAATCTCACATCATATCCCTCGTTTTAGCACACATTAGCAATATCGTCATTGCCCTAGCCACATAGACCTCAGACTTAAACAAACCCGATGATCCATATGTGGCAAAAAAAAATATCCTCAATTGCTCAAAAGGATTTAAATACCTTGGGGAAGACATAAATTGTTGAGCCTTGGTTCAATTAATGTAGGATAAGTAGTGTAGGGTATTTCTATTAATTTAGGTGAATTGTCGGGTCCCAAGACATAACTTGGTGGGTCCATAAAAGTTCTAATGGATAAATTTCTTGAGAAAAGAATAATATACCCAGTTTTCCTTCAAAATATCCAAAATATTACAAAAGTGGTTGGGGCATAACCCTAAAAACTTTTTAAACCCCATGAGTCATTTCGAGTTCATTTGGACTTATTATGTTGTTCAATTAATCATGTGAAGTTAAATTTAAATTCAGTGGTTTAATCTACCCCATACTCAATGAACCTTAATATTTTAATTATCCTAAGAGTGGGGTACTTCGACATTCATTTGATATTTTAATCAAGAGTTCTATAAGTGGATGCCCATAAGGGCAAACTCAAGTCATTAAGGATCTTGGACCCACAATTAATGTTGATATTGTAGTGTTCTTGAGGTACTCATTAATTAGTCAAGTTCCTCTTTTCAATTTCTTAATAAACAATTTTAAATATCAAGCCTAGATCACTACTATGCCCTTAATCCAATCTTCAAGGTAAATTTGCAATAATCAAAATGTTAAATTAAATGGAATTCAATCCTTTTTAAAAGATTACACTTATCATATAATCACCAAATAAGGGCTTTGAATGTGTAAGTTATTATCTTTCTATCTTAAACCCATTACCTTAGGGTTATCCAATTAGGTTAACTTTCAAGTCACAATAATTTAAGAAAATTATAATTATACCCTTGTTATGAAAAGGTGACAAGTTGGTTTATGCCTCTTAAGCCCTTATGTTTCAAACATCCGAAAGAGCTTATTATGATGAAAAACACGCATTTACCCTCTGATTATCCTAAAATTTGACTAAGGCATCAAAATCCAAAAATTACCATTTGGCCCCTAGTACCTTTCCACTTCATAACTCATTAAATTGAATTCAAATAAATTTGAAATTTTTATGATATCCTGCTCATGGGTTATTTAAAGTATCAGAGGATAAATTATGATTTTCTAATTTAAATTTAATTTTTAATAATTATTTTACCTCAAAAATAAGGATTTTCAATGTTAATTTATTTAGTTAATCAAAGTAAAGTTTGTGTTCTTAGGAAAATTATTGGAGGTTCACCTAGGTTAGAGAATCATTTGGACCAAATTTCATGATTTTTTGAATTATGTTTTAATTATTATAAATATTTATTGAGTTTAGTGATTAATTAAAAAAATATATCAATGAATTTTAAAATTTACTTTGTATATTTTCCTTAAATCTCACTAAGTCAACAAAACTCGGAGAAATAAACTTTTCATTTTTGTAATTTTTATTTTATTTATTATAATTATTTTAATGAAAAATTAGGAAAAATAAATTTCAGCATTTAAACTTAATTAAATTAGGAAAATTAAAAAAAAATATTTTAAAAGGTCGGAAGTGATCCAGGAAAATTTTTGGACATCTGGTGAATTTTTATATTTTTGCAATTATTAATTATTATTTTTTATTTTTAAATTAAAAATTAGCTAAAAAATAAACTATTTATTTTAATATCAATTTTATTCTACTTAGGTGCCCCTGATCACAAGGAACACTTAAGTGCACTTTTCTTAATTTTCTAATTAAATTTTATTTATTATAATTATTTTATTACAAAAAATTCCTTTTTACCTGAAAAATAAACTTTGATATTAAATATATTTCAAATGACCATTATTTACAGTGTGGAAAAATTTTTACAATTGTTTTGGATTATCTTATACATATTTAAATTTTCACGAGTTTTAATGACTTAATTAGCTATAATAAAGTAAACTCCTTTTATATTTTTTTCCTCTAGTCCTCTGACCACAAAGAACCTACTAAAACAAGTCCCATATTTTTCTAATTTTTATAAATTTATATAATTATTTTAAACAAACATAGGACACTGGTTATAAAAATTAGGGCTTTTAGGGTTAGAGGTGTTCTCTGACTTTAGAAAAATTAAAGGACATCTCTAACCACATGCAAAATAAGCCCTCTAAATTTTAGTCCATGTTGACTAATATTTAAATAAATATAGTAAAAATACTCTCTGGAGTATTTAATCAATTAAAAATAAAATATATGGTAAATAATTTTTATTTTTAGTTCATAATTTTCTCCTTTGCTCACTGAAAATTATGGTGTTTTTATTTTATTTTATGATTTTTCTAAACCATGTTGTGGATTTTTAAAGTTTCAAAATTTAATTAAATAAAAAAATGCCCTATTTTTCTAGTTATCCATACGGTGGTCAGCACATCTTAGGAGGCTTTGTAGCTCCACGCGGCGTGCTCCCATTTGACGTTGCCTTCTGCGTTGGCTTCCATGCAGCCTGCACTTTATGAACAAATCACTCGTCCAACTCCGTCTCCGTCGTTCGATAAATACAAGCATAAATGGACGACATTCGTTCATCGCCCTCAAGTGACTCAACCCGTGAACTATCCAACCTCTAGACCTAGGATCTCATTCGATACTCAACCAAATCACATGAGGTTTGTTCTTATAGCTTCATCTAGTCAAGGCAAACCTATCTATGCAGTTGATCGAGTATGAAACACAAGACTACTTCACAATCAATGAAACCAAGGCTAAAATTAGGGATTTTAAAATATAACTTTGCCAAAAAGGCGAGGCCTTAGATGGGTGCTTATGGAAACTTCAGTAGAGTCCAATGAACCTCCTCAAATTGTCACCTTCCTCTGGTACAGAGCCTAAGTAGGATTTCAACCAAAAGGTGGTGCGAATTTAGTTTATGACTGAGTGGGTTAGAGGGCTCAAGCGATGGGTCTTTCAATAAGGAACTTACTCTTTTGGTCTGAGGAAGCTTTTATAAGGATTAATTAGAAGTTTTGTGGAGTTTAGTTGAGTGATAAAAAAGGCTCTGGATTTTGAGCTTGAAATTAAGGTTAGGAAATGGGGAAGATGGCTGGAATTTGAGTGGGATAAGCTTAGGAGGGTTTGGGAAAGCCTTGTGAGCAATTTGGAAGGATCTCCCTAAGCAATTGGAAGCACTCTCTCTTTATCCATGAGAGGGAAGGATTAAGTAGCCATGGCCATGGTGGCCAGCAGAGCAATCCAAGTGGTGGAACATGTTGCTTATGTGGAGGGCTGAGCAGCGCAATTAGTAAATTGGAATGATTCACATTGGATGGGTGCAATGAAAGCTTGGCCCATGGGGAGGGGTTCTCAATTTTTGGTTTTCTGGCCAGTAGGCCAAACGACCAGACCAAGGGAACATGCTATAATGGTTAGGGGAGCAAGAGGGAAGTTTAGTTGTGATTTTGATGGGGGTTTAGTCAAGGAATGCCAAGCTTGGGTCACTTGGACAAAAGTGGGAAAAATCCCCCAAATCAGGGGACCCTTGGTTGATGGAACCTTTTGGGTGGGCTAAAAGGATCTAGGTTGGTTCCTAGAGTCTAATGATAGCTGTGGTGGTCCAAGTTGGGCTAGACCAAGTGGCTCAAAGTGAGTTTAGGGTTTGGGTTCAAAATTTGGGATTTGACTTGAAATTGGGGTTGGCCTCTACTAGATCTTGTATCTAGTTCAATTAAAGGTTCAATTTGATGTGGAACATTGTCATGATGGATTTGGGTATCAATTGGGTTAAAATTGGGAGGTTATGAAATTCAATTTAAGAAAATTTGGACTTTGGGGCCAATATTGGGGCTTTCGCTTAGATTGGAATTAGGCTAGGTTTGAGTTTTTTTCTAGTCTAATTGAGGGTTCAATTTGGTCTAGGGGGATGTTATAAAGAGTGTTAGAAGTTCAATTGGTGGAATTGAATGGGTTAGGGAACTCAATTTGGTGAAAATTTGAAATTAGGCCCATTTTGGGGCATTTGGATTAGGCTTGGGATTGGGACTTGAAATTGGTCCAATTGGGCTATAATTTTATTTCAATTTGGTTGGGACATGATGAAATTTAATTTGAACTTAAAATTGGGGAAGTTTGAAATCAATTTGGTGGAAATTTGGGGTGAATTAGGAGAATTTAAGCCTTTAAGGGTAAAATTAGGATTTTGGTCAAAATTGGTAAATTTGGTAAATTTGGGCCCAATGAATGGTTAGAATTGATTTTTGAGAGGTTTGAAATGATTTGATAGGTTTTGGAAATTTTATTGGACATAAAGGGCATTTTGGTAATTATGGAAATTTGGGGGGGGTATTTTGGGAATTTTGGGGTATTTTAGACAATTTGAGTGGTTTGATCTGATTTTTGAAAAGAAATTGAGAATTTGGGAAATTTTAGGAAAATTAGGGTTTAGGGGTATTTTGGTAATTATGGAAAAGTTTTGGGCTAAAAGATCAAAATTGGGGATTTTGGTGAAATTGGGATTTAATGAGGAGGTTAATCAAAATATTACCCTTATGGTGTCATGAGACCAAGGTAATCCCTATTTTGGATCCTAAATGTATTAGTCTTAGCCATGTTAGCCAAAGGCTAAGTGTTTAAGGGACCACCCTCATGAGTTTCCAAAAGGGCAAGAAATCAGACTAAGCATGCTTAGTTTACAATTTTAGGTTAGGAGTGAAAGTGAGGGTTCAATTGTGTGTGTGCAAGACTGACCAAGACCACACCACACATAGCTAAACCTAAGCCCAGACAGTTCTATGGGGACTCTTCTTGAGCTCCCCTTGTTGGTTTCATCGTACTAAGTGCTAGATGTTAAAACCAAACATGTTGAATTCCAAGAAAAGCAAAGAAGAGCTCAAAACTTCTAATAGGGTAGAATTCCATCACTAGTCCTCTACAATAGTCAACAGAAATGTCCTATGACTAGATCCTAGGCTTCTAAGGAAGAAAGACTAGACCTAAGAAAAGGTGAGTGTTGACCTCCCTTTTGGTTGAGGTTTAATTTTTCCTCTTTAGTAGCCTAAGGTCTAGCCATATGAATTTCTTATTGACTATTCTTAGAAAACTAGACATGGAACCCTCACCATTTCAAATTCTACACTCCTCTTTACTCAACTTGAAGTTCCACATGTTGGTCCTAACCTCTATCACTTGGTAAGTGGGGTCATTATGGGGGAGCTCAAGGAGAGTCACCCTTAGGACTGTTGGACCTTAGGGTTGACCCTGGGTGTTGGTCTAGGGCTAAGACACTCTCTTGCAATCCTCTACCCTTAACCCATAATTTCTAGGCTCTGGTCCCTTGATACTTTTGGGAGACTAATGTAGGTGGTCCCCTAAACCCATTAGCCCTAGGCTAGGGTTTAGCTAAGACCACTACATAGAGGTTCCAAAATGGGGTTTCCATTGGTCCATGACTTATTAGTGGTGGTTGGTACTCCAACTCTACCAAGACACCCAACCTAGCCTTTTGCCCCCAAAATTCCCCCGAATTACCTAGATACCCTTGGGGCCCCAAATTTGACCAAAATTTTCAAATCTACCCAAAATACCCAACTCAACTCAAAAATCATTTCAAACACCTTGAAAACATCCAAAACTACCCAAAATCACCAAAATTGGCCAAATTACCAAAATACCCCTCCTTACCCAAAAATTCCAAAAATTGTAAAAAATAACAAAAATTCCCAAAACCTCCCAAATATTATCAATTTCATTTTTCACAACTATCACATGACCTAATTTGGCTAATTTTGCCCACTTTGGTAAAAAATCCCTAAATTTCCCTTTAAAGGCCCATATTTTCCTCAAATTACCCTAAATGTCTATCTAATTGGTCTCAATTTACCCCAATTTCAATTATAAACTCAAATTCACCCTTGAGGTGACCAATCTAGACCAAATCCATACTTAATTAGTCCATCATTTGAACCCAATTTTGATTTAGATTAAAACCCCAATTTTGGCCCCATGTTCCACCAAATTGAACCCATAGTCCACTCAATTGGCCACAATTTGTGTTGAAAAACCTTCATAAAATCCACATACATCAAACTTGACCTTCAATTGGCCTTGGTGAGGCCTCAATTTCATTTGATTTCAACCTAAGTCCAAAAGCCCCAAATTTACCCCAAGTTGACTATGTCTCAAAATCTCACTAAATTGATGGCCTTAGCCCCAAAATTTCCACTCTATCCCTTCATGAAAAATCTACACAACATCTGCCTTGATCATGTGGACCATTCAATTTTGAGTTAACTCAAGGCTAGCCCAATCTAGACCCATGTCTAACCCAACATGCCCAAATTGACCAAATTTTAAAAATCCCTCAAATTGACCTACCAATTGAACTCAAAATCACTTCAACCCTTCACTAAAAATCTTCATAATAATGATCTACACAATATTGATCAATCAATTGGGTCAATTGAAATGGCTAACCTAGCCCAAAACCAAACTTTGATCACTTGAACCCATGCATTAAACATGACCAAACCACCTTAAAGCAATGTGATTAACTCCACCTCAGCCATTGGTTAGAACCAAGACTGAGTCAAAACCCATCTAACCACCTAAACTAAGCCATGGACCAAAAGTTCCCCAAATTAAAGGATCTTATTTCCAAAAGTGCACATGCTTAAGATACCCTTAACAAAACTAAACCCCATTGCATTAAATTGCTTTAACAGATTCCCCTGGATGCCCTGAGCTCCTAGTCACCTCCCCCTGCCATGGCTGGCCGACCTAGTTACTGGAGAAGATAAAACCAAGGGCCACCCCCTCTTGAATTTCACCCAAATCAAACCTAGAGGCCAGCTCAACCAAATTAAATTGTAGAGCTCCTCTGCCCTCCATCTAAACACCACAATGCACCCAAACATTTGCCCTGAGAGCCACCTAATGGCCATTTTCATGAAAAATCATCTTCAAGGCCATGAGAGGTGTGCTAAAAATTTTTCTTAGAGAGAGCTTCCCAAATTACTCGTAAAGTTTCTTTGAGACCTCCACAACCCATTCCAATCACTCCATTGCCTTGATTCCCCCTCTGTAACCCTAAGTTCACCAAACTTCAATTGCTTCTGCTCACACCTTCATAACAGCAAGAGAAGAAAAAGGCCCATCAAATTACCCTCTGAAATGGCCTTTACAATAGCTCTAGACCAACACCCAAAATCCATCTTGATCAAAATCACACCTAGGCTTTACACGAAGACTAGAGGCTCAATATCTAGCCTCCTTGGATCCTAACGAACGTACCAAGAACCTCTGATTGAAGCTTCACTTCTCAGAGCCAAGGTATAAAATTTCTCTTATTCCCGAACCTATTTAAACTCTCCATTCATTTTAAGTTGATTTCATGGCATCATAACCATATGGATATGTTCCTCTAGTCTAGACGAGCATTTTATAAAAAAATCACTTAATTTGATTAAGAAATGAGAGAGATCTTAAAGCATGAAGATGGACAGTTCTCAGACTAGGCTATCAGGGATGATGACGAAGCACCGTTCGATCAAGCATGTATCAGATGGACGGTCGAGATGAAGCCAGACAACGCTTCAGAACATATACCGTGGGGCCGAGTCAGCGCTGAGGTGGACGACGACATTCAATGGGAGCGCGCTGCGTGGAGCTTCGGAGCTGCCGTACGTTGAGGTGGCACCGTACGCTTAAATGGATAAATAGGGATTTAATTAATTCAGAAAATGATCCCTAACTTCAAAAATTCATATCTTGGAGGTGAAAAATCACAAAAATAAAATAAAAATACCCTCTTGCTCAGCGAACAGAGGAGAACAATGAGGAAATAATTTGGAATCCATTTGATGCATATTTTATTTTTGATTAATTAAACAGTGATTTGAATGTTTTGATTCTTCATGCAGGTAGTAATCATACTATGGCTTGAAATTTTAGCATGTTGTTTTTTTGTCTTAGGGAACATTCCTTGATTTTTCCAAAGTCAGAGAAGGTCCCTAGACAGAGAATCATATTTTTCAAGTTTGTATGCGTTATTTGCATAAATTAATCATGAAAATTATCATGTTGCTTAGAAAAATCCAAGAAAATTTTGGAAGGTTTATGATGAACAGAGAGCACTTGGGAAAATTTCTCAAGAGTCAAGCCATTTAAAATGCACCTAATCTTTACAAATCCTAAATCACTAAAATAATTAATTTTGAAAAATAAAAACAATAAAATGACTTGATTTTTTATCTCCACAATTTTTTTAAGATCCAAAGAACTCACCATAAAAATTTCAAAGCACTTTAAGTTCATTTGATAACCTAAATTAATTTTTCAAGTTAATTAAAATTTTTGGAACTAAAATAATTTTTTAATAATTAAAATATAACTTAAAAAATTATAAAACTTAGCCTTTTGAGTTCTCTATAATCAGGGGTATTTTCTAAAATTAAAATGATACTTAAAATAAAAACTTGATTTTTAGCCTATTATAAATATTTAAATAATTAAAAATTCCTAAAAATCAAAAAATAATAAAACTCATGAAAATGTTCTAAATTGCTTCCTAAGCACTTAAGAATAATTAAAATATTTTTCCTGATTTTCCAAATAAAGAAACTGAATTTAAAAGCTAAAAAAATAATTTTTAAAGGCTAAAAATGAGTTTTCACTAAAACATAATTCCAATAAATCAAATAAAATTCAAAAAAATATAAAATCTTCTCCTATGAGTTCTCTAACCTTAGGAGGACATTTCAAAAATATGAAAGTTTATTTTCACCATTTAAAATATTTTATATTTAATAAATACCCGAGAACTTAAAATAATTCTTAAAATTCAAGTAAAATTTAAAAAATCATGAAATTTGGTTCAAAGGCTTCTCTTGTCTAATTCTACCTCCAATAAAAATTTCAAGGGATTAGGATTTACTTTGGTCAAGTTACAAATTTTCTTTGAAAAATCCTACTTTTGCTTGGAAATAATTATATAAATTAAATTAATTTAAAAAATCACATTTTCTCCTGTGATGTCTTAATTGACCCATGAATGAGGTAGGATAAAAATTTCAAAGTTATTTGGATTAAATTTGATGAATCATGAAGTGTTAGAGCCTTAGGGGTAAATGTGTAATTTTGGAAATTTAGTCTTAATTAATATTTAGGCTTAATTCAAGGAGGGAAATGGGTAACCTCTGATCTTAATTTGGATGTTTGAAATATAAGGGGTTAATTGGTAGAAACCAACCTCACTTTCTTAATTAAAAAGATAAGTTAATAAACTTCTAAATTATTAAAATTTGGAAGTTTGTTAAAATAAATGAACCTAGGACTTAGGGGTATGACATTTGAAGTCAATAATTAATCAATTTAATACTCCTATTTTGATTTTTAAATAAAATTCAAATCATGAATCATGGCTACCTAAAGCTTAACCTTTTCAAAATTAATTAAGACACTCACTTAGGTCTTAAGGGTTTAGTAGTGACTTACTCTAAATCAAAGCTGATTAAATGAGGATTAGAAAAATAAACTCAATTAAAATTAAAACATCTTTCAAGCAGTACAAGCCCAGTTAGGACCAAAATTTGGCTAAGTGTTCCAATGACACTAACTTGCCTCTTTAAGGGTCTTCACCCACATAATCTTCAAAATTAAATTGTAGATGATAATTACCGTATTCTTAGGGATAATTGATACATCAATGTTCATTGAGCACCAAGGGTATTTATAGGATGAATTATTAAGCAACATAATAAGTTTAAAAGAACTCATGATTTTCCACTAGGCAGCGAGAGAATAGCACGGACCTGCTTCTTTCTCTAGATTTGTGAATACCTCAGAGATTTACTGAACTTAATATATTTTGCTTGACAACATTATCTTTAATTAAACTCCTAAAGACCCACCAAGATATGACCTAGGGTTAGATAGGTTGTCAAAATTTTACTTCTCTATTTCATATAAACTGCCTTGGCATGCCTTTTGAGTTTCAGGTGGTGGAACGAGAAGACTCGCTAGGTACGCTTTTACAATTTTCAGCATTGTCTTTCTTGTACTTTCATACTGTACTTTTATACCTGCAAACTTGCATGCTAAACAGTGATGCCACCCTGCATGAAAACTAAAACTATCAGGATAGCCACAAAACCAAAACCAAAACTAAAACTAAAATCAACCAAAATAAAATTCGCCGCCACAACATTGAAAATATAAAACAACTAAAAATTTAGTCACAAACTTCACACAAAGCTACAATCCAAACTAAATTAAGATGTCTCTATCGGATGATCGGGAATACCTTGGAGGAGGTAACCTATGGTTGTTAACGAGGCTTCCCACAGTCTAAATGAAATTATGAAACTCATTAAGTTGAGTTTAGTAAGTTCTCCTCTGGATCCATGACATCCCCAGTTCTTCCTCTTTTGGACTCTACAACAAAATGTTCTAAATTTGAAACAATCCCTTTTCACACCTCTACGTCCGATTTCATTTGAAAAGTCCTACCCTTTGAAACTCCTTGAAGATAATATTTCCTGATTTTATTGAGAATCTTCTTAGGTGACTTTGGTAATTTAAGATGTAATTAACTATACCTTATAGGAAGCATGTCCGAACCCAGCTTAATATAAACCCTATTTAGTTCTTTATATTAAATAGGAGAACTTGTCGGCAAATATAAAGGTTTCACAGACCAAATAGATATCATATATTCTTTAGTTTATTTGATCGAGCCTCATTCTTAAGTCTTGTGTTTATCCTTCGGGATATATACAAGATTTGAGGTACAATGCTCTTTCATTTAAACTATGAAAAATATGGGGTCAGTTTGATTTCATATTTTTCTAAAACTAAAAATATATGTAAATTAAAACATCATTTCGAAGCAGGCAACGAGATTTTGATTTCGGTGACCGGCAGCTTCTTACGGCCAACACTCCAACCAAAAATAGCGCCAACAACTTCTGGCGACTCCGCTGGGGACAAGATTTTCTCTCTATACAAATCAAGAAATTTCCATATCCATCTTGGACCAAATTACACATCATCCATTAGCATACTTTACCCATTTCTGTCTAGGGAAAGTACGGTTAACTCTTTGGACTTCATGAGTAGCTGTTCAACCATCATTGAACAGAGGGGTTCAGAAGTCCATTAAGGACTTTTTAAATTTTCATTCAGATCCCCAATATGTGTATCGGTGGACTAGTTCCACCTGGTTAAAATACTTCACATCTCCCTTCCAAATTTGATTTGCTACTTTGCAAATTAAACCAAATCATGTGGTGCTATGCACACTTTGAAATTTATTATATTAATTAAAATTTACACCTCTTGATATTTCATAAACAAAATTTTAAAATACCCACAAATGAAGACCTACCCGGTCTACATATCAACTTTTACTTTCAGTGCTTGGACTAAAAAATTATGAGATTTTTGGCCATATAGCTAACCCCAAAAATTTCTGTTTTCAAGCCTGCTACAATGGCCTACCAACCGCTGACCTTTTCCTGTAACCTGCCAACGAGTCACGAAGCCCGCAACCTCGTTCCTACCATCAAATTTGGAGCTAGATTTGAAGATCCTCAAGAAACCCCCGTTTGTGGTAATGAAGATCGCCACACCGGAAATACATGAACTGTCTGCAGAATTCAGGCTAAACTACCTTCAAGGCTTCCCTTCCTACAAGAAGTCTAAAACTACTGCCGTCACAACACCTGCCAACCTGCTAGCCCCACTGTTGCTAAGTAGAAAGAAGTAATGATTATTGAGGATCCGACTGAGGGATTAATTGTCCCACCACCAGTGTTTGAAATTGGATCAAGTTCAAGGACTGTACCACTGACCCGAACTCAAAAGAGGAACCACTACAGAAAATTTCAGAGGGCCATCAAAGCCCATGCTCCAAAGGAGACACCCATTGAGGATGAGCCTCATCAAGTTGAAGAAGTGTTACTGTAAATTTACCCACTCCTACGAGGGAGTATATTCCATCCTCTGACGGATACCAATGGATATGAGAGTATCCGAAGAATCGCCGCCGCATTACCATCACTTCATGGATATGGTGAGGAACAAAAGAAATTCACTCCTATCACCCGTGTTAGCGCAATCTTCAAAAGGCTAGCTACCAAAGAAGGATGTTCAGTTAGCAAGTTACTTAAATGAGTGGGAGATGCAATTTCCCCTCACATGAAGAAGGAAATTTTGAAGGATGTCAAGTCCGCTAGACAGTCTCACAAGACAACTCGAGTGCCACCTACTCGCATCCCCGTTTGGTTTTGTTTAGGGAACATAGTTGATACCATAGTGATTACTACTGATTATACAGCCACCAGGACCTCCGTCGACCAGTTAAGTCGAGACCGGGTCCGAAAATCTTACCTGTCATGCATTATAGAGACATTTCTACAATCCCAAATGTAAAGACAAGAGGATTACATGGCACTATAGCTGGTCTACATCACGGGGAGCATACTTTCCCTTGACATACCGATGTTTCTACTAAGACATCCCGTCCTTAGACATCATCGTCAAAAAAGAAAAAAGTATGGGTACCTAAGGTCGCTGCACCGATACAGTCCAGTAAGCCCATGGGACAAGGACAAGAAATGAAATAAGGGTTTAAAATATCTAACATTGTCGCAACAATAGCCAGCGAGATGGAGGAGCAAGTAGAGGATGTCCATCAGGGTCATCCAGATCTTAAAGTGATCAAGTAATCAATAATTGAAGAGAAAGTTGAGAAACTCGGGATTGAGATTTTTGAGTTAGCTCGAGAGCACGGAGTTGTCATCGATAATATGATGAAGATTTTGATTACAATGATTATTTGGTGGAAGATTTCATGGATGTCCATGTAATCAAAATAAGAGCCGCCACATTTGCGCGCGAGATTCAACCTCAAATCGAAGAGAACGCCGTAGATGAATTACCTAGGGCTATCCTCCTAAGGGATGAGAAAGTTAGTCTACTGGAGAAAAAAAAGAAGAAATGACCGCAACCATGACCGTTATGACCACTATTCAAGGGCAATCAAAAGCGCCGCAATTGGCTTCTCCAGAGATCAATCAGTCAAAAATCATACATGTCACAGATGAAAGAAGAGAAGTTACTTCAGCAAATAGAGACGAGCAACATAGAAAGGATTCTCCATCAGGTGCTATACCAGAAAAGGAATTCAAGAAAATGGTTGAACAAGTGCGGGAAGCTTTAACACAATCTAAGGTGGTGCATTGGTTCTAAAGGGTAGACCTTACTCGGAGGAATTTGATACCGTGTCTTTCCCCAAGGGTTTTGTAGCCCCAAAATTCAAGATATTTAATGGGACTGGAGATCCCAGATAGTATATAGAACATTTTCAAACACGAGAAATAGTGAAGCTCTACTCTTCCAACAGTTCGTTAGCAGCATGTCAGGAATTGCTTTTGACTGGTACACTGACTTTCCCAACGTGTCACTTAAAACATTTTCTGAGTTAAAACAACTATTTGTGAAAAGATTTGTAGGGCACAACATCATGTGTCTATTGGAGAGCTCATGATGGAAAAACAAAAGGCTAGAAAAACTTTGGTGGACTATATTTTGAGGTGGAGAAACCTTAGCATGGAATGTGAACCTCAGCTACCAGAACATCATGTGATTGAAATTCTACTCAAGAGCATTCAAGGGACAGTAGCTTTCATGCTCAAGGGACTCACCATCAAATTTTTTGAGAAGCTACTCTGTAAAGCCAATAGTCTTCAAGAAGAGAATAAACACATGGAGCCACATGAAAAGGCTAAGGTGATTAGAGTGTTTGAAAAGAAATCAGGAGTAGTGGCGACCATCGACAAAGGAAAACAACCGATAAAGATATATGCAGAAGAACATCGTCAGTCTTCATCATAGTACGCTCAGAAATAGAGTAGTCAATCCAACCAGCGACCGCCTCAAGAGGGATCACCACAAACAGGAGATAAGAAAATGTCCTTATCAGAGTGACATAAAATGGTGTATTCTTTCAAAGATGAAGCTATACCTAAAATATTTAGAAGTCTGATGAAGAAGCCAGAGTTCAAACTACTAGATCAGGAGAAGCCCGAAAAGGTGGATAAGTAGAATGAACCAAATTATTGCTCATACCACCAGTTGCTTGGGCACACTAAAGAAAAATGCTTCATCTTTAAAGATTGGCTCAAGAGGAACCTTAAAGAAGAGAACATAACAATTCTGAAAGAATATTTAAAAGAACCTGAAAAAGGTTCCATAAATATGGTTTCAGCCGAGCTAATCTCCCCAATTGATCCGTATACTGGAACAGATGGATATAGTACAACTTGGGATGAACTCAAGAGGGACCTCAATCAAATACAGGATCCATCAAAACAATCTTCTGCATATACCAGAGAAGAAGGATGAAATAATGTCTGGAGCAAATCATCCAGGAAAATACTCAACAAGATCTAGTCTGCATCAAAACAAGCCTCCATTCAGAGTCTCCAACATACCAAGCCCGAGATGAAGGTTTCGTCAGGAGAACCATCATCGTTAAGGACAAAAAAGAAGAAGAAAAGAGTCACTAAAAAGATTAATAAAAAGGGGGGTATGATAGGGGCTGCCTCTACTAGATTGGTTGTCTCGGATTTTGGGAAACAAATCCTCGAACCCTTGACATTGTATGATTATCTTTTTATCCCTCCGGGGTCTTATAAATATAATAATTGTGATTTTGGTTACGTTTTAACTGTTTCTGGTGATAGCGTAACTGATTATGACCAATTTAGTTTCGATCTCGATCCCTAAAATGTTCCTCAAATCATACTTGAGTCTAATAAACTCATTGTCAAGTCCAAAGAAGACATCAATGACACCGCTTACGACAGCACTGGGAGCGAGGAGCCAATTCTCAAGCATCACGGTACACTACTTACCATCAACGTGGATCTTTCTGACAAAGTGGAAGAGACACCGGAAGATTCAACGATGATATCTCAAGAAAAAGAAATCACAAAAGTTAACTTGAGGAGCAGAAAAATGTTACCACCAAGAACAGCTCCAACAGACAAAGGAAAGCATATAATAACTCGAGAGGAGATACCCCACCTCCACCAATGAAAGAACTGCATAATCAAGATAAAATGAAAGGATCATACAGAGTAGACTATAACGTGCTAGCTCATCTTAAGAAGTTGCCGACCCAATTAAGCATCTACGAGGCTCTGATCCAATCAAAGAACTTACGGACGATAAAATGATGTTAAGAGGATTCAACCAAAAGGGAGAAAGAGCCCTTGGATCAATTACATTACTTATGAAAGTTGGAGAACTCGTGACAACCGCTAAATTTCATATCATCGATGCCGAGACCTCTTTTAACGCTCTGCTGGGTCGACCATGGATTCATGAGCACAATATGGTTCCATCATCTCTACACCAGTGCGTCAAATACCATAAAGATGGTCAAGAAAATTGCATCAAAGGAAACCTGTAACCATTTTCAGTGCATGAAGTTGGTATCCATGAAGATGGTGCATACTATGCGCCTCCAAAGAGGATTGTCTGCTCTCGTGAAGTTATCACAAAAAAAGATGAAGATTCAAAAGAATTACAAAGAGGAGGCCATTCAACTCTGCTTCAGCAGTCTTCCACCACTCCCTTACAACAAGTTGGTGAAAGTTCTTTTAGTTTGCACACCCGAGGTCAAGGCCAGGGATGTGGATGAGGAAGGATCAATTTAATCATTGAACGGACTAGGCCAACCATCAACGTTGGTGATGAAGATAGTTCTAAAGACGAGATAATGATGACAAGACGGAAGAAACCTCAGTACATGATATCCTTAGAAGATACAGAAAATAATGAATATGAAACAATGTATGATTGGATAAACCACTATGTGAATGCTATGACCCTCACTCCGATTCTCCCTCAAAAGGTTGAGAGTTTAGAGGTCAAGGAAGTTCGTAGTGTTGGTCCAAAGCCGATCAAATTTTACCGTGCTTCTACCTCTACTGAGCTTGAAAAACATGTAAACTTGGATGATGATCCTAATGAATTAATGGAATTGCCTTTTGGTTACTTCTCACCTTGTGTTTAAAAGTTAATTCAACAGGGACACTTAGCAAAACAAAAGACAAAAAATAAATTTCAACTTTTTTAAAAATTATGGAATGGTAAAAGTCGAACTCCAAACTCAAAAGAGGGTCTCAAATTTGGTACAGTCAGACTAGTCGATGATTCTAAATTTTGCATGGCTATTACTAGTGAGTCAGAAGAGGATTGCCTCGTTATAGAGGATGACTCTAATGATCAACCAATAGAAGATGCTCCAACAAAATTTGAAGATAAAATTAAATCTACCGTTGATGAGTTGAAAGAGATTAACCTCTGGACTAAAGAACAACCCCAAACTACATTTATAAGTTCTCTAGTCAATGACGAAGAATCTGCAGAATTGATCGAACTATTAACAAAATTCAAAGATTCCTTCACATGGAGCTATGATGAAATGTCAGGAATGTCCGCAGAGGTTGCAGTTCATAAACTCGGGGTGGACAAGAATATAATCCTAATAAAACAAGCTCCTAAGAGAATGCACCTCAAAATAGAACAAGAAGTCATGGCTGAGGTGAAGAAATTAATAGACGCCAACTTTGTGAAAGAAGAGCAATACCCCACGTGGTTAGCTAACATTGTACCTGTTAAGAAGAAAAATGGATAGATCTGTGTTTGTGTCGACTTTAGGGATTTGAACAAGGCATGTGCAAAATACGAGTTTCCACTACCCATACCAGAGATGATGGTGGATACCGCTTCAACGCATGAAATTTTCTCCTTCATGGATGGATCATCGGGATACAACCAAATCAAAATGGCTCCTGAGGATGCAACACTTCGGAACACCGATTGGAATTTTCTGCTATACAGTGATGTCGTTCGGCCTAACAAACGCTGGAGCAACATATCTGCGCGCAATGATGAAGATTTTTGACGACCTCATTCACAACCAAGTAGAATGCTACGTGGATGATTTGGTCATCAAAAGTAAACAAAAAATAGACTATATGTACATATTGAGGATCGTGTTTGAATGGTTACGACGATATGAACTTAAAATGAATCCCTTAAAGTGCGTCTTTCACGTTACCTTTGTGAAATTTAGGGGATTCTACTTGATTGTCAAAATCTTAACCTATTTCATATAAATTTTCTTAACATGCCTTTTGAGTTTTAGGTGGTGGAATGGGAAGACTCGCCAGGTACGCTTTTACAATTTTTAGCGGACTTTCTTGTACCTTCATATTATACTTTTATACCTGCAAATTTGCATTCTAAACAACAATGTCATCCTGCATGAAAACCAAAATCAAAATAAAAACTAAAATCAACCAAGATAAAAATCACCTCCATAACATTCAAAATATAAAACAACTTAAAATTTAATCACAAATATCACACAAGACTACAATTGCAACTAAATTAAGATGTCTCTATCAGATGATAGGGAATTCCTCGGAGGAGGTAACGTACGATTGCTAACAAAGATTCCCACAGTCTAAGTGAAATTATGGAACTCTTTAAGTTGAGTTTAATAAGTTTATTTGGACTAAGTGAATCCAATAGAAAATAATGGTGCCATAATGAGGGAACGGTAGCATCCTAACCGGTGTCACTCTAATCAAGTTTAACATGCCCCCATAAATTTAAAGAACTTCAACCATAGGGCCACCTGATTTGACATCATAACTTGACACACTAGAAAACTCAAACTTGTCACAGCAAGGAGCTTGGAGCTGGCAAGGTGGGCAGCACGACCATCTTCAACAACAAAACCTGTCTTCCCTAGCTAAACCAATCTTCCTTCCTTAGATGTAAACAACAAAGCCATAGGACTTTGAGGTTGCTTACTTACGCAACATAAATCCTCACCTTATATTTAGGCTTTGGTATAGCCCTCCTATACAATATAAGCCCTAATTCGTCTTAAGATTCTGAGGTTGTCATTTTTCACGACCTAAATCCTCACATCTTTAAGGCTATTTGTGTGATCATTTCACACGAATGTAAGCCCTAGCTAATAAAATTGACAGGATGAAACACCTAAATATTTCTCCTCAAAACTGAAGCCAAACATTAGGATAGCTTTGGAAGTCACTGAGGTCTCCTCTGGATCCATGTCATCCTCTTGTTTTTCCTCCTTTGGACTCTACAACAAAATGTTTCCAAATTTGAACCAATCCCCTTTCACATATCTACGTCTGATCTCATTGAAAAGTCTTACCCTTTGAAACTCCTTGAAGATACATTTCCTGATTTTTATCGAGAGTCTTCTTAGGTGACTTTGGTCATTTAAGATGTAATTAACTATAGGGGCTTTCCTTTATAGGAAGCATGTCCAAACCAACTTAATGTAAACCTTATTTAGTTCTTTATATTAAACATGTGAACTTATTAACAAATACAAAGGTTTCACAGACCAAACAGATGTCTTATATCCCTTAGTTTATTTCATCGAGCCTCATCCTCAAGTCTTGTGTTTATCCTTCAGGATAGATACAGGATTTGAGGTACAATGCTCTTTCATTTAAACTAGGAAAAATATGGGGTCAGTTTGATTTCATATTTTTGTAAAACTAAAAATGTAAATGTAAATTAAAACGTCCTTCTGAAGCGGGAGACAGGATTTCGGTTCCGGTGACCGACAGTTTCTTACGGGCAACTCCTAGCACTGACAACTTCTGGCAACTCCACTGGCGATAAGCTTTACTCTCCATTCAAATCAAGAAATATTATCTTCACACATCAGTAATGTGTCCATGTCCCTCTTGGACCAAATTACCCTTCTTCCGTTAGCACACTTTACCCATTTATATTTTTGGAAAGTACGGCTAACTCTTTGGACTTCAGGACTATCTGTTCAACCATCTTTGAACAGAGGGTTCAAGAGGCCATTAAGGAATCTTTAAATTTTCATGTGGGGTCGGACCCCCAATAGGTGTGTCGGTGGACTAGTTCCACCTCGGCATTGTCTGCCACTAAATGGGTCCCGAACTGGGTCCTAAATAACTTTATATCTCCCTTCCAAATTTGATTTGCTATTCCGCAAATTAAACAAAATCGTGTTGTGCTGTGGGCACTTTAAAATTTTCTTATAATAAGTAAATTTTACACCTCTTGATTTTTCTTATACAAAATTTTAAAATATCCATAAATTAAGACCCGCCCAGTCTACAGATCAGCCTCTACTTTCAGTGCTTGCACTAAAAAATTATGAGGTTTTTGGCCATATAGCTAACCTTGAAACTTTCTATTTTCAAGCCTACTGCAATGGCCTACCCCACGCTGACCTTTTTTTGCAACCTGCCAACGAGCCACAAAGCCCGTAATCTCGCTCCAACCATCAAATTTAGAGCCAAATTAGAAGATCTCAAGGTCATCCTCGGGAAGGCCCCGTTTGTGATAATAAAGATTGCCGCTCCGGAAATACAGGAGCCGTCTGCAGAATTTAGCCTAAATTGTCTTCAAGACTTCCCTGCCTACAAGAAGTCTAAAACTACTACCGTCACGACACCTGCCAAACCTGCTAGCCCTGCTGCTTCTAAGGGGAAAGAAGTATTGATTATTAAGGATCCAACTGAGGGATTAACTATCCCACCACCCGTGTTTGAAATCGGATCAAGCTCAAGGACTGTGCCACTGACCTGAACCCAAAAAAGGAACTGTAACAAAAGGGTTCAGAGAGCCTTCAAAGCCCAGGCTCCAGAAAAGGCACCCGTTAAGGAGGAACGTCATCAAGATGAAGAAGGATTACCAGAAATTTATCCACTCTTATGAGGGAGTAGATTCCATCCTCCGACGGATACCGATCGATATGAGAGTATCTAGAGAATCGCAGCAACATTATCACCACTTCATGGACATGGTGAGGAGAGAAAGAAGTTCACTCCTATCACCCGAGTTAGTGCAGTTTTCAAAAGGCTAGCTACCAAAGAAGGATGTTCAGTTAGCGAGTTACTTAAAAGAGTGGGAGATGCAATTTCCCCTCACATGAAGAAGGAAATTTTGAAGCGCATCAAGTCCGTCAGACAGTCCCACAAAACAACTGGAGTGCCCCCTACTCGCATTCCCGTTTGGTTCAGTTTAGGGAACAGAGTTGATACCACAATAGTTACTATTGATTATATCACCACGAGGACTGCAGGCCGTCGACCAGTTAAGTTTAGACTGGGTCCAAAGATTTTACTCATCACCCATTATGGAGGTATTCCTATAATCCCAAAGACAAGGACAAGATGATTACCTGACAATGTAGCCGGTCTACACTACAGGGAGCATAATTTACCTCGACATACTGATGTTTCTACTAAGACACTCAGTCCTGAGACATCATTATCAAAAAAGATAAAGGTATGGGTACCCAAGGTCGCTGCACCGATAAAGTCTAGTGAGCCCACGGTACAAAAAAATGAAATGAAACCAGGGTCTGAAATATTGGGCATCTTCGCAACAATAGCCAACAAGATGGAGGAACAAGTAGAGGATGTCCATCAGGGTCCTCCATATCTTAAAGCGATCAAGGAATCAATAAATGAAGAGAAAGTTGAGAAACTCAGGATCGAGATTTCTGAGTTATCTTGAGAACACGGAGTTTCTGTCGATATCGACAATGAAAATTTTGATTACAATGATTACTTCGAAGGAGATTTCATGGATTTCCATGTAATTGAAACAAGAGCTGCCACATCTATGCGCGAGGCTCAACCTCATACTGAAGAGAACGCTGTAGATGAGCTACTTAGGGCTATCGTTCTAAGGGATGAATAATTTAGCCTACTAGAGAAAAGAATAAAAGAAATGACTGCAGCCATGACCGCCATAGCCACTATTCAGGGGAAATCACAAGCGCCGCAATTGGCTTCTCCAGAGATCAATCAGCCGGAGATCATACACATCACAGATGAAAGAAGAGAGATTGCTTTAGTAAACAGAGACAAGCAACATAGAAAGGATTCTCCATTAGGTGCTATAACAGAAAAGGAATTCAAGAAAATGGTTGAATAAGTGCGGGATGCCTTAACCCAATCTAAGGGTGGGGCATTGGTTCTAAAGGGAAGACCTTACCCAAAGGAATTCAATGTCGTGCCTTTCCCCAAGGGTTTTGTGGCCCCAAACATTAAAATATTTGATGGGACTAGGAATCTCAGACAGCTTATAGCACATTTTTGAGCCAGCTGTGGTAACACGAGAAATAGTGAATCTCTACTCTTCCAAAAATTCGTCAGCAGCTTGTTAGGAACTACTTTTGACTGGTACGATGACTTGCCCAACGGGTCAGTTAAAACTTTTTCTGAGTTGGAACAACGGTTTGTGAAAAAATTTGCAAGGGCACAACACCATGTGACTATTGGAGATCTCATGATGGAAAAACTAAATCCTAGTGAAACTTTGGTGGACTATATTTTAAGGTGGAGAAACCTTAACATGAAATGTGAACCCCAGCTACAGAAACATCATGTGACTGAAATTCTACTCAAGAGCATTCATGGGCCAGTAGCTTTCATGCTCAAGGGACTCACCATCAAATCCGTTGAGAAGCTACTCAGTAAAGCAAGCAGTCTTCAAGAGGAAATAAAGCACATGGAGCCACATGAAAAGGCTAAGGTAATCAGAGTGTTTGAAAAGAAATCAGGATTAGTAGTAATCGTCAAAAAAGGAAAGCAACTGATGAAGATATATGCAGAAGAACCTCTCCAGTCTTCATGACAGTATGCTAAGAAACAGAGCAGTCAATCCAACCAGTGACCACCTCAAGAAGGATCACCTCGTACAAGGGATAAGAAAATGTCCCTGTTTGAACGACGTAAAATGGTGTATTCTTTCAAATATGAAGCTATACCTAAAATATTCAGAAGTCTGATGAAGAAATAAAGTTTAGACTACTAGATCCAAAGAAGCACTAAGAGGTGGATAGGAAGAATGAACTAAATTATTGCACATACCACGGGTTGCTTGGGCACACTATAGAAAAATGCTTTATCTTTAAAGACTGGCTCAAGAAGAACCTTAAAGAAGGGAACATAACAATCCCGAAAGAATATTTATAAGAACTGGAAAAAGGTTCCATAAATAATATTTTGGAAGAGCTAATCTCCCCAATTTGTCTGCATACTGGAACAGATGGATGAAGTACAACTTAGGATGAACTCAAGAGGGACCTCAATCAAATACAAGATCAATCAAAATAATCTTTTGCATATAGCAGAGAAGAAGGATGGAATGAGGTCTAGAGTAGATTATCCAAGAAAATACTGAACAAGATCCAGTCTGCATCAAGACAAGCCTTCATTGAGAGTCCACAACATACCAAGCCTGAGAAGAAGGTTTTGTCAGAAGATCCATCGTCTTCAAGGATAAAGAAGAAGAAAAGCATCACTACAAATATTGCTAGCACGGGGGGTAGGATAGGGACCGTCTCTAGTAGATTAGTTGACTCAGATTTAGGGAAGAAAATCCTCAAACCCTTGACTTTGTACGCGGGGTCTTATGAATATAATGATTGTGATTTTAGCTACGTTTTAACTATTTTTTGTTATAACGTAACTGATTACGACCAATCTAACTTTGATCTCAATCCCCAAAATGATCCTCAAATTGCACTTGAGTCTGGTGAACTCATTGTCAAGTCCAAAGAAGACATCAATGATACCGTTTACAAAAATACCTATAACGAGGAGCCAATTCTCGAGCATCATGGTACACCGCTTACCATCAACTAAGATCTTTTTGACAAAGATGAGGAAACACCAGAAGATTCAGTAATGATATCTCAAGAAGAAGAAATCACATAAGTTAACTTGAGGAGCGGAAAATTGCTACCACTAAGAACAGCTCTAACAGACAAAGGAAAGCATATAATGATTTGAGAGGAGATACCCCTACCTCCACCAATGTAAGAACTATATGATCAAGACAAAAATCAAAGGATCATAAAAAGTAGACTACAATGTGCTAGCTCATCTTAGGAAGTTGTCGACCCGATTAAGCATCTACGATGCTTTGATCTTGTCAAAGGAGATGAGAGAGTTTTTGGTTACAGCTTTGCTTGACCCAAAAATTTGCTTAGCTCAATTGGCTAGCACATCCTCAGATGAAGTTTGTTTGTTGAAAGAACAGTCTCGGGTAACCTTCACAAATGAAGACTTGCTGCTTGGTACCGCCGACCACAATTCCCCTTCCATAGAGCCCTTAATATAGACTTTGATCAACACCTGAAATTGGTCTTGGTCGAATTTGGATCTAGGCATTTCACCATAGCAAGAACCTTAATCCCTAGCTTCTTTGGACCCCAACAAACGTGCCGAGACTCTCTGATCGAAGCTTCCCTTCTCAGAGCCAAGGTATTGAGTCTCTCTTCTTCTCGAGCCTATTTGGATTCTACATTTGATTAGGCTTAATTTAATTGCATAATTACCGTATGGATATATTCGTCTAACTTAGACGAGTCAATAGGATCAAACCCGAGGTGATTTGGTTGAGTCTAGGCTGAGATCTTAGAGTTTTAGTGTGGACGGTCACGGGATCACTCTATCGGGGACGAAGACGGGGAGTCATCCGATCGCGTGTATATCAGATGAATGAGGAGACCAATGTAGACAACTCTTACTTACATGAATTGCGGGCTGATAGCTACGTGGATGGCAGCGTCCAACTAGAGCGCGCTACGCGTGCTTTCAGAGCTGCTTAGGATACAGTCAGCGCCGCGCGTTTAAATTGAAAAATAGGGACTTTCTTACTTAAATAAATAGCCCTAGCTTTAAAAATTCATATCTTAGTGTAGAAAAATTATAAAAATAAAATAAAAATATCCTCTTTCTTAGTGAACAGAGTAGAACAATGTGGAAATGATTTGGAGTTCATTTGATGCATATTTTATTTTTAAATAATTAAACACTGATTTGGATGTTTTGATTCTCCATGCATGAAGTAATATCACCATGGCTTGAAATTTTAGCATGTTGTTGCCTCTCTCTTAGAGAACATCCTCTAATTTTTCCAAAGTCAGAGGAGGTCCCTAGACAAAGATCCATATTTTTTAAGTTTATCTCTATTATTTGCATAAATTAATCATGATAATTAGCATGTTCCTCAAAAAATTCCTAGAAAATTTTGGAATGTTCACTATGACCAGAGGTCCCCTTGGAAAAAATTTCATAAGTTAAGTCATTAAAAAATTCACTAAATCTTCACCAAACCTAAAACACAAATAAAATTTATTTTAAAAAATAAGAACAATAAAATGACAAAATTTTTTATCTCCAATATTGTTTAGGATCCACAGAACTCACCATAAAAATTCCAAAGCATTTTGAGCTTATTTGGTAACTTAAGTTGATTTTTAAATATAAATATCATTTTAGCACTTAAATGTTTTTAAAAAATCAAAATATAACTCACACAATTTATAAAAACTTGTTTTTTGAGTTCTCTGTGATCAGGGGTGTTTTCTAAAAATAAAATGGTATTTAAAATAAAAACTTGTTTTTTAGCTTATTTTTAAATATTTAAATAATTAAAAAGCACAAAAATAATAAAATTCATAAAAATGTTCTAAATTGCTTCCTAAGCACTTAGGAATAACTTCAATGTTTTTCTTGATTTTCTAGATAAAGATACTGAATTTTAAATCTTAAAAAAAATTTTTTAAGGGTAAAAATGGATTTTCATTAAAATAATTCCAATAAACAAAATAAAACTCAAAAAAATATAAAATTTTCTCTTCTGGGTTCTTTGACCTCAGGAAGATTTTTCAAAAATACAAAACTTAAATTTCCCCATTTAAAATTTTTTATATTTAATAAATACCCCAGAACTTAAAATAATTCTTAAAATTCAAAAAAAAATCCAAAAATAATGAAATTTGGTCCAAAGGTTTCTTTAATCTAGGTCTACCTCCAGCAAACATATCAAAGGATTAGGATTTACCTTGGTTAAGTTAGGAATTTTCTTTGAAGAATCCTATTTTTACTTAAAAATAATTATATAAATTAAATTAAATTTTGAAAAATCAAATTTTTGCCTGAGATGTCTTAATTGACCCATGAATGAGGTAGGATAAAAATTTCAAAATCATTTGGATTAAATTTGATAAATTATGAAGTGTTAGAGCCTTAAGGGCAAATGTGTAATTTTGGAAATTTAGCTTTAATTAACATTTAGGCTTAATTCTAGGAGGGAAATGGGCAACCTCTGATCTTTATTTGGATGTTTGAAACACAAGGAGTTAATTGGCAGAAACCAACATCACTTTCTTAATTAAAACGATAAGTTAATAAATTTTTAAATTAATAAAATTTAGAAATTTATTAAAATAAAATGAACCTAGGACTTAGAGGTATGACCTTTGACGTCAATAATTAATCAATTTAATACCCCTATTTTATTTTTAAATGAAATTTAAATAATGAATCATGACCACCTAAAGCTGAACCTTTCAAAACTAATTAAGACACTCACCTTGGTCTTAAGGGCTTAATAGTAATCTAAGTTAAATCAAGACTGCTTAAATGAGGATTAGAAAAATAAGCACAATTAAAATTAAAACATATTTCAAACACTACAAGCCCAATTAGGACCAAAATTTGGCTAAGTGTTCCAATAACACTAACTTCTCTCTTTAAGGGTCTTCACCCACATAATATTCAAAATTAAATTATAAATGATAATTACCTTACTCTTAGGGACTACTGATACATCAATGTTCATTGAACATTAGATTGTTTATAGGATGAATTATTAAGTAATAAGTTTAAATGAGCTCGAGGCTTTTCATGAGGTGATAAGAGGGAAGCATGGACCTGCTTCTTCCTCTCAACCTCTTGGATACCTCAGAGAGCTACTAAGCTTAATATTTTTTGCTTGACAAATATCATCCTTAATCAAATTAATAAGGACCCACCAATATATGACCTGGGGTTAGGTAGGTCGTCAAAATTTTACTTCCCCATTTCATATAAACTGCCTTAACATGCCTTTTGAGTTTCAGGTGGTGGAACGAGAAGACTAGCCAGGTACGCTTTTACAGTTTTTAGGGATGTCTTTCTTGTACCTTCATACTATACTTTTATACCTGTAAATTTGCTGCTAAACAACAATGTCACCCTACATGAAAAACAAAACCAAAACAAAAACTAAAATTAACCAAGATAAAAATCACCTCCATAACATTCAAAATAAAAAACAACTCAAAATTTAATCACAAAAATCACACCAAACTACAATTGCAACTAAATTAAGATATCTCTATCGGATGATCGGGAATTCCTTGGAGGAGGTAACCTACAGTTGCTAAAGAGGCTTCCCACGGTCTAAATGAAATTATGCAACTCATTAAGTTGAGTTAAGTAAGTTCATTTGGACTAAGTCAATCCAATAGAAAATAGTGGTGCTTGAACAAGGGAACCATAAGATCCTAACCGGTGTCATTCTAATCAACTTTAACATGCCCCCATAAAATTTAAAGAACGTCAACCATAGCGCCACCTAATTTGACATCATAACTCGACACACTATAAAACTTAAACTCGTCAAAGCAAGGAGCTTGGAGCTAGCATGGTGGGTAGCACGACCATCTTGAACAGCAAAATATGTCTTCCCTAGCTAAACCTATCTTCCTTAGATATAAACAACAAAGCCATAGGACTTTAAGGTTACTTGCTTATGCAATGTAAATCCTCACCTTATCTTTAGGCCTTTGTTTAAGTCTGCTATACAATATAAGCTTTAACTTGTCTTAGGATTCTGAGGTTGTCGTTTGTGACGACCTAAATCCTCACAGCTTCTAGGCTATTTATGTGATCGTTTCGCACAAATGTAAGCCCTAACTAATAAAATTGACAGGATGAAACACCTAAATATTTCTCCTCAAAATTGAAGCCAAACATTAGGATAACTTGAGAAGTCACTGAGGTTCTCTTCTGGATCTATGACATCCCGTAGTTCTTCCTCCTTTGGACACTACAATAAAATGTTTCCAAATTTGAACCAATCCCCTTTCACACCTCTACATCCGATCTCATTGAAAAGTCCTACCCTTTGAAACTTCTTAAAGATAATATTTCCTGATTTTTGTTGAGAGTCTTCTTAGGTGACTTTGGTTATTTAAGATGTAATTAACTATAGGGGCTTGCCCTTATAGGAAGCATGTCTGAACCCAGCTTAATATAAATCCTATTTAATTCTTTATATTAAATAAGGGAACTTATCGACAAATACAAAGATTTCACAGACCAATAGAATTTGATATATCCCTTAGTTTATTTGATCGAGTCTCATCCTCAAGTCTTGTGTTTATCCTTTGGGATTGATACAGGATTTAAGGTACAATCCTCTTTCATTTAAACTATGAAAAATATGGGGTCAGTTTGATTTCATATTTTTATAAAACTAAATATATATGTAAAGTAAAACGTCCTTCCAAAGCGGGCGATGAGATTTTGATTTCGGTAACCGACAATTTCTTATGAGCAACTCCTCCAACCAAAAATAGTGCCGACATACTTTAAAAGAATGGAAAGTATGAAATTTTTTTTTAAGAACTAATGGAAATTATCAAAGTAAAGAAATGTGATGAGTTTTTAACTTTAAGAGGAGGGTAGTCAAGTTCAAAATCATTAAAGACTGATCTAGATATAGTAATCCTCTCTGAGAAAAAGTAAAGTAAGTATTGAAAATGATCCTGAAAGTAATAAAATAAAAGAAAAAAAACAAAGAAAGAAAAAAAAAAGCATTTTTGAAAGTGAGGAGAAGCTTGAGGAGGTGCCTAATTAAAAATTGGTTTCACTTGAATCATTTTAAAGAAAGAGACTTAATTACATTCTTTAGATTTTATTTTCTGCAATATTAGTTTACCTTTAGTAGTAGAGTTCTCTCAAATTCTCTCTGTTATTTTTCTGATACTCTTATTTTTTTTCAAACTATAATTAATTTTAAAATGAATAGAAGAATTAGAATTCTGAGACTTGATTGCAAAATATTTTTTTGCCTTAGTTCCAGCCTAAATTATTAAGATTTTCCTAAAGTCACGACTACCACATTTACAGGACAAAACCATAAAAGTTCTTTAATGAAACCAACTACCACATATTAAAATATGTTAACATATTTTTTCAGGAGAAATAAGTTACTTAAGGACAAGTAACAATTAAGTTTGGGGGATTTTAACATGCCTAAAATATGTTATTTATATTTGTACATTTAATGCATATTTTTAATGATATTAATGAAAGCTATTTTTGATGATTTTAGTTGTAGGTAAACTAAATGGAGTAAATGAAGAAAATGGACTGAAAATGGAGAAAATTGGAGTCAAATGAAGCAAAAATACCAATGATTATCTTCCACCTAAGTGTTAGAATTTGGCACCTAGGCCCCAAAAAATAAAGAGCAAGACGCCTAGGCACCATAATCAAGAATCTAGGTGCCAGCAACGGTTATCTAAAAGATCAATTGAATTTGGACAAAATTTTAAGCGGTTTTTGAAGAGTCTCTTAGGGATTTTGAGAGCTCTATTTAATGAGACTTCTGGTGATTCAAAAGAGAGAATTTTGGGAGGAAGAAATGGGAGTCTACTATAGAGAAGTGGATTCTTCTTAGAGAGGAGAAAGTCTTGAAGGCTTGCTGTAGATTTGGAGGAGAAGATGAGAAGTGAGAGATATCCTCTTCTTTACAGATTCCAAGTAAGTTTGGAGTGATTTGTAAAGAGAGAGAGTGATTCAAAGGAACTTGAAGGATTGCTTGGGAACTAGTTTAAGATATATAGTGTAATTTATTTATTTTACTTTTTCTTATCTTATAAACTTTTATTTATCGATAAATCCATGTGTTTTTGTTTCTTTGCCATGAGATCTGAGTAGTTTTCTCTGTCTTTCTCCCTGTAATAAGAACTAATTATGTTTAGGAATTTAGTTTAGAAGAAATGCTTTTAAAATTCCATAAATTATTATGATTTAAACTCTATGTTTCATTTAATTGTCAATCTGGCCTACTAATTTGGTAAAATTTGTTGTAAAATGTAGTGACTCAAAATGGGCTATGTTCCAACATACTAAGAATCACATTTAGTTTCATGGGTGAAAATGTAGTCCTTGAGGTAAATGCAATTAAAAAGGGAAATAAGGTTTAAAGTGCATAGAATTGGAGATTTTAGGATGACATACTAAAATCCCCAATTTGGTCCACATGTTTGGAAACTAAAGTGATAAGTTAGCCCTTAGTGGAGGGGAAGTGGGAACTATAGTGTGAGGGCTAGTATCTTCCCAGCCAACCATGAGTTTAGGGATCAAAATCTGGATTAGCCAATATTCTTTATGCATTTGAGCGAGGGTAAAGAATAGAATTGCTCCTATTTGGCACAATACCTTGGTTATATTTTAAAATTATTTTTTTACACTTATTAGAAATTCATTGCAAGGGGAAGGATGTTTTATACAAATTTGAACTTTTCATACATTATTAGTTTAGAGTATAGGTAACTTTTCATTTTAAAACCATTTTTAAATAGTCTTGCATTTACATTTATTTTTTCTTAGCATAATAACAATCCTTTAAAAGTATAAAATTAGATATTTCTCAAAAACTTGTGATCATTTTCTATATAAGTTTTTCTACAGTAAATAGTAGGTTTTATTAAAGTCAATTTTATAAGAGTTTTTGCCTTTCCTCGTGGGATTGTTTCTGGGAGTTATAAAGAAAATCCTATATTACTGGAAATGATATGTATACTTTTGTAGTACCCCTAGTGTGTAAATCTTTTTTATCATCTTTATCTAATATTTAATTTTTCACACTAGCCGCTACATATTAATTGGGTTAAGCATTTGGTACTATCCCTAAAATTAAATAATTACATAACTGTGGGTCGGGACACTAAGTAGTTAATTTTGGTTCCTAAAGGCCAGCGCCTAGTTATAAGAAATGGTTTGGACTTTTTGACATTGAATTTGAATGAATTTTGGAGAGTTGTTTGAAGTGACTCTTAGTGATTTTGAAAACTATATTTAATATAACCACTGGCTAGCTGAAAAATAGGTTGTTGTTAGAGAGCTTTTTGGTGGGTGACTTAAGTCTTAGTGTGTGGCATGTGGGCGTGTGAGTGAGAGTCTTTTTAGAGTCTACCTTTGTGTGTTTATTGGAGGAAGAAGATGACAAAGTAACTCTAAAGCATTTTCTTGGGGGAAAGTTTAAGAAAAGTATTTTATATTTTTGTTTAAGTTTTATTTTATTGTGTAAACTTGGAGTTAAATATAATTCATGTTTAATGAATTCTGAGAAGTTTTCCTTTTATTTTTCCTTATAATAACAAGTAATCATGTGTAGGATTAGACTTGTTTAAAATTTATCTTATTACATACTTGTTATGATTCATGTTGACCCCACTTTTGGTTGAGGTCTAGTCTTTCTTCTTAGTATCATAGGGTCTAGCCATATGACTTTCTTATTGACTATTCTTAAAGAACTAGAAAAGGAACCCTCACCATTAGAAATTCTAAACTCTTCTTTACTCAACTTGAAGTTCTACATATTGGTCCTAACCTCTAGCACTTAGTAGGTGGGGTCATTATGGAGGAGCTCAAGGAGAGTTCATATAGGGTATTTGACCTTAGGGTTAACTTTGGGTGTTGGTCTAGAGCTAAGGCACTCACTGCACTCACAATCACTCACTACCATAAACCTAGAATTTTCTGACTTTGGTCCCTTGAGCCTTTGTGATACTAATGTAGATGGTCCCCTCAACCCGCTGGCCCTGAGCTAGGGTTTAGCTAAGACCAGTACATAGAGGACACAAATGGGGTATCCATTGGTCCATGGCTTATTTAAGGTGGTTGGCACCCCAACTCTACCAAAATGCCGAACATAGCCTTTTGCCCCTAAACCTACCCAAATTACATAAGTACCCTTTGAAACCCTAAATTTGGCCAAAATTCCCAAATTTATCCAAAATATCTAAAATTGTTCAAAATTCATTTTTAAACCTTTTGAAAACACCCAAAATACCCAAAATCACTAAAAATTGCCAAATTACCAAAATACCCATCCTTAGCCCAAAATTCCAAAAATTTTAAAAAATCTCAAAAATTCCCAAAATATTCTAAATATTCCTAAATTTATTTTTCTTAACTACCACATGACCCAATTTGGCCAATTTAGCCATCTTTGATCAAAACCCCCAAATTTCTTTTAATGGTCCAAATTTTCCCAAATTGAACTTAAATGTCCATCAATTTGATCCCAATCTCCCCAAATTTCAATCCTAAACTAAAATTCACCATAAATTTGACCAAAATAAACCAAATCCAAGCTCAATTAGCCCATGCTTTGAGCCCAATTTTGATATAGGTCAAACCCCCCAATTTTGGGCACATGACCTAATCTCACCAAATTGAACCCATAGCCCCCTCAATTGGCCATGGTTTACGTTGAAAACTCTATAAAATTCCTACACATCAAAATTGACCATCAATTGGCCTTGGTGAAGTCTCAATTTTATTTAATTTCAACTTAAGTTTAAAATCCCAAATTGCTCCAAATTGGTTATGTCCCCAAATTTCACAAAACTGATTCCTTTAATCCCAAAACTCGCACCCAATTCATGTTAAAAACTCTTTATGGCATTCCTGTTGACCATTTTCAACAATCAATTTGGAAATAGCCCAAGGTTAGCTCAATCTAGACCCAAGTCTAGCCCAACATGCCCAAATTGAGCAAATCTTCAAATTCTTTCAAATTGACCCTTCAATTGAACTCAAAATCCTTTCAATACTTCACCAAAAATATTCATTACAATCATTTACATCAAGTGCATCAATTAATTGAGCTCAAGGATATGGGTAGCTGACCAAAGGAAAATATGTTGAGATTTTCATACTAATTTTATAATGTTTTTGATTATATTGCACTTTAAAGAAATGTATTTTTTATGTTTTGTTATAGGTATGATGAATTATGGTCATTGGAGAAAAAAGATGCAAAAAGGAGTGAATTTGGACCTAAAAGGACAAAAATGTGAAGATTTGAACTAGGGCGCCGACGAAAAGCCCAACGACGCTGATGACAAGATTTTCCCGAGACTCCAGACAAATAATTTAGAAGGCACGCCGACGGCACCCTCAAGGCCGCCAACGACGAGATCGACGGTAATGTCCAAAGGTGCATTGAATGTGGATAATTTTTGGAGGGATGCTTAGGAAACTCTTGGAAAAAGTCTTCTACAACTTTAAAAGAAGACTTTGGCCGAAAATTAAAGGGGGAGGCTCTAGAATTCGAGGAGTTGGAAGGTTAGAACAACGTCCAAGAGCCCCAGTAGTGTGTAGAGAGTTTACTTTAGGGTTAGATTGTGAGGAATTCTTTGAGAGATTGTAAGAGTGGAGCGAAGTGAGAAATTTCTTCCTCCTTACCGCTTTGAAGAGGAATTCTGTGTGCTGTAAAGAAAGGAAGAGATGCAAAGGAACTTTGAGGAGTTTGCTTGGGGAGAAGTTAGAGATAAGTATTATTTACTTGTTGTAGTTTGTATGACTTTACTTTTATATATGAATTCTGAGTTTTGTTGTGTCTTCCCCATAAGTTCTGAGTAGTTTTCTTTATCTTTCTTCTTGTCTTGAGATTTGTGAAATGGTGATTTAAATCGGTTGAGCCTAGAAAATGTTAAAGAAGTTGTGATGATCTTTTCACTCCGATCTTAATTTACTTTCAATCCAGTCAATTGATTTGTTAAAATATGTTGAGTTTTACAACTAAAGTGAAGATTACATCCAAGATTCAGGGATGTCAAAGTCCTTGGATGTTGGGTGCAAATAAATAGAGAAATAAAATTATCAGGCGTAGACTTGAAGATTTTAGAGTGACAGACAAAAATCCTCAATTCGGTCCTATCGTTTGGGTGCTGAAGTGTAGATGTTAGCCCTCAGGCGAGGGGAATATGAGATCTCTAAAGTGAGAGCCGGTATCCTCCCAGCCTAGGCATAGATTCAGTAACAAAGCATAGGATTAGTCAATGTTCTTTATGCCTGGACCAAAGGGTAAAGAGTAGGTATGCTCCTATTTTGCACAATACAATTTAAATTGATTCACTTTATCCATTCACTATAATTTCTTGACAAGGAGAAGGATGCTTTCTTATATATTTGATATCACATTAGAAACTTTATTAGTATAATTAGTTATTTAAGAGTTATCAAAATTACATATTTATTTCAATTGTCTATTAGTGACAGATAAGTAATTTGAATTATAATTGTTGTGATTAAGTCTTGATTTTCTAAAATCTTAGTTAGTAGTTGTAATATCTCTCTATGAGAGATCGACATCTAAGAATCTATTAGAGCCTTATATTACTTAAGCGATACGTATACTTGCGTTGATAAGTGTGACTTTACCATTATTGAATATTTAATATATACATCTTTATCGAATCTATAACCGTTATCAAGTTTTTGGTGTTGTTGCTGAGGAATTAAATCTTCTAAAAGTAATATTAAATACTTGTATTTTTAAGCATATATAAAGTCGTTGTCATTAGCCTAACCCAAACCCAAGTTTTGATCATTTGCACCCACTTGGACCCATGCACTAAATGTAGCCTAAACACCCCGAAGTCATCACATTAATGACTCCACAACCATTAGTTGGACCCTAAAATTGAGCCAAAACTCACCTAACCCAAGCTAAGTGAGCCATGGACCAATGGTCCCCTAAATAAGGGATTTGATTTCCATATTTTCTTAGGCTTAAGATCTTTTTGCCAAAACTAAACCTCAACCCATTAAATTGTTGTGACAGATTCCCCTGGGTTCCCTTAGCTCCTAGCTACCTCCCCTTGCCATGGACGGCCAACCTAGTCGTCTGAGAAGCCAAAACTGAGGCCCTCTTAAACTTCACCCAATTTAAACATTTAGGCCACCTCACCCAAATGAGATGTTAGACCCTCTCTGCCCTCCAATTAAGCACCACATTGCACGCCCCAATTAACTATGACAGCCACGCCTTAGCCATTTTTATTAAAGCTCACCTCCACAGCCATGGAGGGAGTGCTGAAATTTTCTCAAAGAGAGCTTCTCAAATCATTAATAGAGCTTCTTTGAGACTCCCTCAGTGAAATCCAACCATCTTCCCCTACTAATCTGCACTGCGGAAGCTCATATTTGAGCTCAAACTTCTGTCTAAAACCTGGATAGAGCTCAATATAACTCCAAAGTCCACTAAAATAAAATTAAACTTACCCACACCTTCACAACACTGAAAGAAGATAAAGCCCCACCAAATCCCCCTTCCACAGAGCCCCTAGTATAGACTTTGATCAACACCTGAAATCAAGCTTGGTCAAATTCAAACCTAGAACTTAGACCACAACAAGAGCCTCAATCCCTAGCCTCCTTGGACTCCAACGAATGTGTCAAGCATCTTTGATTGAAGATTCACTTCTCAGAGCAAAGGTATTGAACTCTTCCTCATCCCGATCCTCTTTTAATTCTCCATTTGCTTGGGCTTGATTTCATGGCATCTTAACCATACAGATATGTTCTTCTAGTCTAGACGAGTATTTAAAAAAAAAATTATTCAATTTGGTTGAGAAATGTGGGAAATAACAAACCTTGAAGATGGACGGTTCTCAGGCTAGGCCATTGAGGATGATGACGGGCCGCCGTTCGATCGAGCGTGTATCAGATGAACGATCAAAATGAAGCTGGACAGCGCTTCTTTACATGAACTGCGGGATGCATAACTGCTAGCATGGACAGCGAAATCAAATGGGAGCGCGCTGCGTGGAGCTTTGGAGTTGCCTAGGATCCAGTCAGTGTTGCGGCTTTAAATAGATAAATAGGGATTTAAAAAATTAGAAAATGACCCCTAACTTTAAAAATTCATATCTTGGTGAAAAAAAATTGTAAAAATAAAAAAAATACCCACTTGCTCAGTAAACATATGAAAACAATGTGAAAATAATTTAAAGTCAATTTGATGCATGTTTTATTTTTAATTAATTAAACACTATCTTGAGTATTTTGATTCTCCATGCATATAGTTATTTAACCATGGCTTGAATTTTTGGCATGTTGTAGCCTTCGTCAAGGGGAACATTTCCTAATTTTCCCAAAGTTAGCGGAGAACTCTAGAAAATGACCCATATTTTTCAAGTTTATGCACATTGTTTGCTTAAGCTTATCATAATACTTAGCATGTTACTTAGAAAAATTCAAAATTTTTTTTAAAGGTTTACTAACCCTAAATCACTAAGATAATTAATTTTGGAAAATATAAACATCAACATGACTTGATTTTTAATCTACACCAATGTCTAAAATCCAAAGATTTCCCCATAAAAATTTTAAAGCATTTTAAGTTCAGTTGATGGCCTAAATTAATTTTTCAAGTTAAATATCTTTTTTGTCACTAAAATGATTTTTTTAATAATCAAAATATAACTCAAAAAATTATGTTAACTTATTTTTTGAGTTCTCTCTGACCAGGGTAATTTTATAAAAATAAAATGTTATTTAAAATAAAAACTTAATTTTTAAGTTTATTTTAAATATTTAAATAATTAAAAATTCATAAAAATCACAAAAATAATAAAATTCATTGAAATGTTCTAAATTGTTTTCTAAGAACTTAAAAAAAATTGGAATATTTTTCCCTATTTTCTAAATAAAGATATTGTATTTTGAAGCTTAAAATAATTTTTAAAAGGCTAAAAAATGGATTTCCACTAAAATTATACCAATAAATCAAAGAAAAATAAAAAAAAATATAAAATATGCTTCTCTGGGATTACTGACCTTAGGAAGATTTTTCAAAAATGTAAAACTTAATTTGCCCCATTTAAAATATTTTATATTTAATAAATACCCCATAAATTAAAATAATTCTATTAATTCAAATAAAATTCAAAAAATCATGTAGTTTTGTAAAAATGGTTTTCTAGTCTAATTCTACCTCCAATAAAAATTTCAAGTGATTAGGCTTTGCCCTGGTCAAGTTATCAAATTTTCTTTGAAAAATCCTATTTTTGCATGAAAATAATTATATAAATTAAATTAAATTTTGAAAAATACCATTTTCTCTTCTTATGTCTTAATTGACCCACGAATAAGGTAGGATAAAAATTTTAAAGTCATTTGAATTGAATTTGACAAATTATGAAATGTTAGAGCCTTAGGGGCAAAAGTGTAATTTTAGGAATTTGGCCTTAATTAACATTTAGGCATAATTCAAGGAGGGAAATGGGCAACCTCTGATCTTAATTAACTTTTTTGGATGATTGAAATTAAAAAGGGGATTAATTGATAGAAACCAACCTCACTTTCTTAATTAAACAGATAAATTAATAAATTTTTAAATTATTAAAATTTGGAAGCTTACTGAAATTAAATGAACCTAGGACTTAGGGGTATGACTTTTGAAGTAAATAATTAATCAATTTAATACCCCTATTTGATGTTCAAATGAAATTCAAATAATGAATCATGACCACCTAAAACTTAACATTTTCCAAATTAATTAAGACGCTCACATAGGTCTTAAGGGCTTAGTAGTGATCTAAGTTAAATCAAGACTGATTTAACAAGGATTAGAGAAGAAAACATAGCTAAAATTAACACCTTTTAAAACACCCCAAGCCCAATTAGTACCAAAATTTGGCTAAGTATTCCAACAACACTAGCTTGCCCCCTTTAAGGGTCTTCATTCACATAATCTTCAAAATTAAATTACAATTGATAAATAACCTACTCTTAGAGATAATTAGGACATCAATGTTCATTGAGCATTAAGGTGTTCATATAGTGAATAATTAAGCAACACAATAAGTTTAAATGAGCTCGAGGCCTTTCATCAGGTAGTAAGAGGGAAGCATGGACCCGCTTCTTCCTCCAAACCGGTTGGATACTTCAAAGGTCAACTAAAATTAATATGCTTTGCTTAACAAAATCATCCTTAATTAAACTCCTAAGGACTCACCAAGATATGACATAGGGTTAGGAAAACTACCAAAACCTTACTTTCCTGCTTCATATAAAATGCCCATATATGCATGTTGAGTTTTAGGTGGTGGAACGAGAAGACTCGTCAGGTATGCTTTTTTTTTTAGTTTACAGCGTTGTCTTTCTTATACTTTTTATACTTGCAAAACTTGCATGCTAAACAACAAAACCAACCTGCATGAAAACTAAAACTATCAGGATAGCCACAAAATCAAAACCAAAACTAAAGTTAAAATCAACCAAGATAAAATTCATCGCCACAACATTCAAAATGTAAAACAACTCATAATTTAATCACAAACATCACAAAAATTACAATTTCAACTAAATTAAGACATCTCTATCAGATGATCGGGAATCACTCGGAGGAGGTAACCTACGGTTGCTAATGAGGCTTCCAACTGTCTAAATGAAATTATGGAACTCATTAAGTTGAGTTTAATAAATTCATTTGGACTAAGTGAATCCAATAGAAAATAGTGGTGCCGGAATGAGGAAACTGTAAGAACATAACCGTTGTTGCTCTAATCAACATTAACATGCCCTAATAAATATTTAAAAAGAACTAAAACCATAGGGCCACCTAATTTAACATTATAACTTGGCACTCTAGAAAACTCAAACTCGTCACGACAAGGAGCTTGGAGCTAACATGGTGGGCAGCACAGTCATCTTCAACAGTAAAACATGACTTCACCAGCTAAACCAATTCATTCCTTATAATTAAACAACCAAGCCATACTATTTTGAGGTTGTCTGCTTATGTAACATAAATCCTCACCTCATCTTTTGGCCTTTGTACAACACTGCTGTATAATATAAGCCCTAACTCGTCTTAGGATTCCGAGGTTGTCGTTCGTCACGACCTAAATTCTCACATCTTCCAGGCTATTTGTGTGATCTTTCCACACAAATGTAAGCCCTAAATTAATAAAATTGGCAGGATGAAACACTTAAATTTTTCTCCTCAAACTAAAGCCAAACAATAGGATAGACTGGGAAGGCACTGAGGTTCTCCTCTAGATCTTTGTCATCCCCTAGTTCTTCCTCCTTTAAATTCCATAATAAATGTCCCAAATTTGAACCACTCCCCTTTCACACCTCTTTGTCTGATTTCGTTGAAAAGTCCTTTCCTTTGAATTCCTTGAAGATAATTTTTCCTGATTTTTATCGAGAGTTTTCTTAGATGACTTTGGTTATTTAAGATGTAATTAACTATAGGGGCTTGCCCTTATAGGAAGCTTTCTTAAACTCAGCTTAATTCAAACCCTATTTAATTCTTCATATTAAATATGAGAAATTATCGGCAAATAAAACTGTTTCACAGACCAAACATATGTCATATATTTCTTAGTTTATTTAATTTAGCCTCATCTTCAAGTCTTGTGTTTATCCTTCAGAATAGATATAGGATTTAAGGTATATCGCCCTTCATTTAAACTATAAAAATATGAGGTCAGTTTGATTTCAAAATTTTCTAAACTTAAACGTCATTTTGAAGCGGGCGACGGGATTTCAATTTCGGTGTCCAACAGCTTCCTATGGGGAACTACCTAACCAAAATAGTGCCGAAAATTCATTACTTTGTTCTTCATTTACATCTTCAATCAAGCCAATTAGAATGTAAAAATTTGTTGTGAATCCATAATTACCCGCAAGAGGCATGTGTTCCTCAACTAGTAAGAATTGCATAAAGTTCATGACTGAGAAAGTAATCCATGGGTTAGCACAAACAGATAAGGAGATAAGTTTGATAGGAGTATAATTGGTATCTCTAGGGAAAGAGGCTAGATTCTTGCCACTTTAGTCTAGAATTTGGAACATTAGGGCTGGTTAGTCCTATAGAGAGGGCACTGTGGGTAATCTTGAAGTGAGGCCAGAACCTACTGAGAGTAACCTGAGAGATTTTGGAACCTTACATTTGATTAACCAATGTTCTTTATGCACTCAGAAAAGGGTAAAGAGTAGGATGGCTTCTATTTGGCACAAAACTACATTTTAACTTTTAAAAATTTATTTCTAATCTGATTATGATATCTTTGAAAGGGGAAAGAACTTTCACATAATTTGAACTCTTTTTATGGAACTAGTTTAGAAACAGTTTTTATTCATTAAGCTTTGAATCTAATTTTGTAGAAATTTATTAACTTATTTTAACACATAAAATTGCTACCATTTTTCTGAGATAATTGTTTGTAGTTTTAATTAAGTTTCTTATGCAATAAAAAGAGTTTCACCTTCCTTGTGGGATATATACAGAGGTTTTTAAACAAAATCCTATATTTCTTGAAATGATACGTATATTTGCATAAAATCCATAGTGTGTAAACTATTAATCAAATTCTAAATCCTTTAACACATGATTTATGCACACTAGTCACTAAAACAAAATTGTGTTAAGATTTTGGCATCTTTTAGAAAGTAAATAATTGCTTAATTGTTGGTCGGGTCAGTGCACTATGCTTTAACCATGCAACATACTATGTGATAGTCCTTCGTTGCTTCAATCATTTATGTTACATACATGAGATGTCTAGTTGAATGATACGGGACTATGCTCAATCTCCTAAGTCTAGGACATCTGACAGGACCTCCTGGCAAGTGTCTCTAGTGCAGAAACAAGATAAGTACTGATTTAGCCCTACCTAATAGAATTCAATATGAGACAATGGTAATTTAGGCACAGAACATGTTTAATGTCCATCTTGATATAAAGAAACCATAGTATGTATATTCAAGGCATCTCATGATCATTGACAGTCATAAAACTCGCCAACATATATTTCAAGAAGCACGATCTCAGAGCAACCCATCCACACGGATGTTTATAGCATTCTTAGGCACTTAAATATTCATATTAAAACCTATAATGTTCATTATTAAGTTATAGGATTTTATGTTGGCAATACATGGCTTTTTGTAACTTCTAGATCAGTGAAACCTTCGTATGGACATCAAGGCACAAAATTGAGTTCCATATAGTTTGAGTCAATACGACACACCATTAGTGCCCGCCTTGATGTGAGTAAGATTAATTTTTTCCATACATATCCTTCTAATTTCCATGAACCCATAAGACCCTCCTGCATGCATGATTGGGAAAGTTAGGGCTTAGACTGTCGCACTCGTGCAGCGGTTTTGGGTGCCCGTTGACATTAAGTTCTCTAATAAAATATCTATAAGAATGTTTATTTTAGATTTTATGAGATCATATTTTAATAATAACTAGTAATAAAATTATTTTTTTCATAAAAATTCTGTTAAATTAGAGTATTTAGGCTAGACCAGGGCATAAGCGCCAGCCCCATGGTGTCTATGCTCATAGAGTAGCTCTTAAGCTCTCAAAATTGAGAGCCTTGAAAGTGGAAACCACCCCCCTTGGCTCCTAGGTGCCAATCCTTAGAAATCAAGCACCTAAAATATCCCTTAAAATCATGAAATTGAGTAGGCGGAATGTAGGTGCCCAGGGAGTGGTGCGTAGATTTCAGGCCCAACACTAATGTACCCAGACCCAACCAAGTTCCATTTTTTTTTTTTGGATATTTTGACCATTTTGACTAATAAAGCTAAAATATGAGCTTGGGAAAGGCAGAAAAATGTTATTAAAAGCCCTTTGATGTCCATAACAACCAGACAGGGAACAATAGATGGATGGCAGCTCATAAGAAGGGAGTTGGAGCCTCAAAATGAAGAGCCCAAGATTTCAGTTCTGAATTCTAAGATAATGAATTTGAAGTTTGTCCCCTTGTGTTAACAATTGTAGAGGGGGAGGGGTATTTGAGACCACTGTATGGCTCAAGTTAGAGCCCTCCAAAGCCAAGAAGTTGGCAGGCCTGTTGGCTTCCCTGTAGTTAAAATTGATTTGAAACTTGATCTCAGTGATAATCTTCTTTATTCTGTAAATCCACTAATTTATGTGCCAAGTGGGGAAGGGGTGGCAGTGACTAGCTCCACCATGTGTGAAGAGTCCACTTCAGCAATAATACAATTCCACTTGACATCTTTAGCAAATTTAAAGCCTAGTAAAGAGTAGCAGCTTCTATTTCCAAAGCATCTTTACAATGTAGGGGGCCTTGAAATAAAGCAAAACTTTGCTTGTGTGATCTCTGAAAATACCTCTAATACCAGCTTTCTTATTTGTGAAGCTTCCATCAGTGTTTATTTTAATGAAAGGATGAGGAGGCTTCTCCCATCTAACCTTAATAACCATAGGGTGTTTAGGATCAATATTAGTCGTATCCTTCAAAATCTAAGGGAACTTCTTTCAATTAATCAGCTTTTATAAATAGGCCTGGCAGTTAGCTGCCACAGAATCAGAAGGAGACACACTGTCCTCATGCTTCACCTTATTCCTAGCATTCCAAATAAACCAAGCAACAATGAAGGGAAGAGGCATCAGGTTAATTTCCTGCCAGTCTCTCAAACTTTCTTTTATCTTACCCCAGCCCACATTCAACAGGTTCAGGTTAATGTTAGAGTTCAACTTATTCCAAACCTCCCTAGCAAAATTGCATCTGAAAAAGAGATGATCACTGGATTCTTCGTTATTATTACAGAGGTGACATCTTGAGGGGCCTTTCAATCCTTTCAGCTTCAAAATGTCATCTATTGGAATTAAATCATTTAGGACTCTCCAAGAAAAGAACAACATAGAAGGAGTTAAGAATTTTTGGCAATTGCTAATATTCCACTTACAATTTTCCCATCTGAATAGGCTATTATGGATGTCCTTTGAAATGCTGGATCTGGTCCTTTTAATTAGCTGAATTTGGTCTTTTTTATTTCTATAAAACTGGATTTTAGAGATACTTCTAGCAGCAAGATCTTTCAGGATTTTGTTGAAGACATCCTCAGACCACTCATTGCCATTCCAACCGTCTTTAACCAGTAAATCTTCATCTTTTTCATTCTGTAGTGGCTCCAATTGATCAGCAGAGCACCAGTTATCCTTCCAGAAGTTGATCTCTCCCTTTCCCAGCTCCCAAATAAGATATTTGTCAATCTCCTCTCTTCTCTTAAGCATTTGGATTCAAATCTTGGAGTCTCCAACGTTCTTTGTAACATCTCCAGGGTGAGCATTTTTACAGTATTTTGCCATCATGAAGTTAGCCCACAGGCTTTCATTTTGTCTAAATCTGAACCATAGTTTGCACATGCTGATTTGCTGCATATGATGTAGACCTTTAAAACCCAAGCCTGCAGCTTCATAAGGTTTAGCCACTCTTTTCCAACTAGCCTAAATCGTTTGCTTCCTATTCCCAGCCCAAAGAAATCTATTAAAGGTTCTCTCCAGCATCAAAGTGGTGCTTCTTTTCATATTAGCCACTTGGAGGGTATAGAGGGGGATAGATGTGAGGATGCTCTTTAGGAGGGTGATCCTACCCCCATTAGATAAGAAAGATTTTGTCCACCCCTGAAGGGTCGAATTGATTTTATCTATAACCTCATCAAACTATGTCTGTTTGATTCTACCTCTGACTAATTGGGTGCCCAGATATTTAAAAGGAATGCTCATGGTAGAAAAGCCTGTGAAATTTGCCATCCATTACCTAATTGGAATAGTAACTCTCTTGCTAGCAAGAAACTGTCATGTTTCTTTATTAACTTTCAGCCTAGATACCTGTTGAAATTTGTTCAAGCAGTCATCAAGGTATCTAGTTGCACCCTTGGTTGCCCTTGTGAAAACGAGAATATCATCAGCATAAATAAGGTGACTTATATCCATCTTAACTTTGTTGTGATAGACATTGAACCTATTCCTTTTCTCCTGGCCATCAATGAGTTTTGATAGATAATCTAAGACCAGAATGAAAATAGTTGGGGAGAGATGGTCACCTTGTTTAAGACCTCTATTAGCTTTTAAAAAACCATGTGCTTTCCCATTTATGAGGACTGAGTTGGCATTAGCCTTTAGCCATCTTTTAATGGTCTGGCAGAACTCCACTGAGAATCCTCTAGCCTCCAAACATTCCATAATAAATTCCCAATTCACCATATCATAAGCCTTCTTTAAATCCAGTTTATATATTATATTTCCTCCTCTGCAGGGTCTCTCTAAATCTTGTAATAATTCTTGAGCTAGTAAAATTTGGTCCCCTATACTTCTCCCTTTCACAAAAGCTGCTTGATTAGTGCTGAATAGCTGAGGCAGAACTGGTTGAAGTCTACTCACCATAATTTTACTGACAATTTTTCTGATTACATTGGTAAGACTCGGAGTTCTGAACTAACTCCAGCAGTTTTAATAGAAGTCTTTAGAATGAAAACAATTGAAGAAGAACTGAAGTAATTAGGGAGAGTATGGCCTTTGAAAAAGTGTTAAATAGCTTGAATAACCTCCACCTTAATCTCCCCCCATGCTTTTTTGTAGAAGTCTGCAGTAAATCCATCAGGACCAACTGATTTACTGCTATTAATGGACTGCAAAGCTCTCTGAATCTCCTCCTCCTCAGGAATATTTGTCAGCTTTAAATTGGCAGTGAACTGTTTGCTTTCAGAAAACAATTGTTTATCTATGTGGCCTCTGTCAGTATCATTGTCCTTCATGAGTTGTTGGCAGTATAACACAGCACTTTTAGCAATCTCCTCCTCCTTCCTGATCCAATTTCCATTTTGATCTTTAATACAGTGAATAGTGTTGCATTTTCTCTGTTAATTGATGCAAGCATGATAAAATTTTGTGTTTCTATCACCTTCCGTGAATTTAATTTTGGCAGCTTTTTGCTTGAGGAAATGGTCTTGCCAATTTATAGCAGCTAGTACCTTCTCATTGGCCTCTAAAAGAGCAGTATCATCAGTATTTTCTTTACTATGTTCCTCCTCCATAGTTTGCAACTCCTTTTCAGCCTTATCCACAGCCTTCATCAAATCTCCAAAAGTGGTCCAACTCCACTTTTTGAGGGCAGTCCCTACCTTTTTTTGCTTTTGCCACAAGCAGATGAATGGGTCAGGGTGTAAATCATTCTTCCAGTTGTCCTTAACAACTTGCAAGAAGTCTTGTGTTGTGACCAAGCATTGAGGTATCTAAAAGCACCCTTCTGACAGCTACTCTTTGGGCCAATGGTGATGACCAAAGGCTTGTGATCAGATCCAGCAAGGCTTAAATGGGTTATAGTAGTCTGCAAAAAAATTTGGATCCAGTGGTCATTGGCTAAAACTCTATCCAGTCTTTCCCATAAGTTCTTCCTTCTCCATGTGAAGGCAGGTCCACTGTATCTCATATCAAATAAACCAGTATTTTGGATGTTATCATTGAAATTGGACATGTGACAGGATTGGGGGTTCTACCCCCCCTCCTTTCAGCAGGTGATGAAATACAGTTGAAGTCTCCTCCCACAATCCATGCTTTTTCAATAGAGCCTTGAATGTGCTGAAAGGTCTCCCACAACTCAGTTCTAGCTGTTTTGGAGCTTCCAGCATAAACAAAAGAAGCAAATCCATCCATTCCTTCAGTATTGTTGTTCATATGTAGAATTTGCTGGTGATTAACTAAGATAGAGCACTTCATTTCTTTCCTGCAAAAAACCCAAATTTTGTTATTTAGGTTAGTGAAAAGATTGAAGCCAGAAAACACTTTTGCTATATACTGAGTGTTAATATGAACCATAGGTTCCAAAATGGCTAAGCACCAAAATTTGTACTTTTTGTTAAGATATTTTAATCTTTTTAAAGATAAGGGGTTAGCAATCCCCCTTATATTCCAACACAGCATATTGATCATGGGGAGGGAGGAAAGGTGGAGGGTTGGGATCTAGATCTAGTCCTTCCCCTTAGTTTGCTTCCTCTTCTTTTGGTGTTATGGTCTTCCATTATAGCTAATTCCTTTTCCTTTCCCTTTTTCAAGTCTTCATGTTTGGAGCTTCTTTTCTTCCTTATTTTTTGAATCTGCCATTCTGATTCTAATTCTTTGTTTGGTTCTGTGACTATATCCTCAGTAGGGGAGGCCTTCTCCTCTCTAGCCTCCTACTCCCTTGTGTTCTTTATAGACTTTATTGAATCCCTTAAAGTGACTTTTACTGAAATGTTCCCATTCTTACTATTGCCTGTCTCCACAATCTCTCCCACTGTTTCACCCTTCTTAGCAAGAGAGATCTCAACTGGCTGAGCCTGGGGAGTAGATTGATCAATAGTTGGAATGTTTGTGTCTACAATCCTAGCCACCATGAAGTTCTGATGGTAATCTTTTTTGTTGTTATCTATCAGTAGATGAGTGTATTCAGTGTTGGGTTCCAGCTGTGTGTGAGTTGTTTGTCTTCTGTTAGATGGATTTAGCCTATAGCATTTCTCCCTAGTATGGCCAAACATCTTACAATGTAGACTGCAATAAGGCCTATGCTCCATGAAAACTTCCTGCCAAAATCCTTTCAATGAGTCTCCAATCCAAATCCTCTTGACATCAGGTAGAGGAACATCCCTCTCCAACAAAATTCTGGCAATAGCAGGCCTTGCTTTATTGTATGTAGCAGCATCCACCTTCAAAGGTGTTTTTAATGTGCAACCAATGTTGAATAAAGCATTTAATTTAAGAAGATGCAAAGGTAGTTTTGGTAGTTTGAACCAAATTGACACTGTAGGGGGCTCCTGAGAAGGTTCATACTCAGAGGTACATTTTAAAATTTTCATTTCAGCACCTGCAATGATTATTGATTGTTTAGAAAATATTCTAGCATAATCTTCTTCCTTTGTCATCTGATAAGGAGGTTTCTGCCATCCAATAATCCAAGCTTCTAGTCTGCTATATTCAATGATTCAAAGTATTTCCTCACAGTCTCCATTTTTGGGTGCCCCAGGCTAAACTTTCCAATGAGTGTGAACTTGACTTCCAGGTTCAGTTCATCAAGGTCCTGTTCTGAGAAAACAGCAGCTGGTTCTCCATCTTTAAAACCCACAGGATGGATGCAAGAGGCAGAACCCCTTCTAGTAGCAGTATTATGAAAATCTTGAGGGAAAACTAATTTATCAGGGTCCACCAGGGAAGAAGAAGATTTTTCAATAGCCCCAGCATAGGTAGCTCTTGTCCATTGCAAGTTAGTCTCCAAATCAAAAGGGGTGGCCATAAACCCCAGCAGCAGCACCCACAAGGTGCTCCAACAACTAGAAAATAGAAGTAAAGAAGAAGGGCTTCTTAACTTGTTCAGAAATAATGGAACAGTAACTGAAAAGGACAAAGCTACTCCCAAAGAAGCTCAGCAACAAAGAACCAGGAAACTCCAGCAAAACCCAAAAGCAAGAAAAGCCAAACCGCTTCTTGAAGAGAGAACAAGCTTCTTCACACAGCTCAGCAGCCTCTCCAAGCAGGACCATCACTTCCCAAACCCTAGCAGAGCAACTTTAGGGTCAGCCGCCAGCCCCACAATATATATATATATATATATATATATATATATATATATATATATATATATATATATATATATATATATATATATATATATATA
>NEWO01000646.1:97360-155668 GCA_003013225.1 Phalaenopsis aphrodite
AAATCAAACTGATCCCATATCTTTCATACTTTAAATGATAGAGCACTACACCTCAAGCCATGTATCTATCCCGAAAGATAAATACAAGACTTGAGGGTGAGGCTCGATAAAAAAAAAACTAAGAAATATATGACATCTGTTTGGTCTGCGACAACCATTTTATTTATAAGCTGACAAGTTTCCTTATTTAATATAAAAATTTAAATAGGGTTTATATTAAGTTATGTTTTGAAAAGCTTCCAATAAGGGCAAGCCTATTTAGTTAATTACATCTTAAATAACTAAAGTTTCCTAAGAAAACTATTGATAAAAATTAGGTGATATTATCTTCAAGGAACTCACAAGGATAGGAATTTTCAATGAGATTGGATAAAGATGTGTGAAAAGGGAATAGCTCAACTTTGGAGCATATTATAGAATCTAAAAGAAGAGAGACTAGGGTATGTCATAGATATGGAGGAGAACCTCAGTGACTTCCCAAGCTACCCTATGGTTTGGCTTCAATTTTGGAGAGAGATTATTTAAATGTTTCATCCTATAAATTTTTTAGTTAGAGCTTACATTCATATAAAACGATCACACAAATAGCTTGGAGGATATGAGGATTTAGGTCGTGACAATAGACAATCTCATAATCCTAAAGCGAGTTAGGACTTATATTATATAGCAGAGCCACACAAAGGCTTAAAGAGAAATTGGGGATTTATGTCATACCAGACGGCCAACCTCAAAGTTTTATGGCTTGGTTGTTCAATTCTAAGAAAAGGATAGTTTATCTGGTGTAAACGTGTTCTGTTGTTGAAGATGGTCACGCTGCCCACAATGCTAACTCTAAGCTTTTCATCATTGCGAGTTTAAATTTTCTAATGTGTCAAGTTATAATGTCAAATTAAAATGTCCCTAAGGTTATGGTTCCTTAAATATTATGGGGCATATTAAAGTTAATTAGAGCGACATCGGTTGGGATCCTATGGTTCCATCGTTCTGATACCACTAATTTCTTTCGGATTCACTTAGTCCAAATGAATTTACTAAATTCAACTCAATGAGTTCCATACTTTCATTTAGACTGCGGAAAATGTCGTTAGCAACCATAGGTTCCTCCTTCGAGGGATTCTCGATCATCAGATAGAGACATCTTAGTTTAGTTACAATTTTTTTGTGATGTTTGTAATTAAATTTTGAATTGTTTTATATTTTGAATGTTGTGGTGGTGAATTTTATCTTGTTTGATTTTTTTTAAATTTTTTTTGAGTTTTGTGGCTATCCTAGCTGTTTTGGTTTTCATGCAGGGTGACATTGTTGTTTAACATGCAAGTTTGAGACATGAAGTAAAGAAAGGTAAATGCAATAATTTAAAAGTGTACTGATACACCTAAAATATATAGTATTTTTTAGACACATTTTTATACCTATTTTTTAGATATTGCGCTTTAATGGAAGGTATTTGCGTGTTTCACTTTTAGTTATAAGTAAAAAGGTGAAAAATTATAAAAATGATCAAATTTGGAGCAAAAATACAAAAATAGTGCAAAAGAGTTTTGGCGCCTAAGCGCTAGATCCGACACTTAAGCGCCGGTGAAACAAAGAAGGTCGCGCCAAAGGCCCAGTGCTTAAGCACCAGGGTAGTTACTTGATGTTTTAATTCATTTTGCAGAATTTTAAAGGGACATTTAAGGCACCTATTGGCTAAAGAGGGTGGTTATGACCATTAGAAACTATAATATGATTAAAAGACTTGTGAATGGAGGCATCCCTTGGAGAATACATTGAAGTTGGACACATTTTGAAGAGTTACCATGGCACCTCTTGGAAATTTATAAAATAAGGAAGTTGTTACTATTAGAAGTGTGCTTGAAACAGGGGAGCCTGAGAAGTTTGTTTGGAGAGATTTTCAAGCACCACAAATTTACTTTATCCCTTTTGTTTTTAGTTTTATTGTGAGAGTTAAGAGTGTTTTAAAAGAGAAGAGATTCAAATGAACTTCAAGAGTTTGGTGAAGGATTTGAGATAAGTTTTAATCTTTATTTTTAAACTAATTTTGGTTCTAAAGCGTTGTTTTGTTTCCTCATTGGATTCTGAGTAGTTTTCTTTTTCTTTCTTCTTAAAATGATAAGTAATTAAAGTGTTAGATGAAAGTTGTGGAGAGTATTAATCTTTAATGTTATAAGAAGTTGTGATGATTTAATTTCATGTATTTTATTTACTTCTTGACCTGGCCTATCAAGATGTTAAAATTTATTGTGAGAACATGTAAGAACCGGGCTGGTATTGTCTCAGTCAACATTTGGAAAGAATCACATGAGGTTGTATTAATGAGAATGTAATTCATATGATTAAGTGCAAATAAATAAGGAAATAATCTTTGAAGGGTGTAGAGTTAGAGGACTTTAAAGTAACAGGTTAAAGCCCCCAACTTGATTTATTATTTTGGGTTTTGATATGAGATGTTAGTCCTCAGGTAGAGGGAATCGAGGAAACTCTAAAGTGAGAGTTGGTATCATCCCTACCTAGCAAGTATTCAAAACTATTCAAACTTTAAATTAGCCAATGTTCTTTATAACAAAAAATAATATTGCTCTAATTTGGCACAACACAACTTGCATACTTCCACAACAGAAATCCTATAATTATTAGTAATTAATGATAAGGAGAAAGATATTTCATATTAAGTGTTTTTCTTTTACATAAACTCAAGTTATCTTTAGAAGTTTTTATTGTTTTGTCAAAATATCAAAAATAAAAAAAAATTGAATTTTAGTTACTGTAAAAATATCGATAGTTTAAGTAATAATTTCTTTAAAATAGAAATTTTATTGTTTAATAGTGCATATTGTGAAATTCCTGTGGGTTCGATATTAGTGTCTTAGTAAAAAAGTCATATATTACATGATAATGATACATATACTTGCATAGTATCCCAATATATATATAATTTAAAAAAGTTAAATTCTTATTTTCTCTAGGATAAAGTTTTTGGTACTGTTGCAAAGTAAGGAAATATAAGTGAAAAATAAAATCAAAGACATTATTATACTGTTGCATATAAACAGTCTGGATCAAGTTTTTGGCATCATTGTTAGGGAATTGATTGATAAAAATTTCTATTGTAGAAATTTTTTTTAAACTTTAGGAGTTATTATAGGAATATATTATTATAGTATTTTATTTTTGTCTATTTTATTTTATTTTATGCTAGTGTGTGCGTAGTTCACGTTTTGAAGGACTAATGCCCTATGATTCCGATTAGAAAGAGCTGTTAAGAAAATAAAAAAATGCAAAAAAATTAAAAATTTTAGAAAATCTAAAGAATTACAGAAAAAACAAACCAAAATGATCAGAATGCTGAAATTCATCAAGAATTTAGACCTTTACGAGATTATGTCAACCGTACGGTAGATGATCTTCATTATAGTATTTAAAACCCTACTATAGTGGCTAATTCATTTAAACTTAAACCCGCTATTATCTAAATGGTATCAAATAATTAGTTTGGGGGATCACCAACTGAAGATCCAAATTTACATCTTACCAATTTTCTAGAATTGTGTGCTATATTTAAATATCATGGTGTATCTGATGATGCCATAAAACTTAGGTTGTTTCCTTTCTCACTAAAGGATAAAGCTAAGATGTGGTTGAATTCGTTAGCACCTGGATCTATCAAAACTTGGGGTGATTTAGCACAAAAATTCTTTGCTAAATATTTTCCACCATAAAAAATTGTGAAGCTTAGAAATAATATTACATCTTTTAATCAGTTTGAAGGGGAATCTATTTATGGTGCATGGGAATGATTTAAAGAACTCTTAAGAAAGTGTCCACACCATGCTAAACAAGATTAGTTAATAATTCTAACTTTTTATAATGGATTAGTTGGATCTCTTAGATCTATTATCAATGCCGCTGCTGGTGGTCCATTTAGGTCAAAACCATTGCATGACTCTTATGCTTTAATTGAAGAAATGGCTACCAAAAAGTGAATCCAAAGAAAGTGCCAATATTCATGAATCTAATACATTTACTATGTTAGAAAATCAAGTTGCTGCAATTTCAAGGAAGTTAGACCAATTTGGAATGAATTTTTCTCAACCAATTTTGATGATTGAAGAGAATTCATTAAACTAAATGGTAGATTCTCATGCATCATTAGAAACCTTGAATGCCATGAATAACAAGCAGAATAACCCATATTCAAATTATTATAACCCAGGTTAGAAGAACCATCCCAATTTCAATTGGAATAATACTACCGGTGATAATAATCAGCATTGTGGGAGCAATCAAGTAAACTCATTGGAAATCTGGAATAATCAAGGGAATAATAATTATAGATCTACTTATCCTCCAGGTTTCAATAGTAATCCACAGTATAAGTAGAAGAAGTTATCTATAGAAGAAGTGGTGTTATAATGGAAATTAGTTACAAGGTCAAGGAGCTACAATTAAAAGTATTGAGAATCAACTTGAACAAATCACAAATTCATTAAGTAATAGATCTCAAGGAACACTTCCTAGTAATACTAAAATAAATCTGAAAGTCCAGAATAAAGAGCAAGTAAAAACCATTCAACTTAGAAGCATAAGAGAGTTAGAAGGTAGGGTTCAAAAAGAAATTGAAGTAGAGAGAGAAGAAATTGAAGAATCAAAAGAGGTCACTCCAAAAGTTTCTAAAAGACCGATTTCTCTGTTGAAGATTTATTTTGAAAAACTACCACCTCCATTTCTCCAAAGACTTCATCAACAAAAGTTGGATAAATAATTTTCAAAGTTTTTGAAAATTTTTAAAAAGCTTACAATTAATATTCTATTTCCTGAAGCCTTAGAGCAATTGCCAAGATAAGTAAAGTTTATGAAGGATATTCTCAAAAGGAAAAGGAATTTTGAAGATAATGAGACCGTTGCACTAAGTGAGAAATGCAGTGCAATTATTCAGAAAGAGCTTTCTGAAAAAGCTTAAAGATCCTGGTAGCTTTACAATTCCATGTGCGATAGAAGAGAGATTTTATGGGAAAGCTTTATGTGATTTAGGTGTAAGCATTAACCTTATGACATTATCAATATTTAAAAGATTGGGATTAGGAGAAATAACCCGTACTACTATAACTTTGTAGTTAGCAGGTCATTCAGTAATGCACCCTAAAGGAGTTATAGAAGATGTCCTAGTGAAAGTGTATCAATTTATCTTTTTTGTTGACTTAATTGTACTAGATATGGGGGGAGATAAAGAGATACCTATCATTTTAGGGAGACCTTTCCTAGCCACAAGAATAGCAATGATAGATGTGCAGAAAGGGGAATTAACAATGCGCGTCAATGATTAAACTGTTACTTTTAACATTTTAAGATCAATGAAATATCCTGTAAAAGGTAAAGATGATGAATGTTATAGAATGGATGTTATATGATATCTGAGTGAATGCAATTTCAAAACTAATTATGAAGAAAAATATGAAGTAGAAGATATGGAACACCAGAAAGAAGAGGAATTAGATCAATGTGAAGATCTTTTTAAGGAAGATTCAAACTATGTTCTAAAAAGTTTTGAAATTTTGGACACGATAGAAAAAGATAAATCATTTTGTCCATCAATAGAAAAACCTCCAGAACTTGAGATGAAATTACTTCATGATCATTTAAATTATGCATTTTTAGGTGATTCCTCTACTTTACCAATTATAAGTTTCTTAAAGTTAACGATGGAAGAAGAAGAAAGATTGATGAAAATTTTAAATAATTTTAAGAAAGCCTTTGGATGGACAATTGCTAATATTAAAGGTATCAGTTCTTCAATTTGTATACATAGAATTCATATGGAAGAGAACTGCAAACCCAGGGCTGGTCCTCAAAGGAGATTGAATCTTGTTATGAAAGAAGTTGTAAAGAAAGAAATTTTAAAGTAGTTATATGCTGGAATTATCTACCGTATTTTAGACAATGCATGGGCTAGTCTAATTTACTGTGTTCCTAAGAAAGGAGGAGTACCTATGACTGTGAATGAACATAATGAATTGATACAAACTAGACAAGTCATATGATGGAGAATATGCATTGATTATAAAAAGTTAAACTTTGCCACTAGAAAAGACATTTTCCATTACCCTTTCTAGATCAAATGCTGGATATAGTAGCTGGGCATAAATACTATTATTTTCTGAATGGATATACTGGTTATCACCAAATTCAAATAACTCCTTAGGATCAAGAGAAAACAACTTTTACTAGTCCTTATGGTACATTTGATTTTAGAAGAATGCTCTTTGCTTTATGTAATGCCTCTACTACATTTCAAAGATGTATGATGACAAATTTTTGTGATTTAATTGAAAAAGGGATTGAAGTCTTTATGGATGATTTTTTAGCATTTGGAAGTTCATTTGACTCATGTTTAGAACATTTATCAAAAGTTTTTAAGTGCTATGAAGAAACAAATTTACTCCTTAATTGGGAAAAATGTCAATTCATGAAAGCAGGAGGAATTGTATTAGGACATTAAATATTAGAAAATAGTATGGAACTAGATCCTGCTAAAATTGAAGTGATCGCTAATTTATCTTATCCAAAAAATGTAAGGGAAATTAGGAGTTTTGAAGAGTCAAATTAGAACAAATCTTATGAAAATACTAGAATTTATAAAGAAAAGACAAAAATTTGGCATGATCGAAAGATTTTAAGAAAGGATTTTAAGCCTGGTCAAAGGTTTTTATTATACAATACGCGATTGAAACAATTTCCCAGAAAACTTAAGCCACATTGATGAGGCCATTTATTGTGATAAAAATTTATCCTTATGGGGTTGTGCATATTAAAGATCTGTAAACTGAACATATAATTAAAGCAGATGGAAATAGGTTGAATCCTTATATTGGTGAAAACAAGCCCTTTTATAAAGAAACTTTGATGTTGCGTCAATCCGAGTAAAACATTTGTATATGTTGGGCTGGCGACATTAAACCAAGTGCTTTGTGGGAGGCAACCTACAATTATTTTTGTGGTTTGATTTATGTTTGTTATAGATGTAGTATCATGACCTACTACTATTAAAGAAGCATTTTAAAGGACTATTTAAGGATTTAAAAATGATTAAATCTTGAATGATTTGATGATAGGCAAAATGGTGCTAACTAAGGCACTAGTTCCTAGGCACCAAAAATGGCACCTAAGTGCCAAAGCCCAATGAGATTGACACTAGGAACTTGAATTCAGTGCCTAGGCACCACAATTTTTGGTCATTGAAAAAATTTTCCCCAGTCATTTTTTTCCACTTCTTTCTTTTTAAACTATCTCGTCGTCATGCCCAATCACAAGAAATTTGAAAATTTAGCCCGAGAGAAGGAGTTTAGACGGAGTTTGAGTTCTTGTTACTTTACTTGCTTCCATGGAGAGTAAAAAATAATATTTTAGGAAATGGAGATAAGTTTGTGCACAAAGATGGTCAAACCAACGTCAATAGGTTCCTAGCATTGAGTTTATAGAGGATGACTAGCAAATTTTTAAGGATTGAAGAGGAGCTTTAATTATTACAAAATAAGTTGCATTAGATGTATCATTAATACAAGCATTTGGAGTGGCAAATGAATCTTTTATTCAACCACATGTCTTACTATTAGGATTATCATGTAACAATGTATTGTAACAACAAATGGATTGATGAGAAGATGGCTATAGATTTCCCTCGCTCCCCTTTCTTTCAAATCTTTGATCATAACTTTTCAACATTTTAATAGGGGGATTAAAATTTAGTCAAAAATCATTGAAGTTTAGAATAAATTAAGTGTGTTTGATTTGTCATGTTTGTTAACTTTAGTAGTGGTTGTATTAAGTGCTACATCATTTAGTAGTTGATTGTGTGTTGGTTTGCTTGTGTATATTTGTTGTATTGCTTATTGTGTCTGGTTTACTTTCATTTGATGGTTATTAATGAAGTTATGTTTATAAAAATTATGTGTTAGAAGGGTGGAATTAATCTTGAAATTAAAAATGATGATTGAACAATTAGAAGTTAGAAGATGTTGGGGAGATCATAAATGTGAGGTTTGATATTAACTTAATTAGAAATTTTTTGTTTAAATGTTTTAGACTTGTTGTATTACACGTAAAAACAAAAGAATGAAAAATTTTGGATTTGGCGCCAAGGCGCCAGACTTCAGCATAGCATGGCGCTTAGGCACCGTTTCAACTGAACTGACCAAAATATCACATTATTGATCCAATCTTCAAACTTTTTGGCTCAACGTCATCGGATTTCATTTTCTCAATGTTAGATCTACATTTTCGTGTAGTTATTTTGTGATTTTAGTATGGATTTTTCATACATTAAGTGGAGGCCGAAAATAGCAAATTTTTTTTATTGGGAAGTGAAAAATCCACGAATTTATGCCTTGTTTGCTTGAAAAAGCTTATAGGAAGCCATTTATCTTAATTTTAAAATTTTTTGGAATTTTTCTTGATTTTTTTAGATGGCTCCTAATACAAAGCGAAGAAAGGGTAAAGAAACATACGACAATGCAAAATTCATAAATTTTAAAGCACAAATTTGATACAACAAATTTGCAATGTGGTGGAAGTTCATTACATAACGTAATTTTTATAGACTTCGTGGTGTTGTCGAGAATGTGATTGTGGCTCAACACTGGGAGAGCTTTTACTATTTCACCATTGTAGCCATCACTGATGTAGTTTGAAAGTTTAATGCCAACTTGCCTAAAGCATCTGATGATGAGATATTTGTTCAAGGAAGAGGGGTTAAGTTTACTTCAGAGCAGATTAATGTGAAATTTGGTCTGTCACCCACTTTAGATTGCTTCTTTTTTGAGTATACACCATTTGAAGTAGAGTTGGATTAGATTATTGCATATTTAATTGATGGACATGGAGTCTGGAAGATCTAAAGTGATTGTAAGGTAAATTTTTCTTCTTCCATGTTAAATGCCACCTCAAACACTTAACATTATTTTATTTCATCCCTCCCCCTTCCTTCAAAATCATTTCAATGAAGTGAAACAAGAAAGAGCAATCTTGAAATATTGCATTCAAGAAATGAAACCTAATGATGTTGGGTCTCTTATCTTTAATGCTATTAGTTCTTCTGTCAGAGCTAGTACTACTTCAGGTCTAAGCTTTCCTTCTTTGATTTTTACTATTTACAAAGACTCTGGAGTAAATTTTGATCCTTGGGTGGAGCAATTAAAGCCATGTAAGCTTTTTGGGAGAGCCAATGTAGATGTTTATGGACAACCAAGAGGTAGAGCTCTTGATGCACCTCGTAATACTACTTCTAGGCCTTCTACTTCAAGGCCTTATCCTTCTAGACCTTCTACTTCCACTGCTACTAAGCCACCATCTGGTTTTTATGATGTGTTGAGTGAGAGATACATGGAGCACTAGTCTGATATGCTTATGATGCAATGTCGTATGCAAGATATGGAAGAGAAATTTGATCATATGGAAGATCATGTTTGGAGGAAGAGTGATTATGAGGCAAAATATGACGAGGCGTTAGTGAAATTTATGAAGGGATATCCTTCAGTTGATTTTCCAACAAGCCCTCGACTTACTCCATATGAGAGCTGCAAATCCATTGATGTAGATATACCCTTTGATTTTGAGATGATAATGAGGATGATGATTGGACTAAATCTCATTGTGATCTTTTGATGTATGTTTTATGTGGATTGCTCGATGTACTTTATGTACTGATGCATTTTATCTTATTAATTTAGTTTCTGGTGTGTTAGAGTAGTCTTTTACATCACAAATTTTAATGATATACATGTTGTGATTTAGAATTTTTACTACTCATCCCTTGTTTTTATTAATTGTACCTCTAATATTCTCCTGCTTAAAAATTAATTAGGCATTTAAATTTTTCTGGTGTGTTAGAGTAGTCTTTTAAAATTTTCTCTTTCTTCATGCTTATTATGAACTGTACTACTTAAAATTAATTAAAAATTTTAGTTTGGGGGAAGGGAGATAAACTTTTTAAAACTAAACGTTATTTATCCTCAATAAACTATATTTTTAAAAAAACTTTTCAACATAGCGTGTGATATGTCGTGCTAACTTTAGAAGACTATTTGTTTATTCTATGATGTTACAATAGTCACAAGCAAAATTTTCTAGTAGTAAGGGGTAGTTCAAAATGTTAAGATGTTTGGTCAGAAAGTTTAAAATTATCCTTTTTATTATTCAGAGTAGAAAAATTGTATTTTTTGATATGCTAAGAAGACTCTATAAAAATTATTTTTAAAATAATACACATTATTAAGTATATAAATTTAATGGATTTTTAACTTTAGAAAGAGGATAGTAAAGTTCAAAATCATCAAAAGCTATCCAGATATAGTAATCCTCACATAAAAGAAGAAAAATAGTAAGGATTAAAAAGATCTTGAAAGAAAAAGAAAAAAAAAGAAAACATAAAAAATATCTAACTAGAAGCTTGAAAAATGCCTAATAAAAAATTGGCTTCACTTTAATCAACTTAAAGGAAAAAAGTTGTATTTACATTTCTAAGCTTATTTACAATTGTATTAGTATCTTTATTAGTAGATTTCTCATATAAAATCTTTTCTTAGCATGAAAAGTTATAATTATTTTTAAAATGATTAAGAAATTAGAATTCCCAGACTTGAGTATTAAATATCATTATATTTTGGTTCTAACCTAAGTTATTAAAAAATATGCTTAAAGCTCCATTATCACATTTTTAGGATAAAAATTATAGGATTCTTTAAATAGAACCCACTTTCACATGTCATAATGTTTTATTTAGTAAAAGGGATAGTTGAGGATAAGTGACGTTTAAGTTTTGGGGAATTTATCCATTCTAAAATTACCTATTTTCTATGAATATTTTATACCAATTTTTTAGGATATTGTGCTTTAATGGAAGGTATTTGTGTATTTTTAGTTGCAGGTTCAATAAAATGTAATTAACAGAAAAATGGAGTAATGGTACATAAAAAAGGGGTAAACGAACAAAAATTGCCAAAATTAGCCAAATTGGCGTCTAGGAACCAGATGAAAATCGCGACTAACACCTAGGCGCAATAGTTTTGGCGTGAAGGTGCAAGAGTCAGTTTCTAGATGATCCATTGAATGAGGCTGAATTTTGAAGAGATGTCTGAAGAAATCCTTGATGATCTTTGAAGCTCTATAAATAAGGATTAATTTTAAATGTAAAGGGAGAGTTCTAGAGACGTTTTGAGAAGGGGAGGCACCCATATAGAGTGGGTGGCCACCTTCGTGAAGTTTTGTGAGTCTTTGTGATTTCTGGAGTTTTATGAGACTTATAAGTATTTTAGAGTTAGAGGAGTTGAGGAAATTCAAAGGAATGTTTGGGGAAACATTTCAGATAAGTATTTGTATCTTTGGATTTGAGTTTTATAAATATGTTTTGTTTTGTTATACTCATGTGTTATGAGTAGTTTTCTTCTTTCTCCTTGCAATATGAAGTAATCAATTGGTGGTTTTGATTTTTTTTAGAACTTCTTTTATTCCAAAATTTGTGATGGTATTTTCACCGGTCCTTCACATAATTTAAAAATTGGCCACTTGTATTGTTAAAAATTGTTGAGAAACTTAAAGACTCGAGAGGGCTATGATTTCTCTAACCAGTGAATATCACATTTCACTATAGAAAGATCCATGATGATCGTTCAAAGGGGAGTGCAAATTGATAGGGAGATAAGATTTGATGGGTGTAGAACTGATTTTTTTTAGGGTGACAGGCTAAATTCTTTCATCAATTTGGTATAGAGTTTGGAACTAAGGATCACTGGTAGGTCTTACAGAGAGGACATAGTTGGTAATCTAGATGTGAGAGACCAGAACCTACCCAATACTATACATGTCGACACCAACTTTAGAATAGTCATTGTTCGTTATGTTTAGAAGAGGTAAAGAATGAGTATGCTCTTATTTGTCGCAATACAACAGCCAAATTTCTAATTGTTGAAATCTTACACTGATTATGAATTATTTGCAAGGAGAAAATTTTCTTTTTAGATACATACATATATATATATATATATATGTATATATATATATATATATATATCTTGAATTTTCTAAAAATTTGTATTTACTTTTAACTTGCATTTGATGGATAATAATGTTTATTTCATCGCATGAATTACTTTAAATATTTTTTACAGTTATAAGTATATGTTTTTCATAGTTAAATTCTTGAATTTACCTTTTTCTTTTAAATTTCCCTTTAAGAAGATACCGGGGTTCTTACATAAAATTTTATAATACTTGAAATGATACATATACTTCAGTTGTACCTCTAGTGAGAAAATTATTAATCTAAATTTAATAATATTACATTTGTTCTCACTAGTCACTAAATATAAGATGGGTCAAGGATTTGGCCATATTCGAGAACATAAATATCTATGTAATTGTGAATTGGGTTAATTCCATTTATTTTTCAATTGAGTTTTTCATATAATCTACTAATTTATAAAGCATATTTTTGGTGAAGTTTTTCCAACTATCCTTGTTGAAGTAAGTTGTTGGCCTATTCCCAATCTATATCTCTCTCCAACACAAACCACAGAATATGATCATTGTCTTCCTTTCTTAAAAAGTAGATATTTAACCCTCCAATTGCTTACCCATCTGAACCATTATGGAATTGAAACATTTAGAATTATAAATAACTTTAAAGGAAAAAATAACAATAAATCAAAATTTTGTTAAAATCAGGTGATTCAAAGTAAAGCTCAGTGAAAATCAAGTTATCAAAAAAAGCCCCATCATAAATCACTAAAAGTATCATTCTAGCATTAAAAACATGTAGTATATGTGACTTGTGTGTTGTAAGACCAAGTAGTATCTGTCATAAATAGTGGCACTTCATTATCGATTGAGCCCTTTATTTTTTTTCATCAATACTTCACATAAAATTTTAAAAATGAAATATTATACACCTGAAAAATCAAAAAACTAGGTCAATACAAAGCCCACGTTCAAGAAACACATCAAATTCAAGAGAAAAACCACAATTTACCAACAATGTATAAATTATTACAAAGAAAGTAACTTTAGAATGACACTTTATAAAAGCAATTTAACCAATCCCCAGAAAGTGCACATAGAGATTAGATCAGTAATTTTATTTCTCTTTCCTCTTCTTCATATATAGAAAGGATTGTATGGAGAGAATGCAAGAGCTATGCTAGTTTTTTTGAAAATATATCTAATAGAATTTGATTTTTGGCTATTGTAATTGTCTCAATTTTCATGTTAGATATATAATTGCATTTCACTTTCCTCTTATTTAACGTGAAAGGTATTTTAGTAATAGAATTTAGGAGTGTGACTCTTCTGAATATTTATCCAAGATAAAATGTTTTTGATTGATCCAATTATCTCAATTTAGATGTCAGACCAGTAACAAGGACCCAAACAAATTTTTAAAACTTAGTTAGATGCCTAAATCAAAGAAGGCTCTATCCTCTGACCCGACCCACAATTACGCAGTAAGTTAGCTTCCAAAAGGTAGCAGAAAATTTAACTTAATTTATATTTAGTGGCTAGTGTGCAAAATTGAAATGTTATAAAATTTAGAAAATAGTTTACACACTAGGGATACTACACAAGTACATGTATCATTTCAAGTAATATAAAGCTTTCTTTAAAATCCTCGGTATAGATCCCACAGAGAGGCGAGGTAAGAAATCCCTTGTGATAAGTTCTAGTCTACTACTATAAAGTCTTATTTTGGAATGTTGATTAAATTGGTTTTTTATAATAACTATTTCTAAATGAAAATCTTAAATACAAAAATAACTTATTTGGATAAATTGGTTTGGAGAATTTTGAGATGATAAAGACTACCATTCTCATGCAATGACCTAGATAATGTGTAAGAATGAAATGCTTAATATAAAATGTTTCCAGTGACAAATAGGAGCATACCTACTCCTTACCTTTTTCGAGCATAAAGAACATTAGCTAATCTAAAGTTGGTGTCAATATGTATAGTAGTGTTGAGTAGGTTCTAGCTTCTCACCTCTAGATTACCCACTGTGTCCTCTTTATAAGACCTATCAGTGACCCTTAGTTTGAACTCTATACCAAATTAATAGAAAAATCTAATGTTTCACCATAGAAACAACAGTTCTATTCCCATAAAAGGTTATCTTCCTATATGTTTGCACTCCTCTTGGATGATCACCATGACTTCTTTCAAACTGAAATGTGGTACTCACTAGTTGGTGAAATCATAGCCCTCCTGGGTCAATATGTTTCTAAAAAAATTTTAACAATATAAGTGATCAGTTTGTAAAGTAAATTAAGAGCATGTGAAAATACCATCACATTAATGAAATAAAAGAAGATCTAAGCAAATCTAAATTTCTAAAAATTACTTCCATTTCATTGTAAAAGAAATGTAAAATGAAGATAATGGCATAAGTAGTAAAAGAATTGATAGAATTATTTAATAAATTATGTGCCAACAAGGAACATATGTCTACCTATCTTCTTCTGACTAAATGAGTACGCTTAGTATTATTTTAGCAATACACAACTATCTGTCGCCTAGAAGCATCTAATTAAAATAGATCATTAAATTATATTTTCATAAAAGTTACATTGTTGCCTAAACTATTTTACTAGTTAATCGGTCAATGTGAGTGCACTCAAGTTGCAAGATCACTGCTCTCCCGAGTCTTAGTTTCACTTACAACTAATTTTAACATAAACTATCAGCACTTAAGTTATGTCAATGAAGTGAAGGAGGTATTACTAATCACATTAAAATAAAAAAAATCAATCATAAAAAAATTTTTCCTACATATGCCACTACTTCATATTAAAAGAAAAGAGTAAAGAAAAATGCTTATAAAGCATGCATTAAAAACAATTGAAAACTTCATTTTAATCAAAGAAAATCCACTCAAAAGTGTTTACAACAAATTGCACTATTTTTGCTCCATTTTCTCCAAAAATCTATTTCTTGTACCTAGAACCAAAAACATGCAAAGTAACTTCATTTAAAGTTCAATATCATCGAAATGCAAATAAAATGAACATTAAATGTATACTAAAAATTGGTAATTTTTAGGTTGATTAATTCTCCCAAACTTAAACATTACTTGTCCTCAAGTAACACTATACTTTAAAAACCAAATTTATTAGCCTGTGGTAATGGGTTTACTTTTTAAATAACTAAGAATTTGTTTTAGAAATATTATAGTCCAACTTAAAAAAACTTTTAGTAAAACAGGTGATATCTAAAGTAAGAGAACATTTAGTATTAAATTTAGGATACTGATTTTCTATTTAATTTAGATATAATTGAAATTTCCCCAAACTTTGGATTTTTAAAAAAATATTAATTTTAAAATTTATGACATCTATATTGAAAATAATTTTTACTAATACTTTTAGAAATTAAGCAAAGAATTGATCTTAGGTTTATTTTTCCTTAGAAAGGTTCAAGTTAATCCAAGTTTTATATAGGTCATATTCCTCAAGCTTCTCCTCCCTCTTTGGTACTTTATTACTTTTTCCTTTTTCTTTCAAGATTTTCTTAATCCTTATTTTTTTTAAAGGTGAGGATTAGTATATCTGGATAAGCATTTAATGATTTTGAATTTTACTATCCCTTCTTTAAAGTTAAATTTTTTTTTCTTTCCTTAACGTATAATTTATTATTAGTTTTTTAAAAAGAATTTTCATAGAATCAAATTTCTTTAAAATTTACTATTCTAAAAATCTTTAATTTTTTAAAAATTTAATTTTTTCTACTATAAATAGTAAAATCATTTCTCTAATATTTTCTACTAAATATCTTAACTTTAGTTTCATCCTTTTTATTATCCTTTCTACGAAGTTCCTCTCTATCATTTCTAAAATCAAATGTTTAGTATCCTAAAGATAACATCACATACCACATGTCATTTTTTAAGAAGTGATATCAAATTAAATACAGAGTACTGAGGACAAATAAAGTTAAGTTTTAAAATGATTTTTCTTCCCCCAAACTTGATTTTAAACATGTATAGCATTAAGTACATAAAACATAAGTAGGAAGAAAAACGGTTTATAAATTCTGTCTACCACAAATTTCTATCAGGAACATCTATAATTATTAATTAGGATAGAAAACATGCAGCATAAAGTAAATTTAAACTTTACATGCCAGAATGAAATTGACTAAACAAAAGTCTAACTAGCATAATAGGTATCAGCATAGGAATATAAAAATGTGCTTCAAGTCTTTTATATTGTTGTAACATAAAACACAAACACACATGATAAAAGAGGTTAATTCATCCATTAACTATTCATATCTTACTACCTTTCTTCTTATTTTTAATGGAATCACTACAAGATATGTTAAGTGCCTTCCCAGAATTTTAAATTGTTATCCACATGGACAAGATTGCCCATATTAAGCTGAGTCACGAACACCAACCTAAACCATCACCTTATCCCAATTATTGTGCACCTCTAACAACTATAAAGCATAGTGGAAGATCATCCTCAGGTTCTTCTTCAACTAATTTATGGAACCAAGTTGAAGAAAACAAGATCAAATAAGGGAAGCAACAAAGTTTAGATGGACTTATTCTATGTCCAAACTCATAATGTCTCTAGTTAATCCTTAATTTTGGTTTAGATCCGAGTTATAATAAAATTTTTAATCCACATTTACCAGAGAACAAACATAAGTCCAGTCACAATTAGAAATTTTGGAATCATCTCACTCATGACACAAAAAAGATCAAATCAATCTACTAGCAATCCAAACATCTACCAACATAAATCAAATCAATCAATCTACACAAAATCAAAAACAACACAACACAAACAATCACAACTCACAAACATACTAAATCAAAACAAACAGATAACCATGGGTTACGTCCCACAAAGAGCTTAGTTTAATGTCGCAAGCGCGATAAAGGATTTTCTCCCTGATCAAATTTCCATTTAAGTAAACACTGATCAATTACCAAATCTTTTCTAGGTCCTGAGATTCCTATTAAATCCTCAAATTTTTAGTTTTTCCTTCAACTTCTCAAATTCATTCCATTTATTGTTCCTCAAGTTTCTTTCTAGATCCAATAGTCTTATATGTGTATTTTCAATTTGAATGTTAATATTATCCTTACAATATATAAGAAATGGATTTATATATGATAATTCTAGGTCCCTTAAACTCTTAGTTAGATTCTCTCTAGACGATTAAAATTCTAGATTAATTTCCAATGAGATGTTCTTCTGTCTCAGGTTATTTTCTAATTCTTCCCATTAGTACTGAGTAAATGGTGGAGGTGGTCATTATATAATAATATTAATTGATAAAATAGATTTTTATAATTCCTTAAGAATTTCTTCCTTTGGCCTTTCAATCTCCTTATCCTTATTTCTCGGTTCAAAGTTCTTTTTAAACACATCCTCTAATTCTTTTCTAATTCTTAGTTTGATATCTTTATCTCGCTCATAATTTTTCCCCTCAGGGTTTATTTCAAGGTTACTAGATAAAATGTCTATAGGATTAATATTAATTGAGTCAACAGTCTAGTCCAGTTGGTTTTCTATATTCTTTATAGCAGCCCCTTGACTTTTCAACTGATTTTTCATTTGATAAACAACCTCTTCTATAGACATCTCCTTCTCCTCATACTGTAAGCTAGAGTTAAATTCAAAAAGAAAATAAGGTCCAAAGTTATAGTTATCCAGATTATTCCAATCACCTAAAGAATCATCTTGAGTGTAATCCCATGATTGGTTTCATTTTTCATAATTATTATTCCATTTAAATTTGGAACGATTCTCCGAGCCTGGGTTGTAGTAATTAAAATAAGGTTTATATGTGTAATTGTAAATTTCATGCATAGTTTCAAAAGAGTTAGCGTCAACCAAATGTCCAAATGAGTTTTCTTAAATGAATAGAGGTTTTTGAGGTTGACACATTCTACAATGATCCAGCTTTCGTGAAATATTTACAATTTGAGAAGTTAGATTATTCAATATATCTTCTTCATAATAATTCATCATTCTACAACAGCTTCTAAAGATCTTTTTTGTTTCCCAAAGCTCTTAATAGTTCTCTCTATTTCATAGCTGTATGATTCAAGGTCTGCAGCTTTTGAAGTACGCATACAAATTTAGAGACTTAACTAATATAATAGATATCAAGCATGCTAAAAATAATTTTGGCATTTTAAATTTTCCTTTTTTAAAAAAATTAACACACTAGGTAATAATACTAAAATTTCCAAGTCTAATTCTTTTCTGTTCAACTAAAATTCTCCTAAAGTTGTCACTCTAGCTTCCCCGATAATGACACCAAAAACTTGATCCAACCCACAACTATGCAGTAATTTAGCTTCCAAAAGATGGCCAAAGACTTCACCTAATTTATTTTTAGTGGCTAGTGTGCAAATTGAAATGTTATAAAATTAAGATAATATTTAACACACTCAAGTTCTACACAAGTATATGTATCGTTTCAAGTAATATATGACTTTTTTTAAAAACCTTAGTATAAGAAATCCCTTAGGATAAGTTATAGTCTACTACTATAAAGTCTTAGTTTGAAATGTTGATTAAAATGATTTTTCTAATAACATTTCCTAAATGGAAATCTTAACTATAAAAATAACTTATCTGGATAAATTGGTTTGAAGAATTTTAAGATGTTAAAGACTACCCTTCTCATGCAATGTCCTAGAAAATATGTACAAATGAATTCTTAAAATGTAATGTTATCATTGACATATAAGAGCATAGCAATTATTTACCTCCTCCAAGCATAAAGAACATTGGCTAATCTAAAGTTGGTGTCGGCATGTATAATTTTTCTGGGTAGGTTCTAGCCTCTCACTTCCAGATTACCCATTGTTCCCTCTCTGTAAGAGTTAGCAGTGACCCTTAATTCCAACTTTAGACCAAATTGATAACAGAATATAGTTTGTCACCCTAGAAACATCAATTCTACACCCATCAAATCTTTTATCCCTTTATATTTGCACTCCCCTTGGACGATCGCCATGAATCTATCCAAAGTGAAATATGGTACTCACTGGTTTTGAAATCATAACCTTCCTGGATCTATAAGTTTCTTAAAAATTTTAACAATACAAGTGATAAGTTTGTAAGGTAAATTCATAGCCAGTGAAAATATCATCACATTAAAGAAATAAGAGAAGATCTAATAAAATATAAATTTCAAAAAATTGCTTCAATTTCATTGTAAAAGAAAAGTAAAATGCAGATAATGCTATAAGCAATATAAAAATTGATAGAATTATATAGTAAATTATGTTCCAACAAGAAATATATGTCTACCTACCCTTTTTCGAGTGTATGAGTACACTTAGTATTCTATTAGTTTTATGCAACTATCTATCACCTAGAAGCATCTAATAGAAATAAATCATTAAATTTTATTCCTTTAAAGTTGCATTGCTGCCTAAACTGTTTTACTAGCCAACGGTCAATATGAGTGCACTCAAGTTGTAAGATCACTGCTCTTTTGCGTCTTAGTTTCACTTACAATGAATTTTGACATACCCTATTTCCACTTAAGTTATGTCAAAGAAGTGAATGAGATTTTACTCATCACATTAAAATAAAAATTATTCTATCATAAAATAAATTTGCATACACATGCCACTAAATTATATTAAAAGAAAAAAAGTAAAGAAAACTATTTACGAAGCATAGATAAAACACAAAAGAAATCTTCATTTAAATCAAATAAAATTCAATTGAAAGTATTTACAGCAATTACAAGATAATGTAGAAAAAATACATAGTTTTTTTTCCTTTTGAAAGAGTTATGAAAAATCTTTCCAACAAAGTCTCCTGCCGATCCATGCGTCACTCATACTTCCTTAGTCATACCTCTCAAAATCCATCACCAATCTCTCCAAAAATTGGAGAAATATACGTCTCCATTACCTTACACCAAACTCTCTCTAATATCCTTCTAAAACTCCTCCTAAAACACACCTAGATACCTCTCATGAGAGGCGCGAGCCCTCTTGTTTAATGAGAAGCCAAACACCTCTTTTTTCAAAAGACACACCCCTTCACTCCAAGAGACTCACCCTTCCACTCCAAGAGACAAATCTCTTCATTAGAAAACTTTTCAAGTGTCTAGGTTCATTTAATATCATCTTGGGGTATTCAAGTTGCCCATAAGCTTCCAGAACATCCTGAAACCACTAAAAATCATCCAAACCCACCCCTGGACGGTTTCTGGCGCCTAGGCACCATTTTCCTATCGTCACTGGCACCTAGGACCCAGTTTTGGGTGCCTAGGCGCCACCTTACAAGCAGCTCCACAGTTTTGCCCCGTTTCGCTCCATTTCAAATCTATTTTGCCTCGTTTCGGCTCCAATTCGCTCCAAATTATTATACCTAAAAGATAAGCATGAAAATAACATTTCTTTAATATCTAATTTGATTCAAAAACATGTGACAAATTTAAGGGAGATTATGCATAGAAAGACATAACAAAATGTGTCAGGTCAAAATTTTCTTCTTTACTTGTTTTGACTCCAAGTTGCATCATTTTTGCTTCATTTTGTCCAAAAATCTATTTCTTGTACCTTGAATAAAAAACATGCAAAAATACATTTCTGTAAAGTGTAATATCATAAGAAATGTTTATAAAATGAACATTAAATGTATATTAAAAACATGTCATTTTTAGGTGGAACATGCTCAATCACCAATTTTATCTAAAAGCTACAAAATCGAGTAGTATCAATTGCAGTTGTTGACAAGTTAAACACATTGAATTCATTTTCCCTCATTCCCTATTATACATTTTAAATAAAAAATTTATCGAACCTAAACATTGAAAGCATCATCCTAATAGATAGTTTTAGTGACTAACATCTAAGAAATTTGATATTTCCATCTACTCAACACATTTTCTCCTTAAATTAAGAAATAAAGAAAGATATTGGCACTACTCTTAAATTCTAAGATATTTGTACTTACATAAAATCAAACTTTCAAGAAAAATATTCTTAAGAGAACCTGCATTATTTCTAAATTTTCTCCATATAAACTTGTCAAAGTTTAAAAAAGAGGAATGAAGATATCATTACTGGTCTAACATGAAAACAAAAATATTTGCAATAATAGAAAATCAAATTCTCATGTATATAGTTAAGAAAATTAAGCACTACTTAAATTCTCTCCAAACAATCCTTTCAACATTCAAAGAAGAGAAAATGAGAATGCAAACACTATTCTAACTTAGAAAGTGAGACATTTGAGATAGAAACAAAACCAATTTTTTTAATATATTTTTAAAAGAAGAAGCGCTGCTCCTAAATTTCCTCCATACAATTCTTTTAAAGTTTGAAGAATAGTAAAGAGAAATACTATCACTGATCTAACATAAAAATTGAGGCATTTTCAATGGTTGATAACCAAATTGTAATATATACATTTTTAAATTAACTAGCAGTACTCCTGACTTAATCCAAAGAATCTTTTAAGAGTTTGAAAAAGAAGAAAGTTAAATGCAATCACTGTTCTAAATTGAAAACTGAGAGGTTTACAAAAAAAAAATGAAATTTTCATTGATATATTTCGAAAAGAACAAGCACTTCCTCTAAAGCCTCCATACAATTCTTTCAAATTTGAATAAGAGGGAAGGTAAATAACATCGCTGATCTAATATAAGAATTGAGATATTTGCAATAGCATAAATAAAATTCTTATGAACATATTTTCAAAATAACTTGCACAGCCACTAAATTCTCTCAAAACAATATTTTCAAAGTTTGAAGAAGTGGAAAGAGAAATGTAATAATTATTCTAACAAGAAAACTATGATATTTGCAATAGAAAAAAACCAAAATCTCAAAGATATATTATCAAAAGAACAAACACTGCTTTTATGTTCCTTCAATACAAACATTTCCAAGTATAAAAACGAGGAAAGAGAAACATAATCACTGATCTAACATGAAAGCTGAGACATTTATAATATTATAAAAATTAAATTACATTGATGTATTTCCAAAGTAACCAGCACATATACTCCCTCCATGGAATCTTTTTGAAGTTTGAAGAGGAGGAAAGAGAAATGCAATAACTGATCTAACATAAAAATTGAGACATTTGAAATAGCAACAAACAAAATTTTCGTGCATATACTCTCAAATTAATACGAACTGATACTAAATTCTTTCCAAATAGTTGTTTCAATTTTTGAAGAAGAGAAAATGAGAAATGCAATCACTGATCTAAAAAAAAAGTTGAGATATTCACAATGAGAGACAACAAAATTTGGCATATTTATTAAAGAACAAGCATTGCTTCTAAGTTCCCTTCAACAATCCTTTTTCATGTTTGAAGATGATGAGGAAAGAGAAATTCAACTACAGATCCAAAATGTGAACTGGGATATTTGCATTATCAGAAAACTAAATTATCATGGTTGTTTTCTCAAGAAAACCAACATTGCTTTTTTCAAAATACCTAGCACAACGCATGAATAAAAGAAAACTGCAAAATTAAGAGTACCACCAAAGCACTAACGCATCTCAAACAATCAAAAAGTAAAACAAGAAACACATAGTAAAGAAAATAATAAAGTAACAAAATACCATAATCAAACCACAACATTTAAAAATGAGAGGCATTAGACATACAAAGAAGAGACGTGACGAAAGCTAAATAAGAGGAATGAGATTTTGTTGTGAAATCACTGTGAAAGAGAAAGAGGTGGGAGGAAAATTGACAACAAAGCATATGTGCAATATCGGGGATATAACGAGGTATACACCATTAGCATGGGAGTAGCGAAGTGATTTTGGAAAATAAACAAAGTTTCCACCGCAGAATGCATCAACTCCCCCAAGTTCCCCCTTTCTCCATTTCACGGATGGTCGGCACTGGAAAGCCGAGCCAAAGTCGAACGCCAAACGCAACAAAAGGCATTCTGAAAACGAAAAACCATAAAAATGGCTCCCTAAAATGGGCCCTTATTGATTGTTAGGTGTAGCCATCAATCATTAATTTATAGTTTGGATAAAAAGGAAGTCACTACATATTCGTCGTTTACTGAGATCCAAATGATAACTAACTTGGAGAAAAGTTAAAATTTGGGAGTAATTTTAATTAGATTTTAGGGAATGAATTCTCCCTCTAATTATCCTAAGCATTGCGGTGCTTAGTTAATTCGTTCAAACAGGACATTCGACAGCCAAACATTAAGAAGTTTAATTAATGCAATTAATAAATTTCTGGCTTCCACCTATATAGATTATATTTTAACAATGCTGTTATAAAAAATCATGACAAAATATAAACTTGCTGATTTAAAGCTGGAAATTCAGGACTCAACTTTTGGTGGAAAATACATTGACATAATTAAACTTCAAATAGAAATTTAAAGGACCTAAGGTAGTTTAGTAGTTACATGCAGCGACCTGTAAACGACCGTGTAGTTGGCGCCTCATGAAACTTTCTAGGAATTATATGTAAAACTTAAATATTATTCTTTCAATGTATATAATATCTAAATTTAAATTAATTTTCTCATAATACTCGATTTCAAATAACATCATATAAACAGCCCTCCTCTTCCTCTCTAGCATACTATAATGACCTAAGTCATTATTCTCAATATATGCCTCGTTGTTTTCATCACCTTTCCCCAGCAAAATTTTGTGCGTCAGAGATGCACAAGGGTATGGTACTGGGCTAGGAAGAGATTGGTTGTGGCGAAACCGACAGCTATGATGTTATTCCATCTAGGAATGAAGGGCGGTGGAAGTTAACAGAATATATATAAGTTAACAGAAAAGGATATATATATATCCCATTGAGCCATTCTTTACCTTTTCGTATGGTCACAAGTAAATTGCTTAAAATTTAAAATTTAATTTTTAAAAGAACAATTTTTTAAAATTTTATTTAGTTAGAAATAAGAGTTTTTTTTTTTAACATTATTTACAAATCCAAATCCAAATCCGGAATAAAATTAAAGAAGCGTAAATAACAGAAATCATACATAAGAGGAACGCCATTATATGGAGATTTTATTTAACATAGAAACAATTAAATGAGCTCTTGTTGGGATGACAAACTATTAAAGATAGCCATCTATTGAATTACGTCTGAAATGAATCGACCAATAATGTAATGTTCTTCAAATTTAACCCAACTATCATCACCACATTACTATTTGCACAGTGCAACAAAACCTGACAAGCTTTCATTGGCTTTTTAGATTTAATATTTGTTCATCCACTCGATTGTAGAATCACTCTAATTTAGTAAGGGTCAATCACAGTAATACTTATTAAAGGATTGAACACTTGAAATAAATGAACAAAAAATTTTCAATTTTTGTAGCCTTATGATTATATCAAAAAATTCAATCCTAATATGAAGCACCAACACATCTTATAGAAATTAAAGGCCACCTCATAAGAAAAAATATCAATAAAGTATCCGTTTACAAAAGTTGATTTTTGCGAGTAGTTCAAATGAATGAATCGCCATCGTGAGGGTTGTTGAAGTGGATGCTGGAGCAAAAGAAACAGTAGAACAAAAAAATATATCTAGAATATCCACCCCTTTACTCCTTCCCCACCAGCCACTCCAACAAACTATTAGTCCAATCCTAATATTTACAAATGAGAATTAATCAAATAACAAAACCAAGCAATTGAAATATCTTCGAGGAACTTTGGAAGCAATCTTAGAAAAAACAGTTTGATCGAGGAAAGCAAAGAAAAACTGAGCCCCTGGATGACGGCACGCACCACCCTTCACTCACCAACCTAAACCCATGCAAGTTCACCGTTATTACTTACTAATTAACCATATACCAAGTTGTACACCTAAAATTACATATTCGCCTGGCAATCCACTTCCCCTTCTTTTCTGCTCATTTACAAATGCGTTATGAATCATAGTAAATTCACTGCACTAATTCGGAACTGTGACCCCGGAACTGTTGATTGGAAATTTTGCATTCTTTTTGTATTTTATTGCGAAATGGTTGGATAAATCGGCAGCGCAAAGAGAGGTCAGGTGGGACGGAAGAGACGGTCTTGCGGGGAAATAGAGTGGCGGAAGTGGCAGCGGTGGCCGTAGGGACAGGTATCTCCGGTGAGTATCATGCGGCAAAGCTCGGTCTTGTAGCGTGGGTGGCGGATGACTGGGCGCAGCTCAGTGATTCCATGTGCGAACTGGCAATGCTCGCGGTATGGGCACCCCCCGGTCTCCTGCCACTTGTTGCACAGTTCAGTCTTAAACATTCCCTGGCTATACACGTCGAATTCCACGGCATCTTCTGCTTCTCCACCATCCTTCTTCTCTGCCCCGCCCAGGCGCACTTTCTGTTGCTGCCAAAAATAAAAGTGACAAGAATACTTGCTTTAAGAAAATTAATGTAAATAGAATATTAATTAGAGTGAAAATAACCGAAAGGGGATGTAGCGCTCTCTTACCATCACAGGGGTGGTGGGACGATGTCTGGGGTTGCGGTTGAATTCAGAGCAGCTGCCTACCATCTGGTGGAGCTTGAGATAGCCGGTAGAACGGACCGAGATGCTTTTTGGAAGCGTGATTCGCTTGTCATCCACAGATGGCCATTTTCTCCCTAGATGATTGTCCTGGAATCCAAACACGCTTGTGGGGCTCGCTTCATCAGGCAGCTCTGCCAAAGAGAGGCGTCGAAAGTGGTCATTCAGGAGCCACATTGGAGAGTTCGCGTCAGTAATCGGAATTTTGCTTTTATGCTTCACGGAGTTGAGGCTCAACCGCCGACAGAGCTCTTCATTAGTACGGCGTAGATTGGAGTTCTGCTTACTAAAGGTATCCGCCTCCCGTTCCGCTTCTTCGAGTTGAGAAAGGCAGCACTCATAGCGGTCGGCGATCTGCTGATATTGAAGCGCGAGGCGGGAGAGGTAGAGGCGGCTGTTCTCACTGACGACAGGATCTTTATTGTCAAAAGAAATTGGGGATGGAGAAAGCGTGACGGGTGTCTTGCCTGAGATTTGGATCGGTGAGGAGACAGAGTATTGGTTGACCAGAGGATGGGAAACCTGCGGAGATAACCCGGGAAAATTGCTGCCAGTTGTATGGTATGGAGGAGATGTGTTGCGGAGATCGGGTGGAACGAACATCAACGGCGACATGGAGGATGTCACGATGTGATCTTCATTGGCGGAAGAAACAAAGCCGTGCTGCATTTTCGTTGTCGTATGCAAGGAATTCTGTAAAACCCAGATAAAATGCAAACTAATCACGAACTGACACAACACTTCTGAACTTTTTCATTTTAAGTTGAAATCCACGACTCTCAAACTCGAGCTAAAACAGAAAATTCAATCAAGCAAGAACTCCATGAAAAATTCCAAACAACAACAATATCCAAAAAAAAAAAAAAACAATCAGAAATAGAACTCCATTTTAATAAACAAAGACCGATCCGAATAAGTCATTCAGAACCAAATGAATAGAAAAGATCATTTCCGCTCATCGCCAAGGATCCGAAAATAAACTGATACTACGAATGATCTCAAGAAAAAACAAAAGGAGATCTGTGAACAAAGGCGGCATAAATTTAAATTTCATCGGCAACTAGAACTTAGAAGTATTTTTCAAGAACACGACTTAAAATAAGGAAAATGTATACTCCCTCACCGGAGCTTTTTAGCCCGAAGGTAAAGCAGAAATGATGGAGTATTAGGAGACTTGTGACTGGAGACCAAACATAAGCAGATCGAAGAAATTCGGAAGAAATCGAAACTCGGGCGGGAGGGAGGAAGGAGAAAGAGACGAGAAATTGAATGATGGGTGAGGTGGGCTATTTATAGATACTTAGACAAAAACTCACAGTGACTGGACAGCCCTCGAAACCGTTAGCAAATTATACGAAGTGGTGGGCGACGTCGAAAAGTAATCAGTGACAATTTATGGGTCAGTACAGTCTTGCATAGCATAACTGAATCCTCTACAATTTTACCATTTTGCCCCTGCAGGGCCATGAAGAACAAAGCATTTCAGGCTTTCCGGACTGCCTAAAAACCAGAATGTAGAAGGCGATAAAGCAACAAATGTTCGTTAAGATGGAATTTTCTCGTGTCCCTGCGTTCGGTACGCAGTATGCAATTATGCAAGCATGGCGATATGGTCGTTCCTAGGCGAAGATCGAAATGAGATCGCACCGCTTAGAGGGACCTGGGAATTGAACCCGAGCAGGTAACCCGCCAACAACCTGGCTGGTATGGTGGGGCCTTTTCATTGGAGTTGCCGTTAGCAAACAAGTACGTCTCATGATCATTTTTTGCTTCGCTTGTAAGGGTCCCGGTGGGCGGAAATGTTAGTACGATCAAATACGCTGGATGGGGCACGCAACCTTGTGCTCTTCAACCATGAATCGTCAATATTCATATGTATCTTTTGTGGCAGCTACGTAATTGACTGTTTCGCTGTTCGGTAATTTTAATAGCCGGCTGTCAATCCATATCCAAGTCAGCGCATATCAATAATAAAATGAAAATTGAAATATATGAACGATCTTGTTTAATGCGATTTATACGATACTATTTTTTGAAAAATTAAGATGGAAGGGGGTAAAATAGTACAGGCGGGATCGGCTAATTAATTTCCTAATTTTTAATAAAACTGGAACTTGTTTCCACTGCTAAAAAAATAATTAGATAAAGTAGTACTCTTGAATGAAGGTAAATGTTATATTTGATGGCCGATTAGAAGGCGTTTTCGATCCTACCTAAACGAAAAAAAAAAAAAAAGCAATGGGATATTTAATTATTAAGTTGCAACAGAAACAAAATTTTGAAAATTTAATGTGGCCTTATTCAAAGAGCAACATTACTTAATATCATGCGGGAGAAATATTTATGAAGACTCAAGTTTTAGTCACTTTATATAAAGAAAAAACTTGTTTTAATTAATTGAATGCAACGGTTTATTAAAGCATGTTTTATGAAGTGACTAAAACTTGAATGCAACAACTTCTATGGTGGAAAATAAATACTTGGTCAACGAGAATTAGACGATTTTATAAATAATGTTTGTTTGAGATATAAATCAATATGTGCTATGAGGCATCTTTGAGAAAACAAATTGTAAAAAGATAGTTTGATTGCTTGATAGAAAATTGATACTCTTAATTTTCTATTATTCGGCGGTGAAGGAAACGAAAGATTTAAATAATCATAATCAGATTAACGTATAACAAACCACATTCTCGTGAATCCTTGTTGATTTCTTTGAGGACGTAGGGTGTTGTATTATCTGTGAGTTCATAGAACTTGAGAAAGATTGCTTTAAGAGGAAGGTGTGGAAGAAGATGATGGATGTGTTGCTAGAGTTCAAGTTCTTCATTTATTTGCTAAATCTGTGGGAGTAAGGAATAGTTCATTGAAAGTGTTTTTTGTTAAGTTAGAGAATATGCCTACTTTATCTTGATCCATTCCCTTCCCTCTATACATAAGAAAAGATAAAAAATAATAATATTACAGCTTGTATGGTACCATGCATTTCCATGATATTTTAAGTAAAAGAATGTGACATGGTTGTTAGGCAATACAATAGCTAAAGATGGATGTATGTACTCTAATGTGATGTTGAACTTTTATGAAAACTAGTTTACCCCGACCTAGTTTGGCCACTTTGGCATGTTTGCTCGGTTTAACCACTTTCACAGGTGGGTTCGGTTTGACCACTTTGGTTAGTGAACCCTTTTCGATCACTTCTACAGTAGGCTCAATTAATTCAGTTTCTTTGACAAGTGGGCTTTGTTCAAGAATTTAATAGCCTTGTTTGAGTTCATGGTCATATTCTTAACTGACGTTCTCCTGAGAACACTATTTGTTACACCTATAGAGAGTTGTCTCTTATAACTCTATGAGAGTGCGAATAGTTAGTCCTCAGAGGCCTTAATTATCCTTTAACATTGAGTAATTTTAAACTTTGGTTCAGCTTGTTGAGTTTTGCTACAATCATATTCAGCCTTGATAATACTCGAGGGGAATTGGCGTCTTCCTTTTGCCAGATAATACGTGATGTATCATGTTCGTTGCATGCTTACAAATGTGTTTTATGAACTTTTGTTGCAATGCAATTATGCTGCCAAAAGAGATAACAAAGTAGAGTGTTAAGGCAATTATAAAATCTATTTTAATGTGTACTCCCTTCAAAATTTATAAAAGCATTTTGTGAGAGTTTCAAAATTTCATTATAATTGTTATGATTCAAAAAAAAAAATTCTTATCTCCATTGCTAGATGAATAAGATCAGTTTAGATAGGATGAAGATATTAAGGGAACACCTCTATGATATGTTTTTCAAAAAAGAAATGTTGTTCTTCATTTTATAGGAGAAAAACCACATAAAGGAATTAAGTCTCCTGAGGAACAGAGCATCCAGAGGGAGGGTACTTCATGTGACCTCCCTATAGGGATTGTGGATGTTTCAAATCTAGTTGAAAACAAGGCAGGGGAGTCTCTCTCGGACTATGGCATGATGTCACTTCTTTATGAGATCTATTGATTTGAAAGGATTCCCCTTAATCTGAATAATCTAATGGAAGTTCAATCTCTGATTTGTTCCAAGGGTAGAGGGAATCCAAGTTAGTGTGGTCATCATCGAAATCAGCTCAGGTAGTAATTTTACTATATTTCTTACTTTTTGGTGGTTGGACGGACAATTCTATGTAAGAAATCTTATGTCCTGTTGAAATTTTGATCTTTATGTTTATTAATAGGTCATTCTTGCTACTATCCTTAGGGAGTCTCCTTCAATTTAAGTGGTCCCTTCAGGAGATTTTGTTGAGGAAGGCGAAGTGCTAGACCAAGGTGGTGTTACCTTATTCCCTAAAGGTAATGCAACATAATTTAACCTAAATTTTCTATTGAATACAATCTCTTACTACTTGTAGAGAAAATGGTCAAGAATAATGTGAAGGGACTGGAGCTAGTTGCTGCTGATGTCTAGATCATAATGGAGCCAATCATGTTGGCTTCCAACCATATCTCCAAGGGGGATGCTGTTCGGATTTTTGGAATAAAATCTAACCTAGTTTAAAGAGTATTGAGGCCCACATGATTGGAAATAAGTACATCATGTGACATGGAGGTGATCAAAACATTAAAGTACAATTATTTAATAGAGAATTTGACTATATTAGATTAGGATTTATCGTGTGCCCGAGAGAACATCACCAATTATGAGGCCAAAGACATGGTGGTTGCTCTGAAGTTATATAAACAGATCTTTTAATTAGATGCAAAATTCGAGGAAAGTTTCATTGCACCTGATGGAAGCTAGAGGTGATGAGAGCAGAGCTATTTTTCCACTCTCGTCATCTTGACTTGAAAAATCTCGATAACTTTCTCTCTAGTGTTTGATTAGCTTTTCAATGTCTTCCTCAATCAAGAGATATTGATGTTGTTAGTAATAATCATTTGTTTCATTTTTATTTGTAAAAATATATCATGTCTTGATAGTTTTTATTATGTGCGCTTATTTGTAATCAATTTTTGTTATTATAAAAATTGACAATTTTTTGAATGAATAAATGATCAAACCATTCAGTTTCTATATTAAGCTTTTTTGATTATTCAGTTTCCTTGTTTTTTTTTTAATTTCTATTAAGACCAATAATTTATAGGTCATTTGAGCTATATTTCTTCTTATCTCCTAATTTCAATTTTCAAGGCAAACTAGTTACCTTTTTTATTTTGTAAGAGATGGACTCAGAGGCAATGTTATCCTTTGTACTTCTTGAATTCAATCTTCTAAGAATTAAATTATAATTTAATAACTTCTTCTCCAATGATGGTGCCTAGTTTAAAAAAGTGTCGTTAGTTTTTCCTGTACTAGGCTTCTAAAAGAGTTGCAGATGGATGGTAAGGCACTGGCTAATGCATAATTAGAATATGTTTTTAGTAAAGAATTGACTTTGAGTTTTGTTAAGAATGAAGAAAATCTGAAACTATCTATCTCCATGAGATACGTCTCTACTCGGACATGTTACAACTTTGACTGATATTTCCTTCATATGAAGAGATTGTCAATGTCTTCAATCTTTTGGGATCATGCTTGCTAAAATTAGTCATAACTCTATTCTGAGTGTGATGGTGATCATCATGTACACTTGTTTGGAGGGGTTGTTCCAGTCCATTAACTTTTTATATCAGGTGCTCCTCTTGAAGGAGCAAAATAATGGTATTGTAATCTTTCTTTTGAATGTAAAAATGACAAACCTCAAAAATAGGTTTCAGAGTGAGTGGAAGAAGAGGTTCTATTTCACACACAACATGAGTAAATATAGGATTTTGATAGAAACATAAAGGTCCACAGTAGTAGTGCATGAACCCTTCTTGATTTTTTTTAAAGAAGAAACAAGTATAAGGTGAAGATTGATATTATGATATATACCTCATGAAATTTTTGAAAAGAAGTGCTAAAATGTAGGTGTGTAGTTTTTGAATCTCCTGATCATGAACATAGTAAGTTCATAAGTTCGTAATGATTGATTGGTTAGCCTCCAATCATTTTTTTCAAATTTCAATAAAGATAATGGGAAAAAACTGAGTGGTTGTTTACCTCACTTTTGCTGAGGTTTTGTCTTCCTCTCTTAAGAGCCTATGATTTACCCATAGTACCTTCTTGTTGACTATCCTAGAGGACTAGCAGTGGAATGCTAACCCTTAGAATTTCTAAACACCTCTTTACACTTTCTGGAGTTTCACATGTATGGTTTTGAATTCTAGCACTTAGTAGGTTGGAGCCAACATAAGGGAACTTAAGGGGAGTCCCCATATAAATTTCAGGCCTTAGAGTTAGCCCTGTGTGTGTTGGTTTTGGTTAGGCTTACACACACACTCTTGAACATATCACAATCACACTTTCCCAAGACTAAAATAAGCCATGCTCAACCCTTTCTTCCTCTTTCAAAAACTCATCCTGGTGGTCCCAAAACCCTTAGCCTTTAGCTTGGATGGCTAGGCCAACAAATGGAGGATCCACATTGGGTTCTAACCGGACTCACAATTGCACAGATATTTATATTTCAAAAGATTAGGAAATACTTGGCCCAAATTATATTTAGTGGCTAGTGTGATAAATAAAATAATTTAAAAAAGAAATAATCAGCCTTCACGTTAGGGTTACTACTCAAGTATACATATCATTTCAAGCAATGTAGAACTTTCTTTAAAAACCCTAGTATCAAACTCAAAGTGAAAGTGATAACTTTTTAATAATGACTTAAAAAACTTCTATCTAAATTGCAAATAAAAAAGATACGAGAATGGTGTCAAAATATTTGTAAAGGATTAAAACTAAATTTATGTGCAATCTCAATTTCATGAGAAAGTAAGAAGAAAGTTTAAAATATTAATAAAGTTTAAAATGCTAATAAAGTTTAAAAGAGTTCAAATATTAAGAAAAAATTTTTCCCCTTGCAAAGAGATCTTAATCAGTGTATGAATTGAATGATTAAAAATATAAAATGATGTATTTTGGAGCATACCTATTTTTTACCCCCCTCTCGATGCTAATAAAGATTATTGGCTAACCTTATGTTTGTTCCAGCTTATGTAGTAGTGCTAAATAGATTCTAGCCTCTCACTTCTAGCCTCTCACTTTTAGAACTCACACACCCACTACAGCCACTCTAAACGTCTTCTCAGCTCCCTTTTGAACATTTATTGGTCCCATTTAATAAAAATCTTAAAATAACCACGGGTCACTTCAAGCACCCATTCAAAATTTAACCAAATTCATTGCATCTTCTAGAGAAACCATTTCTGGCACTATGACACCACTCTGGGGCGCTATGACACCCATCACGTCTGTGAAATAGCACTATGACGCCATATGATGTTGTGTCATTTTGCTCCATTTTGTCCTCATTTTCTCTAAAGATCCATTCCTTGTACCTGATACCAAAAACATGAAAAATACATTTCTTTAAAGCGCAATATCATAAAAAATGTGCATAAAATTAACATTAAATGTATATTAAAAATAGGTAATTTACATTAAATGTATATTAAAAATAGGTAATTTAACATTAAATGTATATTAAAAATAAGTAATTTTAAGGTGTATCAATTCCCCCAAACTTAAACGTTACTTGTCCTTAAGTAACTCCTTGTGCTATGTAAAAATTCATAACTTATGGTAATGAGTTTTACTCAAAGATTTCTATAGTTTTGTCCAATAAATGCAATAGTGAAACTTTAAAAAAATTTTAAATAATTCAGGTTAAAACTAAAAAGTAAGAATATCTAGTAATCAAATCTAAGAGTTCTGATTTTCTATTCATTTTAAGAATAACTATAATTTGTCATATTGAGGATGCTTAGAAGAATTAAAAGAAAAATAATTTCAAGAGAAATCTATTTGTAAAGTTGCTAATAAATTTTTAAAAATGAGTTTAGAAATGTAATTAAGTCTCTTTCCTTAAGATGATTCAAGTGAAGCCAATTTTTTAATATGCATATCCTTAAGCTTCCCCTCACATATTTTTTTCTTTTTGCTTTTCTTTTTCTTATAGGATCATTTTCAATCCTTTTTTTTCTTTTCTTTTTATGTGAGGATTACCTAGATAGCCTTAAATGATTTTAAACTTCACCATTCTCTTCTTAAAGTTAAAAACTTCTCACATTTTCTTACTTGATACATGTGTAATATCTTTGAAATATTTTTTTCATAGACTCTTAATTCTTTCTTTTTAAGTTTTATCTAATATCCTTAATATTTCAAAGATACAATGTCATTTGCATTAAATAGTAAAAACATACTCTTATACTCTTATGTTAAATATCTTAACCCTAAAACTAACCTTTATTATTTAAAACTTTTACTTAAGTGTACTATGACATTTATAAAATTAAAAATATTGTTATCTAATGTTAACTCCACATACCACAGACCATAATAAAATAATTTCAAAAATATAGTTTATCGAGGACAAATAAGGTTTAGTTGTAAAAAGTTTTTCTCCCTTCCTCAAAACTTAAAATTTTGATTAATTTAAAACAGTATAGCTCATAATAAATATGAAGAAAGAGAGAAAAAAATTAAAAGTTGTAAATAGGAGAATAGTACAAGTAGAAGTAGTAAAGACAGGTGTTGGGCAATGGTAAAACTATTCAACATGTTTATCTACATAAGCAAAAAGTAAAAACTACTCTAAAACACCGATGATATAAACTGGAGCAAAAAGAATCAGAAAAATATATCATAAATGAAAAAGTGCAACACAACAGTCCAACATTCATGTAAACCTAAAAATACTAATCAAAGTACATAGACAATAATCCAACTATAATACATCAAATGACTAACAAAGGAAATCCATATACAAGATCTAAAGTAAAGGAAAAACAATCTAATCATCCTCCTTCCTCTTCCTCATCATCATAAATATCAACATCCTCGTCCATTTCTCCACCACTCTCGATTGGAGATAATCTGGGGCATGTAGAAAATTCAACTGAATGATTGCCCTAAAAAATTTCACCAGAGTCTCATTAAAAGTAGCATCATAATCAACTTTCCTCTACAAATACTCATCATTGTGGTCCAAGTGTAACTCTAATCCTTTTATCTGATTCTTTAAAGTTAGATATCTCCTTATTGTACTAATAACTGCTCCAATACAGTTTCTAGAGTAGAAGTACTAGAGGTGCAAGTTCTTGAATTTGAAGTAGATGGAATATTTGAACCTCTCCCTCGATCATGAAACAGTATGCTTTCCATATGTTTCTAAACTAAATTTTCCAATATGCTTTAAAGATGAGTATACACATGTGGAAATAAGAGAAGGGTAACCCATACCCATAGTTGTTCCTCCTTTAGATGAAATGATCATATTCTTGTAAAAGAGAGAGCTAATTGATACACCCTAAAATTACTTGTTTTTAATGTACTATTAATCTTCATTTTTTTGCACATTTTTTTATGATATTATACTTTAAAGGAAGGTATATTTCATATTTTTGGTTTCAGGAATAAAGAAAAAGATGTTTAGAGAAAATGACGACAAAATAGAGCAAAATGGCACAACATCATATGGCGCCATAACACCAACCTTTAGCACCATAACACTGGCAACACAATGTGATGGGTTCCATAGCGCCCCAGAGTGGCGCCATTATGCCAGAAATGGTTTCTCTAGAAGATGCATTGTATTTGGACAAATTTTAAAGAGATTCTTGTAGTGACCCTTGGTTATTTTCAGAGTCCTATAAAATAGGGTCAATTACTGAATGAAAAGGGCACTTTGGAAGGGCTTTAAAGGAGTTAGAGAGGCTCTTGTGGGTGCGTGAGTTCATATTTGTGAGTCTTTGATTATGTAAGAATATTTTAGAGATTGCTTGAAGGAAACTTCAGGAATTGGTTAGGGACAAGACATAAGATAAGTACTTTGTATTTATGTTTAAGTTTTTGTCGTTAAGACTTGACTTTGTTTTACCTCCATGATTTCTGAGAAGTTTTCCTTTCTTCCTCCTTATATATGGGAATTAATATGGTGAGATGAGAATGATTTAAATATTAGTTTTTAATTTAAAATTTGTGATGGTATTTTCACAAGTTCTTCATTTACTTTACAAACTAGCCATTTGTAATGTTAAAATTCGTTGCAAAATATAATGACCCGGGAGGGCTATGATTTAACTCAATTAGTGAGTACTACACTTAACAACAGAAAGAGTCATCGTGATCGTTTGAGGTGAAGTGCAAATAGATAGGGAGATAAATTTTGATCGGTTAAGAATTGATGTTTCTAGGGTGACAAGCTAGATTCTTTTTGTTAGTTTGATCTGGAGTTTGGATCTAAGGGTCCATAGTAGGTCTTATAAAGAGGGAATAGAGGGTAATCTAGAAGTGATAAGGTAGAATCTACCCATCACTACTACACAAGTTGAAAGAAACTTAAAGTTAGTCAATTTTCTTTGCTAGTACTGAGAGGGGGAGGAGAATAGGTATACTTCTATTTGTCACAATACAACATTTATATTTTTAATCATTAAATTACTACACTGATTAAGATCTCTTTGCAAGGGGAAATATCTTTTTCTTAATACTTGAAATGTTTTAAACATTATTAGTCTTTTAAACCTTATTATTGTTTTAAACTTTATTAGTAAACCTTGCTCTTCCTTTCTTCTTTAATTTAGATTACACAAAAAAATATTTTTAATCCCTTACAATTATTTTGACACCATTCTCCTATCATGTTTATCTGTAATTTAGATTGAAGTCTTTATAAGTCATTACTAAAAAGTTACAGCTTTTTCTGTTGGTTTGATAGTAGGTTTTTAAAGAAATTCCTAAATTACTTGAAACAATATGTATACTTGCGTAGTTGATGAGTGTGGATTTAGTGTGTTAATTTTGCAAATATTTTTCAATATTAAAAAATATACACGACATATAAAATAACAAATAAAACTTCAGTGAAAATAGTTTTATCTTTTAAAAATCTTTAAACTACCAAATCCCCTTTAAAAATAACACAAGCATATGTATCGCTCAAGTAAAAAAGGGTTTTAATGGAGTCCTAGATATCGATCCCACAGGAAAGTTGGAAATTCCTATAATTAAATCTTAAAATTATAATGTAAAGTACAATTTTTAAAGCTACAAAAATTAAAGTGCTAAATTTGAATATCAAGAAATAATGTGAATGCTAATTAAAATGCAGTTGAATAAAAAGGTTAACTAAATTAAATGTTAATCTTTCAAAAGTAAACTTACGAAACTTAAACCAAGTTTTTGTGACAGAAAGATCAAATTTAGGAAGGCATCGTTCCCCTTTATAATGACCATATGGATTGTGAAGAAATTAAAATCATTTGAATATATATATATATATATATATATATATATATATATATATATATATATATATATATATATATNATATATATATATATATATATATATATATATATATATATATATATATATATATATATATATATATATATATTGTTTTGTGCCAAATAGGAGCAATCATATTCTTTACCCTCTTCTGAGTGCATAAAGAATATTGACTAATACAGAGTTTGGTCCCTAATTCCATGGTTAGGCTGAGAGGATACCGACTGCCACTCTAGAGCTCCCACTACTCCCTCACCTGAGGGCTAACAGTTTCACATCAATTTCCAATATCTTGAACCAAATTGGGGATTTTAATTTGTCACCTTAAAATATGTAATTATGCATCCAACAAAGTATATTTCCCTATTTATTTGCACTCAACCTCATAGATGAAATACTTTCCCATGAAATTAAATGTGATTCTCCCCATGTTGCAGAAATCATATCCCATTCATAACATATGTTTCTCAACACATTTTAACATTTCAATTGGCCATATAAAAAAGCAAATGAAGATTGGAGTTCAAATCACCATAAATTGTTGACATTTAAAACCATATAAAACAAAATCAAGCCTTGACGAAACCATATCTCAAATTAGGGAGAAGGATAAAGAAGATTACTCAGAATTCATGAGAATGTTACGATAAAATAGGAATTTCATATAAAAAAAAGTTTACAAAATAAAAGACACAACTTATCTTACAATTCTTCCCAAGCAAATCCCTAGAAGTTCTCTCCAAGTCTTTCTCTCTTTGTAAGCACGCTCAATTCTCTCTTAGAAATGTAATGAAGAAGAAAGCTCTCACCTTCCCTCTCCTCTTACAATCCTTGAAGAAAATCTCCAAGCTCTTGACTTTCTCTCTCTCTTTATCTCTTCTTGTCACCCCCTTTACAAGCTACTCCTCTCTTCAAGCCTTAGACTTCCCTCTCTTTTCTCAAAGGCTGCCTCCCTCTAAAAAGAATTCAAAATTCCTTCTAAAATTCTATCCAAAAGTTAACTCTTTTGTATTCAAAAAATATGTTCATTGATCCAAAAGACATATCCCTTCATAAAAAACATTCCAAAGTGTCTAGATGCATTGAATCATTCTAAGTGGTGTTTAGAACAAGTGTCCATTTGAAAATTCGCACAAAATTTGTCTCGAACCTCCTTAATCTACAAAAAGTCATCTCTAACACATCTTGCGCCAACTCTCTACCATATGGCTCATCATGCACCAATCTGGTGTATCTTTCACCAGTTTGCTGAAGACCGCGCTGTTCTGGGTTTTTGCGCATCTTGCGCCAATTGGCGCATCTTGCATCAGTTCTCTGTATATTGCCACATCTTGCACCAATTTCCCAAAATTCACTGTTATGGATCCAAATTTTATCCTTTTTGCTATTTTTTCTCCAAATACCTAAAATTGGTATACCTGCATCAAAAACATGAGAATAACCTTCTTTAAAGGAAAATATCACCAAAGATAAGCATAAAATCTATGTTTAAAACAACATATTATTTTGGTGTATCAAAATCCCCCATAACTTAAATGTTACTTATCCTCAAGTGACACTTTTACTACGTAAAAGCATATGACATAGGATAAAGATTAACTTATAACTTCGATACTTTAGTTTAATAAATAAAATAGTAAAATTTAAGAAAATCTATTAATAACATAGATTTAAATTCTAAGTCTAAGAGTATTTAGCAATCAAATTTAAGATTTCTGAATCTCTATTCATTTTAAGAAGAATTATAATTTGTCATATCAAGAATACTTAGAATATTCATATGAAAAAGAACTTCATGAAAACTTTACTAATAATGCTACTAATATTCTAATATAATTTTAGAAAATCTAATGAAGTCTTTTCCTTAAGTTGATTCAAGTGAAGCTAATTTTTTATTAGGCATCTCCTCAAGCTTTTTGTCACTCATTTTTCTTTTCTTTTCTTTCTTCTTTCTTTATTTTTCTTAATTTTAGGATCTTTTGTAGTGGGAAGAAAACACGCTACTTTATTGTAAAGAATGACTTAAGGAAAAGAAAAACATAGTTTACTTTATGAAGAAAACACGCTACTTTATGAAACTCTAAAACTCTTAACACTTCAAAAATATAATTTCCTTTCCTTTAAATAGAAAAACATAGTCTTATCTTATCATACCAAATATCTTTTAACTTTAGAATTGGCATTCATTATTAAAAACTTTTTACCTAAATTTACCATAATATTCATAAACATAAGTATAGTCATTTAAAGCTAAATCTTAATATTTAGGTCAAGTTAAATTAATTTTTTTTAAATGTTGTTAATTGAGGACAAATAAAATTTAGTTTACTTCTTTTAAAAAGAAATTTTCTTCTCCCTAAACTTAAATTTTTTTAGTAATTTTAAAAAAGTTTTAGTACAAAATTCAGTTGGTGAAAGAAAACTATAAATGTATGAAAATAACAACTAACCTGTAGAGGATTTCTGACTATGAAATTAGGCTCTGGTATACTGCAAGTACTAACTTTAAAAATACATACAGGCTTTAAAGTATTAAATGAGACATAATATATTTTAAAGAATTTGCTGAGAGTTAAAAACAAAAACTAAAAATGCAGAAAAAGTAAAAATCAACATTTACTATTACAATTTTAAGTTCACAATACACAATGAAAATTTTTACGACAACAACTTTAAATGTTAACCACCTAACTTCCAATCAACATAAAAAATAAACAAATAACCAAACAAATATACTAAACTCATAAAAATATCAATCTTTCTCTCCTTTTTCATTATCATCATCATCTCTTCTTCTTTTTCTTCCTCACAAATAGGACCATAAAGAGTGAAGCTGGGGCAAGTTGGATATTCCACATTGGATTCACCCCTAAGATATCTAACCATAGCTTCCTCAAAAAATATATCATGTTAAACTCTCCTCTACTTATACTCATCATTATAAGCATTTCTTACTCCAATTTCTCCAATATAGTTCAGCATATTAACTATATCAAATTATTGAATCATGACTTGGTCCATAATGTTCTCAAGTGTTGCAAAGCGAGAAGTAGATACTCTTACAGCTGATGTAGAGTGTCTATCACTACCTCCACTTATGGTCTCAACAAATGATTCAACCCTTTGAATTGTATGCTTCTCAATAGGATTTTTTACTTGTAATCTTTCCTCATTTCTATGGGACTCTACTTCTGATTGCTCGGAAAATATGAAAATCAAGGCAGGGTAACCCAAACAACTAGCTGTAGAGCTCTTAGCTATGCTTCGTGCATGATGAACTATGAGAGCATCACCATCTATTGCCTTCATGTTCTGAATGCAATAGTTTAATGCAACTCTATCCTTCATTAAATTGACCAGATGATTTGTAGGTTGTAATTTAGCAGAGATGAAGTGGTGTCATACCCTTGACTGAACAGTCAACATGGAAGTGGAGAAGCTAACTTTCTTATTATTTTGAATTCTACATTCTCCTCTTCCATCAGTCAAATCGGCAATAACTTCATCCAGTAATGAACCGGTAATCACAAATGCAGCGTGTTATCATGAAATACATTCCTTAGCCCATATAAAGCATTATTCCTTTCTCCAGGAAATTCATCTTGCTTATCTCTTACAAGGATGTGATCGTCATTAGTGAACCTCAAGTTGGTATAAAACTCTTGAATCATTAATACAATCGCTAGTCCAGTGAAGTAGCAAAATCATTCTCAATTTTTGGATATGATCAATCTCCTGATCTTGTCTCTTGGGTTAGTAAACACCTGTTCCTGAATCATTCTTCTTGATTCTATTTAAGTGTTATAACTATGTTGGGTCTTGAAATTCACAAATCTTCTTGTATCCAAATCATCTGATGACTTTCCTCTCTTTACTCATTGAGCCATTTGAAAATCCAAATAAATTCCAAATATATTACATAATCAAAATTCTAACTCCCCAAGTAAGATTATTTGGTGAAAAACTTTTCATCATGAGTTTTCTTCAAGCTCTTTCTTTAAAAATCCCAAATTATGGATTTTCCATAATGTAGGAAAAATTCATGGTGAAAATAAAAAATTTCTAAGTTAAAGTGAAGCTCTTACCAAGAGAAGATGAAATCTAAGATTTTTGGCCTCTGAGATCTTCTCTATCGCGCTCAATGTGAAGCCCTAGGTCAAGGTTCAGAGGTAGGAGACGACTCAAGAAACAAAAATGGTGTTTTATTGTGCGATTTTGTAGGTTTGAAGGCAATCTGACATTTTTTTGATAATTTGGCGCATTTTGCGCCAAATCTGGCTCATCATACGCCATGGCGCATCGTGCACCAATTTAGCGCATCTTGCACTAATGCCTTAATCTTTCTAAATTTCATTTTTTGTGGGAATCTGCAGCGCACCACTATACATTTACCTTTAATCAACTTAAATGAACTTTAATAATCATAATTAAACATTACTCTAACACCAAATCTTCAAAAACAACACAAAATTAACTTTATATATAAAATCTGCGCTATTACAAACTAACATTTTTTAAGCCAACAAATATCTAATTCAGTGTTTAAGCTAAACCAAAGCATCCTAACATTGAAATCTAAACATTAAAATACCAAAATCAAACACAAATATATTTCAACAATAAAAGTAAATGAAATCCAACAAAACTAAAACAAATAATACTAGAAAAAACGTTTCGTGCATAGATTAAGTTAAAACATCTTCTTCACTCTCGTCCTCTACTTCGACCTTGACTTCGGGTATGACTTTGAAACGAGTTCTTATGCATTGAAGAAGAACTTTCATCAACGTGTTTTTCTTTATTTTCTTCATTCATTTTCTTTTTGTCTATATTTTCTTTATTTACTACTACTTCTCTAGAGAATATTGTTTTCACTATTGGAGTGTAGTATGAAGCATCTTCATGTACACCAATTTCATGGACAAATAATGGTTGTAAATATCCCATGATGCAACATTCTTATCCATTTTGTAAGTATTTAATGCATTAATGTAATGAAGTTGACACCATTTTATGTTCATGGAGCCATGGTCGATCGAGTAAGGCGTTGAAAGAGGTTTCATAATCAATAACATGAAATTTTTCCATTGTCACAAAATTATCAATTTTTAAAAGCAATGTTATGGATCCTACAACTCATTCTCCTTATTGATTAAATCCCCGTAACATCATTTTGTCTGTTGTTAATTTCTCTACAAAATGCCCAAATATCCACGAGTTCTTAAAATCATGATATTAATCGAGGCACTAGGATCAATAAGTACTCTTGGAAGTATTATATCATTGAAGTTCATCATGATATATAGTGGTCGGTTATGTTCAGTTGTACCAAGCAACAAGTCATTGTCAGAGAAGGTTATCCTGGTCTGTTTTTCTAATGAATAAGCCTTACTTGAAGGAATATTAGCTAGTTGAGCTAGACAAATTTCAGGGTCTTGAAGAGCTTTTATTAACAATTCCCTTATTTCTTTGGAAAGAATAAGGGCATCATAAATGCTCAACTTTTCTTGTAGCTTTCTTAAATAGGCTACTACATTATAGTCCACTTTACAAGAGTTATCCTTATTTTCTTTAGACATTCGCTCTTGTATTGGAGGAATTGTTTTCTTCGGTGCTACTATTTGTTTTTCCCTTTTCTTTAGAAGTCATTCTTGAAGGTAAAACCTTTCCTCTTCACAGATTAATTTCAGTTATTTCTTTTGGTATGTTATCCAATCTTTTTCTTCTGAATGGGAAAGTTCCAATTCTATGGAAATTAGTACTTGTTGCAGTTCAAGTGTTCTATCTTCACTTTCACTTTCAATGTCATTATTTTTATTGTCAATGGTATCATCAGATTTGTGTACAATTTGAATATTGTCTACAAGTTTGAAATCAATTTGTTTATTTTCAGAAATGATGTCGGAAATAGTCGAGATGTAAGCATAATAAGGATTATTATTATTCATAGTAGGGTTGTACAGAAAGTCATACAAAGTCAACGGCTCGATGGCTTTCCTCCCTTCGTCCAAGAAAACTATCCTAGTGCAACTAGAAACAAAAGGAGGTACAAAAGTGATAGTAGCCCCTATATTAACAAGACTCTATCCCTTTTTTATTTTTTCTATTTCTTCTTCTTTTCTTTCTTTAAAGATTGAGTGTTTTGAAGGTCTGCAAAAGTTTCCTCAAGAAGTTTACCCTGAGCACTATTTTTGTCATCTCCATTATTTCATGAATATATTCATCAGCCGAAATCATGTTGACTGAACCTTTGTCAGGTTCTTTCAAGAATTCTTTTGGGATAACTATATTCCCTTCTTTGAAATTATGCTCTTGCCAATCTTTAAAGACAATTCTTTCTTCAATTTTGTGTCCCTACATCCTATGTTAAGGATGATAGTTATGATGATCTTTCATATCGACTTCTCCAGATCTCTTAGCTTCAGGTAATTTGAATTTCGGTATCTTTAATAGAATACGGAACATCTTTACAACAACTTCCATTTTGAATGGGTATTCTTTAATTAATCTTTCGGACATCGATTTCTTTTCTGTTGGTGTTGGTACCGAGTGTTGGAACTGTAGTTGAGAAGATAATTGTGGTTGTTGTTGGCTATTATTTTTTCGTTGTCGCTTTGTTTCGAGCTACACTTGCATCACCTTCTTATCTTTCTCTATTATTGTAGACAACTTTTCAAATGTCTTGACTGGCTTAGCCTTTTCTATTTTCTCGGTTGTGTTGATTTGCTTGGCTTCTTCTTGAAGATTAGCAGCTTTACTGTGCAACTTTTCAAATGTTTTTATTGTGAATCCCTTAAGCATGATGCTATAGGAATATTTTTTAGCAGGATTTCAACCGCATGTTTCTCTTGTAGTTGTGGTTCACAGTTCATGCTAAGATTCCTCCTTTGTAAATGTAATCTACAAGAGTTTCTCTAGTTTTATTCTTTTCCACCACTAGGTCTCCAATCGTTATGTGATGTTGCACTCCGGCAAATCATTGAATAAAAAGATTTTCCAATTCAATGAAGGTTTTAACATATCCATTAGGAAGCTCAGTGTACCAACCAAAAGCTACTCTAGTTAGGTTGTTGACAAACTATTGGAATAAGAGAGTGTCATTTCCACCTACATTGTAGCAACTTGCTCTAAAATGAGCTAGATGTTGAAATAGATTTCCAGTTCCATCAAACATTTTTAAAAGGGGTGGAATAAAGCCTTTAGGATATTGGACTAAATCAAATTCCTCTGGATAAGGTCTACCCTTTGGAATGAATGATCCGGCCCTCACCTAAGCCATTGTTTCTTTCACATTTTGTTCCACTAATTGTGTAATATATTTTTCTGGAATTCCACTTTGAGTGAAATCTTTCTCTTGTGTGAACTTTCTTCCACTTCTATGGGTTCTCTTTTGTCCTCAAGAATATGTATTACTTCTGGCCTAATGATTTCAACAGCAGGTTGTGGAGTAGTTTGTGAAGGATTTTGTATAGTTGTCATCATTTCCTTAATCTTTTGCTCAAGGTGATTGATTTGTTCATCTAGTTTCCTTATAGCCATTTAATTCTTCAGTTTCATTTTCTTCATTTGTAGGAAGCGACTCCCTTGCCTCTCGTGCTGTAGATGCATCATGAGTCTCTATCATTTTTATTTCCACAAATTCTTCACTTTGATTGTTAGAAGAATTGTTTTTGTTGCGTGTAGTAAGTCTTTTAATGTCAACTTTTAATTTTTTCAGTCTTTCTTTGAATGATTTGACAGGCTTCTTCTCATAATCCTTTTCTTGGAGAATATCCATGGATGTATTCATAACATTTGATTTTTCTCCTGATTGATCACGTTTCCATACATTATTTTTCAATATAGGGTGAGGATTTTCAGGAAGTACATCATCAAATTGTGAATATGAATAATCCCCAGCCCGCAACATTTCCACCAGACAATGCTTCTTAGCAGACGTTTCTTCTGCTTCGAGGATCAATTTATTGTATCTTATATTATTTGTTAGAAGAGTTCAATCTTCCACTTTTGATCTCAAGTAAAGTTTAGCTGGTATTCGAACGTGTTGAGAATCTAATTGTTGCTCCATCTATGGATAATCAGAATTTTCTTGTGCGAGGATTCTCCTTTTCATGGCTGTAGAGGCTGAACATCCCATTTTATCCAGGAATTTAGAAGTCCAATATCGTTTTTCCGGGCAAGTCTTTTAAATACAGTATATACCCTTTGAATAGATGGAGATTTTTCTTCTTTCGAATGTTGATATATGCTATCATCATATTTTACAGGTACTGGATAGAGTTTGTTCTTATTCTAGGATAAAACAATCTCATCTAATTCAAAAGTTTCTAATCTGTTATCTCTTTTCTTTTTTCTCTTAAGAAATTGATTTTTGTTACTTCATTGAGTATGCGTTAGTGGAGCAGCTGTAGAACTGGATCCAATTTCATGCATAGACAATGAAATATTATCTTCTTTCATACAAATTTTCTTACCCTTACGATCAACTTCTTCCTCTAGTTCCTCAAAATTGAATTTCTCTATGGGAGGTTCTTGAGAGAAATTTTCTAGGAGGAGACAGTTTTCATAAGGATATAAATCAAATTCATCGAGAGGTTCCGCAATTATTTGAGAAGAAGTATTCATCATATACGGAGTTTCATTGAATATTGCAAACTCATTTTCTGGAAAGTAAATATCTTCATTCATTTGTGAATTGAGTTCTTGATAGAATGAAAAGACTGAATCTGGAGAATCCATCTTGAAAATTTAGGAGAAAGTATGTCAAAATTATTTGTTTTGTAAACTGGGAATATATAATGTTTTTTATGTTATGTCGTTTAAAAAATTTTATCATAAATAACTCTTAAAATAGTTAAAGAGATGTTGTAAAAAATGAATATTTTGACGAAAGATGAGGAGAGAGACTCATCTCTAGTAGAGTCGCCAAATCTCTCTTGGAGGAAATCGGGGCTTTGTGGAGGACATATTGCCATCAAGAGGGGCGTGTGTGGTGTTGTATTATCAGTTTGAGGAGTCTTCACTCTATTTATCTATCTCTTTGCCCTAATTTCTGAATTACTTATTCCATTTGGAGTGTATCAAGAATCCTTAGAAATTAAGAAACTCAGAAAATAAAAGGACAAGGACTAAGAATGATATAAGATAGAGAAATAAAGTATTAAGTAATAAACCTATAATGGAAATCTTTAGAATCTGTCATTACTAAAGTTTTCCAAGAAAATTTTGTAACCAGAGATTCTATTTGGGTTCCTTAATTCTCCTATAGGAGCAAACACCTATAGTTAATTACATCTTAGATAATTAAAATTACCTAAGAACACTCCTGATCAACATCAAATACCATTTTGAAAAAAAAAATGATCTTCAAATAACATCAAGGTCATGATTTCTGCATATCATGACCTTGGTAGTGCACGTACAAGTTGTAGAAGGTTTGATAAGGAAACTCGTTAGATGAATCCTCCCCAATCCAAGCATATTTCTTAAACATATGTCCCAAACCATATTCAATACGACCATTATGTTCAAATTGTTCCTTCAATCTCTAATCCAGATGCTCTAACAATTCAAAAATATTCTCAATTGCATGCATAAGATTCTGCACCTATTTTTCTATCTTCTTGATTCTTTTCAACGGTGCATTTGAACTAAAGTTAGGCTAAATAGGTGATGAATTATGGGATGCTTGATCCATCAATACATTCATATCATTCTCATCTCCCATTCCAACACATTTGAAATAGACTTCTCGATCCATCAGCTTTCAAGGATGAAGCACTTTTTCCTAACTCTCATAAGGTACTTGCAATTGACTGCACAGTAGGAAAATAGTGGATGAATGTTCTTGTCTAGTAGCAGACCCATTAACAATCAAACCCAAAACCAATTTCACAATTATTGCTCCAATGTCAAAAGGTTTTTCAGTTTGAATACAGTAGTTCAAAATATCACTCTCCTTAGTTACCTTACTAATTTTCATACTATGAAGTAATTTTGATGCAATAAAGAAGTGTCAAGCATTAGAAGCAGGATTTAACAATGATGAAGAAAAACTTATATTTCCATCATCTTTGGCCTCCCAATTTGTATCTTCAACCATAAGGTATCGATAGAGTTCATTCATATTATCTCTCGTATGGGTAAAATTTGTGTAGTGGAAAATAGGCACATTTTCAAACATAAACATTCTGTTTATTCTTGAAGGAGTGAATTGTACAAACCTACCTTGCATATAAACAATTCCTTGGTTGTTTCCATTTAGATTTGCAAAAAAATCTTTCACTATAGGGACAGCTACGGCGGTAGTAGTGTAACAAAGCACTTCTCAGCGTCTCTACACAATAATTTCTTCCACTCGAGTATTCAATATGTTGAATCCATGATTCACAATCCCCCTTTCTTTGATTAGCCTCTTCTTCAATAGAACATGATCATGCAACTTCTGCGCATCGAAACTGATGAACTTTCTCCGGTTGAAAATTCTAAATCTAGTAAAATTTTTAGAGTGGGACGCCATTGAATTGAAATCTATGACTCTTCCTTTGTTTCCCCCTTAAAATAAACTTAGGAATAAGATTTTGGGAGTTATAAAGAGAAGAACCTGCCAAAAACTATCAAAAACTACCTTTTAAAACGTTTTAAGTAATTTTCATCGCTGTGGCGCATCATGCGCCAACCTGGCACATCTTGTGTCAGTTCTAGAAAAATTCTCCATTCTGATTTCGATCCAAAAAATTCTCAATTCTTCAATAAAATTAGGCAAATAAAGATGTTTTTAAATATTTTTTTTAATTTAAAATTTTTTAAATACACAAACTCTATAAAAATACAAATATAAATATACGTAAATACTCCAAACAAAAACACAAAAGCATAATAAACAATGTTAAGTATGGGTTGCATCCCCCAAAGCACTTGGTTTAATATCGTCGGTCTAACATTCTGAGTTTATTCTAGGTGACCCAACATTACAGTCTTTTTGAAAACTGGTCTTTGACCATTAAAATATGGTTTCAATCTATGCCCATTTACTTTAAATATCCTTCAAGTCTTAAGATCTTTAATATTAACAGCTCCATAGCGATAGACTTTTACAAATTTGAATGACCCTTTCCAACTAGACTTCAGTTTTTCAGGAAATAATATCAATCTTGTACATATAATAAAACAACTTATCCAAGTTCAAATTCCTTTTTTATTATCTTCTGATCAAGTCATTTTTTTGTTCATTCCTTATAAATCCTAGCATTATCATAAGATTCATTCCTAATTTCTTCAAGCTCTTTCAATTGCAATAATCTTTTCTCACCAGCTTCTTTTAAATAGAAATCAAATTCCTTTATAGCCCAATAAGCTTTATGCTCCAATTCTACTAATAAGTGACAAGTCTTCCCAAAAATTAATCTATAAGGGGACATTCCTATAGATTTCTTATAAGCTATCTTGTATGCCCATAATGCCGTATCTAATCTAGCACACCAAGCCATTTTATTAGGATTTACACTTTTCTCTAAAATTCTCTTAATTCACGCTTAGATACTTCCGTCAAACCACTAGTCTGGGGATGATAAGCAGTTGCAATTTTATGCATTATATTATATTTTTCTACCAATCTTGCAATTGTTGCATTTCTAAAATGAGATCCTCCTTCGGTAATGATTACTCTTGGCATTTAATATCTTGTAAAATTAATTTTAATTAAAAATTTTGAAACACTCTGAGCATCACATCAAGGTAAAAAGATTGCTTCAATCCATTTTAAAACATAATCCACTACGATCAATATATATTTTTTGAATGAAGGCATAAATGGTCCCATAAAATCCAATTCCCATGCATAAAAAATTTCAATTTCAAATTAAAATTTAGAGGCATTTTATTTCTTTTTAAAATATTACCTACTCTTTGACACCGATCACATGTTTTTATATGAATAATAACATCTCTATATAGAGTAAGCCAATAAAATTCAGATTGCAAAATTTTATGAACAATTATACCATTTCCAAAATGACCTCCAAATTCAGAATCATAACATTTTTGGATAATTTTTTGAATTTCTTTGCAAGGCACACATCGTCTCATTACTAAATCTTTGCATTATTTGTATAAATATGGGTCATCCCAAAAATATGATTTTGCATCATGAATGAATTTTTTTTCTATTGTTTTTTTAATTCATATGGTAAAATTCCACTAACAGTATAATTTATAATATCAACATACCAAGGTATTTCTCATCCTTTTATAGCATAAAGTTGTTCATCAGGAAAAGTTTCATTAATTTTTTTTATGTCAAGTATTTCTTCCTGTTCTATCCATGATAGATGATCAGCAAAATTATTATCAGTCCCTTTCCTATCAATTATTACAAAATTAAACCTTGCATCAGAAGTACCCATCTAATTAATCTTAGTTTCACATTCTTCTTTCGCATCAAATATTTAATAATTGAATGGTCAGTATGCACAACACATTTAACTCTATTCATATATAACCTAAACTTATCAAACACATATACAATGGCTAGTAACTCTCTTTCAGTGGTGGTATAGTTAATGTGAGCATCATTAAGAGTCTTACTAGCATAGTATATCAATTTAAAAATCTTATCCTATCTCTACCCTAAAACACTTCCAATTGCATAATCATTAGCATCACAAATTAATTCAAAAGGTTTCTCGCAATCAGGTGAAACAATTATAGGAGCATAGATCAATTTTTCCTTTAAAGTTTAAAAGGCTTTAAGGCAATCTCAGTTAAAATCAAAATTTGTATCTTTTTCTAGAAGTTGGCAAAAAGGCTTAGTAAGTTTTGAAAAATCCTTAATATTTCGCCTGTAAAACTCAGCATGTCCTAAAAAGCTCCTAACTCCTCTTACATTAGTAGGTGGAGGTAATTTTGATATAACCTGAACTTTTGCAGAATATGCTTCCATGCCATTTTCTAAAATTTTATGCACAAGCACAATTATACATATAACCATAAATTGGCATTTTTCCTAGTTCAGTACTAGATTAGTCTATTCATATCGTTCAAGAACTTTCTCTAAATAAATTAGACATATTTTAAAAGAAGTTCCAAATACAGAAAAATCATCCATAAAGACTTCAATTCCATTTTTAATTAAACACTAAAAATTGACATCATACATCTTTGAAATGTTGAACGTGCATTACATAATCCAAAGGGCATTCGCCGAAAAGCAAAAGGTCCATAAGGACTAGTAAATGTTATTTTTCTCCTGATCCTCTGGAGTAATAGGTAGTTGATGATAATTGGTATATTCATCTAGAAAACAAAAATATATGTGTTTAGCCAGCTTATCCAACATCTGGTCCAAAAAGGGTAAAGGAAAATGATCCTTCATGGTGGTAGAATTTAATTTTCTATAATCTATACAAATTTGTCATCCAGCGAATTGTCTTGTTGGTATTAATTCATTATTCTCATTTTTCACTATAGTCACTCCTCCTTTCTTTAGAACATAGTGAATTGGACATACCCAAGCACTGTTTGAAATATGATATATTATTCCAGCATCTAACCATTTTAAAGTTCTTTCTTAACAACTTCCTTCATTGCAGGGTTTAATCTCCTTTGAGGATCAGCTCTTGTTTCATGTTGATCTTCCAATAATATTCTAGGCATACAAATTGAAGGAATGATTCCTTTAATATCAGCTAATGTCCATCTAAAGGCTTTCTTATATCTTCCAAGGTTTTCAACAAAGATTGTTCTTGCTTATCAGTTAATTCTGAGGATACTATAACAAATAATATAGATAAATCTCCTAAAAATGCATACTTCAATGTGTAGGAAGTGTTTTTAGTTCTAGTTTAGGAGGTTTCTCTATAGATGAAATCAAACTCTTATTCCTTTCTGTAGGATCTAACATTTCAATTTTTTCCTGAACATAATCCAAATCTTCTTAACTCACTTCCATAGATTCATCTTGAATTTTATCCTCATCTTGATTTTTCACATATTCCTTTTCAAATTCCTTTTCAAATGTCTTTTTGAAATATTCATGGCTTAGATATTCATTAATATCCATTTTGAAACATTCAATCTCTTTCTCTTTTATATGGTATCTCATTGATTTTACAATATTAATTGTATCTTTTTGATCACTAACTCTCATAATTAGCTCTCATAATTAGTTCTCCTTTCTACACATCTATCATAACTCTTCTAGTGGCAAGGAATGATCTTACTAAAAGGATAGGAATTTTCTTATCTTTCTCCATATCTAATACAATAAAGTCCACAAGAAAGATAAATTTATCAACTTTTACCAAAACAACTTCTATAATTCCTTTAGGATAGGTAATCGAATGATCAACTAACTGAAGAGTTATAGTTGTAGGTGAAATATCTCGTAAATCCAAGCTTCTAAAAATTGATAACGACATAAGATTAATACTAGCTCCTAAATTACATAAAGCTTTTCCAAAATATCTTTCGCCAATAGCACATGGAATTGTACAAATTTTACGATCTTTAAGTTTTTTAGGAAGCTTTTTCTGAATTATAGCGCTACACTCTTCACAAAGTGCAACATTCTCAATATCTTCAAACTTCCTTTTCTTATTAAGTATATCCTTCATGAACTTCATATATCTTGGAATTTGTTCCAAAGCTTCAATAAATGGAATGTTTATCTTTAATTTCCTCATTATTTCTAAAAATTTTGAAAATTAGCTATCTCTATTTTTCTACTTCAATATTTAAGAAAATGGAGGTGGTAGTCCTTTTACAGTGATTTTCATTAGTTTAATAGAACATTCTGACTCAAAATGAAAATCCTCACCAGAATTTTCATTTTTCACCTCATCTTCTTCAACTTCAACTTCCACTTCTTTTTAAACTTTATTTTCTAATTCTTTTCGACGGCTCAGTTGAATAGCCTTAATTTTCTCTTTGTTTTGATCTTTAGGATTTACTTCAACATTTCTAGGCAACGTTCCGGAAGGTCTATTGCTAAGTGCGGTAGCAATACATCCCAATTGATTTTCCATGTTTCTAATTGTAGCTCATTGACTTTGTAATTGACCCCCCATTTTCAATATCAATTCTTCCATTAATAACTTTTTCTCTTTACTCTACAAATTATTAAAACTTGGAGGGTAATAAGCTTTATAAGTTGGATTTTCTTGATTGTTGAATTTCCCAATGGGTTCGCAATGTTGTTTCCCCATTACATATTTGCAACATTAGAATTATCTTTACTCCAACTAAATTTTGGATGATTTTTCTAACCAGAATTTTAATAATTGGCATAAGGATTATTAAAAAGATTATTTTTTGCATTTAAGGTCTCATAAGAAGATTGAGATTCTATCATATGTCTCAATGAGTTTTTCTCAAGCACAGGTGATGTCTAAGAATAATTTATTCCATATTACTCTATCTTGTTTGATATAACAGCTATTTGTGCAGCTAATTTAGATATTGCATCAAAATCATGAATACTGGCTACTCTTTTTGAATTTACCCTTTTAGATGGTCATTGAAAATTATTTGTAGTCATCTCTTCGATTAAAGAATATGCTTCATAGCATGGTTTTACTATAATGATCCACCAGCAACAATGTCAATTATCGATCTAAGAGATTCAACCAATCCATTATAAAAAGTTTAAATCATTAACCAATCTGGCAACACATGGTGTGGACACTTTCTAAGGAGATCATTAAATCTTTCCCAGGCTTCATAAATTGAATCTCCTTCAAACTGACAAAAAATGTAATATCATTTCTAAGCTTAACAATTTTTGAAGGTGGGAAATATTTAGATAAAAATATTTGTGATAAATCTCCCCAAGTTTTGATAGATCCAGGTGCTAATGACTTTAACCACATCTTTACTCTATCCCGCAGTGAAAATGGAAAAATGTCTAAGCTGACAACGTCATTTGACACTCCATCATAATTAAAAGCAGCACACAATTCTTAAAAATTAGAATGGTGTAAATATCTTCATTTGTTGTTCCCCCAAACTGATTATTTTGTAGCATTTGGATAATAGCAGGTTTATGCTTAAATGAATTAGTAGCTACAATAGGGCTTTGTATACTCAAATGAATTTCATCTGCTGTAGGATTAACATAATCTCTTAAAGGTCTTTGATGTTATTCATTTTCATTTCTAGCATTACTTAAATTACAAGCTATTTTGCTAATATGATCTATCTCTTTTTGTTGTTTTTGAATTTTTCTAATAGTTCTTTCTAACTCAGAATGGTAAGACACTAAATTTTCAGCTTACACTACGCATAAACAAACACAACAAATAATTTAAAATAAGCAAACACACTTAAATAAGAAAATATTCAAACTAAACTACAAACACTCTTTTTTAGTTTAAAAATAAAAATACTTTAATTTATAAAATAACTTACTAATATTTTCCATTGCTTCCCGGTCAACGATGCCAAAAAAATGATGCGGGTAGATTTAGTGTGTTAATTTTGCAAATATTTTTCAATATTACAAAATACACATGATAGATAGAATAACAAATATGCAAATTAATAATAACAAATATAACTTCACTGAAAATAGTTTTATCTTTTAAAAATCTTCAAACTGCCAAATCCGCGTTAAAAATAACGCAAGTATACGTATCGCTCAACTAATAAAGGGCTCTAATGGAGTCCTGGATATCGATCCCACAAGGAAGTTGGAAATGCCTATAAGTAAATTATTAAGATTATAATGTAAAGTGCAATTTTAAAACAAAAAAAGTAAAGTGTTAAATTTAAATATTAAGTAACAACTGAATGCTAATTAAAATGTTGTTGAAAATCAAAGTTAACTAAACTAAATGTTAAACTTTCAAAATGTAAACTTACGATAGCTAACAAAGTTTTTGTGATGGAAAGTTCAAATTTAAGAAAGCTTCCTTCCTCTTTACAATGAGCATATGGATTGCGAAGAAATTAAAATCATTTTAAAATATGTATAAAAATTATTTTGTGCCTAATAAAAGCAATTCTATTCTTTACCCTCTTCCGAGTGCAGAAAGAACATGGACTAATTTGGAGTTTTGTCCCAAATTTTGTGATTCGGCTAGGAGGATACTGACTATCACTGAAGAGCTCCCACTACTCCCTTACCTGAGGGCTAATTATCTCGCAGCAGTTTCCAATCAACTTGATCAAATTGGAGATTTTAATCTGTCACCTTGAAATCTCCAATTCTACATCCAAAAAAGTATATTTCCCTATTTATTTGCACTCAACCCCATAGATGAAATACTCTCCCATGAAACCAAATGTGATTCTCCCCATGTTGTAGAAATCATAGTCCTTTTGGAACATATGTTTCTCAACACATTTTAACATTTCAATTGGCCAGATTAAAAAGTAAATGAAGATCAGAGTACAAAGCATCACAAATTATTGACATTTAAACCTATATAAAACAAAATCAAATCTTCACAAAACCATATCTCAAAGTAGGGAGAAGGATAAATAATACTACTCAGAATTCATGAGAAGGTTACAATAAAACACAAATTTCATATATAAAAACAAGTTTACAAAAAATAAATAAATAAAAGACACAACTTATCTCACAATCCTTCCTAAGCAAATCCCTTGAAGTTCTCTCCAAGCCTTTCTCTCTTTACAAGCACTCTCATTTCTCTCTTAGAAGTGTAATGAAGAAGAAATCGCTCACCTTCTCTCTCCTCTTAAAATCCTAAATGAAAATCTCCAAGTCCTTGAATTTCTCTCTCTTTCTCTTCTTACCGCCGCCCTTTACATTCCACTCCTTCTCTCTTTAAACCCTAGACTTCCCTCTCTTTTATTAAAGGCTGCCTCCCTCCAAAAAGAATTCAAAATTCCCTAAAAAATTCTATTCAAAAGTTAACTCTCTTGAATTCAAAAGACATGTCTATTGATCCAAGAGACATATACATTCATAAAAGAACCTTCAAAAGTATCTAGATGCATTAAATCATTCCAAGGGGTGTTTAGAACAAGTGTCCCTTTAAAAATTTGCGCAAAATTTTTCTCAAACTGCCTTAATCTGCAAAAATTCATCTCTCGCCCATCTTCCAATAAATATTTCACATCTTGCATTATCTCTCTATCAAGTGACAAATCATGCACCAATCTGGTGCATCTTGCACCAGTTTGCTGAAGATCGTGTTGTTATGGGTTTTAGCGCATCTTGCGCCAATCTGGCGCATCTTGTGTCAGCTCTCTGTATATTAGCGCATTTTGCGCCGATCTGACGCATCATGTGCCAGTTTCCCAAAATTTGTTGTTTTGGCTCCAAATTTCATCCTTTTTGCTACTTTTGCTCGAAAAACCTAAATTTGATATACCTGCGACAAAAACATGAAAATACCCTTCTTTAAAGTGAAATATCAGACAAAATAAACATAAAATGTATACTTAAAACAACATATTATTTTGGTATATCAGTAGTCTTTCCTTTTATATACTTCCTCTTCTGACTCCACTGTTAAGAACTAGTTGTAAGTTCCCTGACACCATAAGCCAAAAACTTGATCCCTATCTGGTATGATAGCACTACAATGTATGTGCAGTTAGATTCTTGATTTTTTATATTTATATTTCTATCATTACATCAGTGCTAAAAAATTGGTGCACCATTCTTTTATATTTAAATATTAGGATACTACACAAGTATACGTATTGTTATCAAGCAATATAAGACTTTTTGATTAAGCCCCAAAATATTGAATCCACGGAGAGAACTACAAACTTAAGAAGAAATTAGATAACAACTCTACTTTGTAAAAGAGCCTTACTCAAACTATAACTATTATTGTAGGAATGAAAGTTAGATTCTATTTGGTAATTTTGATAATTAAAAATAAAGTAAACAAATAACTAAATTTAACTATATTTCTATAAGATGAAAGCAATACAAATAAAATATATTTTTCCTTATCATGAATCAGTAACAAGTATAGGAATTCTTATTGTGAAAGTATGTAAATTGTGTTGTGCTAAATAAGAGCAATATTATTCTTTACCCTTACTAGAGATGCTATAAAAAATATTTGTTAATCTAAAGTTTGAATAATCCTGAAGACAGGCTAGTTAGGGAAGATACTAGCTCTCACTTTAGAGTTCCCTCTTCTCCCTCCACCTGGGGCTAACTTATCGTATCAAAACCTAAAATAGTAGAACAAATTGGGGGATTTAGTCTGTCACTCTAAAGTCCTCTAACTCTACACCGTTCAAAGTTTATTTCACTATGTATTTGCACTAAACCATATGAATTACATTCTCATCCATGCAATCTCATATGATTCTAAAATTAGTTGACTGAGATAATACCAACACGAATCTTACATGTTCTCACAAAAAAAAATATTAACGTATTAATAGGACAAATCAAGAAATATATGAAGTAGAAGGATTAAATCATCACAACTTATTCTAGCATTTTAGATCAATATTTCACACAACTTCCATCCAACACTTAATTACTTTTTAGTTTAAGGAAAAAGATAAAGAAAACCACTCAGAAATCATGAAAAAAACACAACAACAATTAAGTTTAAAAGTAGAAATTATGTAACAACGAAAGAAGTCTAAATTAAAACCTAATCTAGTCACAAAGATAAAAACATATCTCAAATTACCACCAAATTCTTGAATTTCCTTTGAATCTCTTCCGTTCTTTTACAATCCTACCTAGGTCTGGTAATCGAACACTTTAGGGTTAAAATCTCTCTATCTCACTAAAAAAACTACAATGGATTCTTACTTAGAACTATCTACTCACTTTCTCCATAACTAGGAATGAGAAAAGAGAGAAGAATCCCTAAAAAAAATCCTAAAACTCCTTACATTCTACTCTCTCAAAGTATCATAAGTGTTCTATATCTCTATATATCTCTATCTCCTCCATTCCCTCTTTTTCAATTCAATCCAAATACTCGTTTTTATAGTTTTCCAAAAATTACTTTGGTGTCTCTTCAAAATGTGTACACATTCAATGAATCTTCCAAGAGCTACTTATTTTAAAGAGCCATTTCAATATATTTTCAAGCCCATTAACTGTAATCCATTTTTTCATCAAGAGTTGCTTCAAAAACCCCTTCAAAACTCGTCCAAAATTCCTTTAATTATCATCATTAACTACCTGTCGCATAAGCGCGAGCTCTTCGGTGCTTAGGGACGACCTTCTCTGTCTCCTGGCGTTTAAGCATCAGTTCTGGGTGCTTAGGTGTCACAGTTCATTTACACACCGTCTTCATTTTTTATCCAAATTTTATCCTTTTTCACTCCTTTCACCATATTTTAACCATTTAATTGTTCCTAAAAAGAAAAACACACAAATACCTTCCATTAAAGTGAAAATCCTCAAAAATAGGTATAAAAATGTTTACATAATTGTTATTTATTTTAGGTGTATCAAAATCCCCCAAGCACAAATGTTACTTGTCCTCAAGTGACACTCCAATCTTTCAAAACCAAAATAAGCAGATTATGAAAATGAGTTTCTTTAGGACATTCTAAAATTTTTTTTCTAGAAATGTAGTAGTCTAATTTAGAAAAAAAACTTTAGTAAATGAGACCAACTTAAAGTTTAGAAATCTTTAACATGAAGAAGTCTGAAATATGAGTTCTTATCTAGTTTAGAGATACTTGTAGATTTACCAAATATAGAGTTTAGGCATTCTATCTCCTCCACTTAAAATTTTTATTAAGAATAATTATAATTACTATATTATATACTTAAGTTTAAGAGTTTTTAAAGTCTAATACTTTAAAAATATCAGATGTTGAACCAATTTTTGATTAGGCACTAATCCTCAAGCTTCTCCTCTCTTTTTCACATACTGTACTTCAAATTTGTTTTCTTTTTCTTTTTCTTTTTCTTTCCTTTTTTTTAGCTGAGGATTACTATATCTTGATAGGTCTTTAATGGTTTTGAATTCCACTCTTCCTTTCATAATGCAAAGCTTTGATATATATCCTTTACTTAAAAATATAATAATAGTTTTGAAAATTATTTGTAATAAAAGAAAGTTAAGTATTAAAAATATAAGTTTAATCCTTCTAACTTTTTTAAGAAAAACAACTTCTCATACTCTAGATAGTTACACAATATTTATCATTTATACACTAAAAATTTTTAACTTCAAAGTTTTCTTCATCACTATAGATTTCAAGTAAATTTTCTTACTCATTTCTATATTAAAAATTTAACTCTCATAATATAACTTCACACAAATAATCATTTTTTTCCAATCAAAATCAAATTTATTTATAGCACATTTGAGAACAAATAAAATTCAAGTTTTGAAAGTTTTTTTTCATCCCCCCAGACTTAAATATTTAATAAGATAAAAGATTTTAACATTATATATATATATATATATATATATATATATATATATATATATATATATATATATATATATATATATA
>NEWO01000646.1:155708-198754 GCA_003013225.1 Phalaenopsis aphrodite
ATGCTTACATGAATTTTCATATCCTAAATATACAAGTTCAAAAATTTAAAACAAGAGTAAAAATAAATTGATCAAATTTTAACTTAATTATAACATATATGAGATTCAACAGACATCTATGCAGTGGAGGAGAACATAAAAGAAAATAAACACAAAATAACATGAATTCATAACTAAAACATAAAGAAAATACATGATAGTAAATTAAAAATTTAAACATGAAATTCCTAAGTGAAAGTTAGCAATATTCTAAACTTTCCTAATATCTCTGGAATACGTTCTTCACAAACCACAAAATACAACTAAACAACAATGTTCACACAATCACTACCACAAAAACATAACATAACTACTTACAAAACCAACAATACCTTTTTAAACATCACTATAGTATCTAACACAACAAATAACAACAGTCCAAACAACAAGTACACAAAAAAGTTCAACAATTTTAAAAAAATATTCAAATCAATCCTATTCCTCAATCTCCTCCTCATCATCATCATCCCAAAAATTCATATGCTCATAGTGTGGGTAATGTGAATATGAAAGAAATACCACACATTGGTAACCCCTGAATAGGCTTTCTAAAGATGTGTGATATTTTTCTTCATAATCACTAGGTCCCTTCAAATAACTATCAATATGTCCTACATAGTTCTCTAAATTTTGTACCTTATCTGTAGTGTATTTGATGTTATCTAACATCCTATATATTAATTTTGATTGCAAATCTAGACTCATCGAATGGCCTTGTGATGTAGATGCTCATGAAGTAGAAGCACAAGACATAGAAGCAGTAGAAACTCTTGAAAATCCTACTCTCCATCCAAAAATAGAATGCTCTGAATAAGATTTCATGTTGACACTCGTAGTAGGATTTAGTGGCTACAGAATCTCTTCTCAACTATCAAATTTCACACCAGCATTCTAACATAAAGAAAATATTAAGAATGCAAATCCCAAACCTGCAGTAATGGCAGCTCTGACAGAACTAGTGATTGCCTGATAGATTAAGGATCCAATATCATTCAGCTTTGTTGTTGAATACACTAGTTCATAATGGCTCTCTCTCTTATAACTTCACTCAAACGCTTTGTGGGGAGTAGACAAGTTGAAATAAAGTTGTGCCACACTTTTATCGTGGCATCAAGCTTTGACGTAGGAAAATTCACTCTCCTATCATTCATTGTTTTCAACAATCCTCATCCTGCAGTCAATGAATAAATAATCTCATCTAACTCTCCCTCAGTAGGATTAAAATTTGAATAAAAACATAACAAACTCACGAGCAGTTGGTAAAATGAATTGATTACCTCCGGGGAAAAAGCTACGAATTTCCCTCTCACCGTAACTTGATATTTCTCTGCCTCAGGGAGATTAGCGTAAAACTTCCAAACTACAGAAATGACCGCTACAACAGAAAAATAATAGAAACGTTTCCATTTTCGATGAATTATCAAATTTTTCGCATCTCTGCCCAAATTTTTAAAACACCGCTCAAGAATCAACTTTCTTGACTGCATTGCTTCTACATATCGATCCTGAGCTATTAAACATACAAATTTGCTTGAATTGAAAGGGAACTTCCCCTTTCTCCTCTTCATTCTTTTGTGCCATTTTCTAAAAATAACATAAAATTTGCAATAAATCCTAAACTAAAGTTTAAATCAGTAAACTTAACTTTCAAAAGCTTAAACTATCATTTTCATGTATTTTCCATAGATTTTTCTTAGATTTTCACCATGAATAGTGATTTTTGGATAATTCCATAATGTACTCCAAATATATGGTGAAAATAAAAAATTTCAACATATAAGTGAAGCTCTCACCATGAGAAGATGAAATCTAACAAATTTAGCTCAATTCCACAAAGAAATCTTCAACTTTAGAGGTGTCGTAAGTCCAAAATCGCAAACATGAGAGGAAGATGATGACGATCAAGGGTAAAAATGGTAAGTTTTGGTCCAATTTTTCACTTTTAACTATTCACTAACTGATTTAAGTGATCCAGCGCTTAGATGCCGACCTCTCGGGTAACCTGCGCTTAAGCGCGGGGTTTTGGTGCTCTGGCGCCAGTGCACAAATTTTGAATATTTTCAACTTTTAAGTTAAATGCAAATCTAGCCTCTTAAGTCATCCACCCCTAAATGGTTTTATAAATCTTAATAACTTTTGTCTTCCCTTATTTTTTCCTCTTTCTCAAAATTCACAAATTTTCACAATTTTGATTCAACATTAAATAATAGATAATTTTTCTACCCTTTCATTAATTTTTTTTAAAAAATACAAACATAATTTACACATATTTTCTTCAATTGAAAGATTCTTGGATGAGATATCTCCTAAACACATCAATTCAAATATGGAACAAACTTAACATCAAAACACATAAAACAAATAAACACTAACTACGAACAAACAAACTAGACTCTCGAACTTAATGAAAATATCCCGACCTTTAACTTGTTTCACTTGGGGCATTCAGAATATAGATTTGATAGAACGGACGATGGCAAAGAACTCTCATTGAGTCTTTTTCAATCCACTTGTTCTTTAAATACATCGCCTTGTACGCTTCTTTGATATGACTTGTATGACTGAATTGCATTTTGAGTTGCCATCCGATATGCTCCAAGTTTGTGTTAGTCACATTCACTTTTTCTTTGATTGAAGTAATGTAGGCCTCAATCTTTGTGATCTTTTGCGCTATTCCTTCTATACTAATGGTTATGAATCTGTTGTATAACTCTTGTGCACTTTTACCACGAACCTCATCTTAATGGCTTCTTCTTTCTTCTTCATTTCAATCTCCCAAGAAGACATTTTCGCAAGTTTTTTCACTCTTTTTCTCTTCACTCAGACTTTAGAATGAAATTTTGAATTGGGGTAAAAATTCTCTTCATTTCCCATGCTATTTATAGGCCTTGGATAAAGCCTAGACTCACTACTCACGTTCACAAACCACAAAATTACATTTAAAGCTACTAAACCACATTTAATCTTTCTAGAATATTAATTCTACACATTTTCTTAACTACCATGCTAAAGCGCCACGTGTTAGCGCTTAAGTGTCGGTGCATACTCTAGCACTGGTTTGCTTAATGTCCAAGTATGCACTCTAACACATCTAAGTCAACACTTAAAGTTTTAGAATCATCACTAAATGATTATATATTCAAAAATACTACCACATTTTTCTTAATCAAACACAATAAAATATCCTTTAAAATAAATGCACACTGATAACTATAGGTTACCTCCCACAAAGAGTTTGGTTTTACGTCGTCATCCCAAAGTAATCAGTGTTTATTCTAGTTGAACTAACAACATAAGATCATTTAAATTAAGTTGGTCCCTTAAAAAATAGGGTTTCATCCTATGACCATTCATTTTGAATATTTTCTCAATTTTTGGATCTTTGATATCCATAGATAAAATTTTATCACAACAAGTAGGCCCAACCACCTAGACTTAAATTTTTCTGGGAATAATCTTAATCTTGCATTATATAGCAAAACATGTTGCTCTGGCTCAAAATTTTTAATAAGAATCCTCCGATCATGCCACATCTTCATCTTTTCTTTATAAATCTTAGTACTGTCATAAGATTCATTCCTTATCTATTCAAGCTTATTTAATTATAATAGACTTTTCTCACCAACATATTTTAAATTATAATTGAATACCTTCTAAACCAATATACTTTATGATCATGTTCAATTGGTAAATGACAAGCATTCCCAAATATTAGCTTATATGGGAAAATTCTTATATGAGTTCTATATGCAGTTCTATAAGCCCACAAAGCATAATCATGTTTGACCAACCAATCTATTTTTGTTACATTAACATATTTTTCCAAAATTCTTTTAATTTCATGATTGGATAATTCAGCCAAACTACTTATCTGAGGATGATTAGTAGTAGCAATTCGATGATAGATATGATATTTCCTTATTAATTTCTTCAATATTGCACTTCTAAAATGACTTCCCCCGTCAGTTATGACCACTCTCAGCATCCCAAATCTACAAAATATGGTCGTTCTTAAAAACTTCACAAAACTTTAAGCATCACATCAAGGTAAAACAATAGCTTCTATCCATTTAGATACATATTCTACTACTAACATTATCTATAAATTTCCGAAATTGGTATAAATGGTCGGTTGAAATCTAATCCCCAAACATCAAATATCTCAAATTTTAACATATAATTGAGGGGCATATCATTTCTTATAGAAATATTGTCTACACATTGACATCGATCACAAGTTTTGATATAAGCATTAACATCTGTAAAGATTGTAGGCCAGTAAAATCTAGAATGCAAAAGTTTGTATGTTGTTTTATCAACACCAAAATACCACCCAAAATCAGAATCATGGTATTTTTGGATAATTTCATAAGTTTCTTCTAAAGGCACACATCTTTGATTATTTAGAACCTTTCCTTGTTTATATAAAAACGGATCATCTCAACAATAAGACTTAGCTTTAGATAAAAATTTCCTCTTCTGTTGGTATGTTAGACCACATGGTATAATGTCACTGACAATAAGGAATGTCGTCATACCATGGAACACACCACTCATTAATATTGAACAATTTTTCATCTAGAAAAGGTTCATTATTTTCTTTTTCAAAATAGAGTGATTTTTCTAATTCAAGCTAGGACAGATGATCAGCAATTTGATTAGCAGTTCCCTTTCTATCTACTATTCAAAGTCAATTTCTTTCATAAGTTGAATCCATCTTATCAGTCTTGGTTTTGCATACTTATTAAATATTTAATGGTAGAATGATCTATATGCATAACACATTTTGTTCTAATTAAATATGATCTAAATTTATCAAAAGTGTATAAGATTGCTAATAACTCTTTCTCAATTATGATGTAATTAATTTAAGCTTCATTAAGAGTTCTGATAGCATAGTAAATTACTTTGAAAATCTTATCATATTTTTATCCTAAAACAGCTCCAATAGCATAATCACTTGCATCACACATCAATTTGAAAGGTTTTTCCAAATCTGATGAAACAATAATTAGTGCAGTGACTAATTTTTCTTTTAATAGCTCAAAAATTTTTATGCACTCCTTATCAAAATTAAGAATACATCTTTTTTAAGTAAATGACATAGAGGCTTAACAAATTTTTAAAAGTCTTTAAAATATCGCCCGTGGAATCCAACATGTCCTAAAAACTATTAATTTCCCTTACATTTTTTGGGCAAGTTAAATTTCTCTTGAATTTTTTTGTGATCTACTTCCATATAATTTTTTGATATTTGATGTCCTAAAACAATTCCTCCTACTACCATAAATTGGCATTTTTCCCAACTAAGGACTAAATTTGTTTCTTCACAACGCTTAAGAACTCTTGATAAATGTTCTAAACATGACTCAAATGAAGTTCCAAACATTGAAAATCATCCATATAAACTTCAATGCTTTTTTCAAATAAATCACAAAAAATAGCCATCATACATCTTTGAAATGTAGCAAGGTCATTACATAAACCAAAGGGCATTCTTCTAAAAATAAATGTACCATAAAAACTGGTAAAAATTATTTTCTCTTGATTCTTAGGAGCTATTTGTATTTGGTGATAACCAATATATCCATTCATAAAATAAAAGTATTTGTGCTCAGCTAATCTATCCAACATTTGATCTAAAAAGGGTAGTGAAAAATGATATTTCCTAGTGACGAGATTTAATTTTCTATAATAAATACAAATTTATCACCCTGTGACTTGTCTTGTTGGTATTAACTTATTATGTTCATTAATAGTCACAGTCACTCCTCCTTTCTTACAAACACAGTGAATTGGACTAACCCATGCACTATCCGAAATAGGGTAGATAATTCCAGCATTTAACAACTTTAAAATTTCTTTCTAAACAATTTTTTTCATAAAAAGATTCAATCTCCTTTGAGGATCAGCCCTGGGTTTGCAGTTTTCTTCCATAAGAATTCTATGCATACAAATTAAAGGACTGATTCCTTTAATATCAGCAATTGTCCATCCAAAGGCTTTCCTATAATTCTTCAAAGTTTTCATTAAACTCTCTTCTTCTTCTAAATTTAAATTTGAGGAAATTGTAACTGGTAATGTTGAGGAGTCGCCCGAAATTGCATATTTTAATTGTTTAGGAAGTAACTTTAATTCAAGTTTAGGAGGTTTTTTAGTCGATGGAAAAAAAGATTTATCTTTTCATGTTGTGTCCAAAACCTTAAAACTTTCTCGAACATAATTTGAATCTTCCTCATGAAAATCATCATATTGCTCTAACTCCATTTTCTACTCATACTACAACTCTTTCATTTCAAATTTCTCTTCACAAGTACTTTTTGACTTTCACTCAGATATTTCATTACAACCATCCTGTAACATTCATCATCTTTGCCTTTTGCAGGATACTTCATCAATTTTGAAATATTAAAATTAGTTGTTTGTTCATTTATGCACATAATTGATTCCCTTTTCTACACATTAATCATTGCTCTTCCCGTGGCTAGGAAAGGTCTCCCTGAAATCTTAGGTATCTCTTTATCCTCCTCCATATCTAGCACAATGAAATCAATAAGAAAAATTAATTGATCGACTTTCACTAAAACATTTTCTATAACTCCCTTAGTATTTTTTATTGAATGATTTGTTAACTACAAAGTTACAGTAGAAGTGGATATTTCTCCTAATCCTAGTCTTTTAAATATTGATAATGGCAAAAGGTCAATGCTTGCACCTAAATCACGTAAAGCTTTCCCAGAAAATCTATTTTCTATTGCACATGAAATTGTGAGGCTACCAAGATCTTTGAGCTTTTCAGGAAGCTTTTTCTAAATTATAGCACTGCACTCCTCACTAAGTGCAACAATCTCGTTATCTTCAAACTTCCTTTTGCTGTTAAGAATATCCTTCATAAACTTCACATAACTTGGCATTTGGTCTAAGGCATCAACAAATGGAATATTATTCATAAGTTTTTTAAGGATTTCTAGAAATTTTGAAAATTATTTATCCAACTTTTGTTGACAACTTCTCTGATAAAATGGAGGTCGTGGTTTTTCTAAGTCAATTTTTAGTGGAGAAATAGGTCGCTCTAAATCTTTTGGAGCATCCTCTTTAGGCTCTTCAATTTCCTCTCTCTCTAATTCAATCTCCTTTTAAACTCTACATTCCAACTCTCTTCTACTTCTTAGTTGAACACCTTTTACTTACTCTTTATTTTGGTCTTTTGGATTTACCTCTTTATTACTAGGAAGTGTTCTATTAGATCTATTACTTAATGAATTTTCTATTTGTCCCTGTTGATTTTCAATATTTCTAATTGCAGTTCCTTGACTTTGTAACTTATTTTTCATCTGTAACACCACTTCTTCTATAGACAACTCTTTTTCCTTAAATTTTGGATTATTGTTAAAACCTAGAGAATAAGTAGGTCTATAATTATTATAATTTTGGTTGTTCCAGTTTCCCAATGAGTTTACTTGATTGTTCCCCCATTGCTGATTATTACCACCTGAATTATTATTATTCCAGTTAAAGTTAGGATGGTATTTCCAACTTGTGTTATAATTGTTTGAATATGGGTTATTTGGCTTATTATTTATTACATTCAAAGTTTCTAATGATGTTTGAGAATGTACCATTCAGACTAACGAATTCTCTTTAATCATTGAAATTGATTGAAAAAAAATCATTCATTATTGGTGTAACTTCCTTAAAATTGTAGCAACTTGATTTGCTAACATTGCAAAACCATCAAATTCATAAATATTTACTACTTTCTTAGGATTTACCCTCTTAAAAGGCCATTGAAAATTATTAGTAGCCATCATGAAATGGTTTTGACATAATTGTAGCACCAGCAGCAACATTGATTATAGATCTATGAGATCTAACAAATTCATTGTAAAAGGTTCGATTTATTAACCAATCTGGTACAATGTGGTGTGAAGACTTTCTTAGGAGTTCTTTAAATCCTTCCCATGCGTCATAAATGGATTCCCCTTCAAAATGACAAAAAGATGTAATATCATTTCTAAGCTTCACAGTTATTTATGATGGAAAATATTTATCAAGAAATTTCAACACTAAATCACTCCAAGTTCTGATAGATCTAAGTGCTAAAAAAATTAACGATATTTAGTCTTATCGCTCAAATAGAATGAAAAAAGTTTAAGTCTAGTAAGATCAACTAAAACACAATCATATTTAAATGTAGCACATAATTCTATAAAATTGGCAAAATGTATATTGGGATCTTCAGTTGGTGCTCTCCCAAACTGATTATTTGATACCATTTGAATAATAAAAAGGTTAAGTTCAAATGAATTAGCCAGCAAAATAGGTTTTTGAATACTATAATGAAGTTCATATACTGTAGGGTTTTCATAATCTCTTAAAGGTCTAAATTCTTAATGAATTCAGCATTATGATTATTTTGGTTCACCATTTCTTGAAATTTTTGAACCTTTGTCTACATTTTTTATTTTTTTTATTTTTTCAATATTTCTTTCTAATTCAGAATTTTAGGGCACTAGTCTTTTAGAATGTGAAATATACATGCATTACTACGAAATAAAATAAAATAACACAAACAAGTACTTATATAAAAACAACACTGCGATATTCCTATAATAAATCTAAAAGTTAAAGTAAGGCTTTCTAAAAGTAGAATTTTGTTTTCCTAAAAATTCCTTCAAATTTTACTAATTTTTTTTTTCTCTATTGCAACGTCCCAAAAAACTTGATTTTTTTTTCTTTTATATACTTCTTCTTCTGACTCCACTACTAAGAACTAAATGTAAGTTCCCCGACAACCAAAGCCAAAAACATGATCTCTATCTGCTACAATAGTACTACGATGTATGTGCAGTTAGATTCCTAATTCTCTTTATTTATATTTCTTTCTTCGCAATGGTGTCAAGAACATGGTACTCTATTCTTTTATATTTAAATATTGGGAAACTAAGCAAGTATACGTATCTTTTTCAAGTAAATAAGACTTTTTTATTAAGCCTTGAAATATGGAACCCACATGGAGAACTACAAACTTTTAAGGGGAAATTAGATAACAAACTATACTTTGAAAAAGAGTCTTACTCAAACTATAAATAGTATGGTAGAAAAGAAAGTTTGATTTATTTTGGTAATTTTGACAATTGGAAATAAAGTAAACAACTAACTAAATTTAACTAGATTTTTGTATCATGAGTCAATAACAAGTATATGAATTCTGTTTTGAAAGTATGAAAATTGTGTTGTGCCAAATAGGAACAATTTTTTTTGTACCCTTACTAGAGATGCTATAAAGAATATTGACTAATCTAAAGTTTGAATAGTCCTAAAAACAGGCTAGGTAGGGGAGATACTAGCTCTCACTCTAGAGTTCCCTCTTCTCCCTCCACTTGGAGGCTAACTCTTTTAGCAAGAACTAAAATAATAGACCAAATTGGGGGCTTTAGTCTGCCACTCTAAAGTCCTCTAACTCTTTACCCTTAAAATTTTATTTCCATTTTGTTTGAACTCAACTATATGAACTACATTCTCATCCACACAATCTCATATGATTCTATAATTCATTGATTGAGATAAAACTGTTATGGATCTTACATGTTCTCACAACATATATTAACATCTTAATTGACTAAATCAAGAAGTAAATGAAGTACAAGGATTAAATCATCATAACTTATTCCAGCATTATAGATCAATACTTCACACAATTTCCATCCAAAACTTAATTACTTATCATTTTAAGGAACAAGATAAAGAAAATTACTTAAAATTCATAGAGAAAACACAACAACAATTAAGTTTAAAAGTAGAAATCATATAACAAAATAAGAAGTCTAAATTAAAACCAAATGTAATCGCAAAGATAAAAATTTATCTCTGATTCCTCTCCAGCAAACTCTTATAGTTTTCCAAAAGTTGCCTTGGTATCTCTTCAAATTGTGTCCACATTCAATGAATCATCTAAGAGTTGCCTCTTTTCAAGAGCCATTTCAATGTATTTTCATGCTCATTAACTATAATCCACATTTTCACCAAGAGTTGCTTCAAATGCGCCTTTTAAATTCATCCAAAATTCCTTAAATTATCATCATTAACTACCTGACACGTCAACACAAGGTATTTGACACTTAAGCGTGACTTTTTCTATCTCTCAACGCTTAAGCGTCAATCCTGGGTGCTTAAGCGCCATAGTTAATTTTCACACCTTCTTCTTTTTTGCTCCATATTTGATCCTTTTTCACTCCATTCACCATATTTCATCTATTTAAATGTACCTAAAAGAAAAACATGCAAATACTTTTCATTAAAGTGTAATATCCTCAAAAATAGATATAAAAATGTGTACATACTTGCTATATATTTTAGGTGTATCATACCTCTAGTGTGAAGGCTTATTATGTATTTTCTAGCTCATTTTATTTGTTCGCACTAGCTGCTAAATATAATTTAGGACAAGTTTTTGATAATTTTTTGAAGAATAAAATATCTGCATAATTGTAGGTTGGGTCAAGTTTTTGTCGCCATTATCGGGGATAGCGACGAAACTTTTTGACTTAAAATTTTATTTGAATTGTAGATTTATTTTAGGAGAATTAAAAATTTATCTTAGTACTTTTTCAATTTTTGAAAATCATGAAAACATTAAAAAAATTTAAAAACTGAAATTAATAATCTTTTAGGAGTATTTTTATTTTCTGAAATTTTACTTTTTTGTATTTACAGTTCGAAATCTAAAGGTTTAGTGCCTTAAGATTCCGAATTAGAATGAATAATAAGAAAAAGCAGAAAATAAAGAAGAATTCACACTTTACAAGAAATGGTGAACACATTACAAAATAACATTGATAATCACACTGTTACAAATGAACATCATAATTTACAAAGACCTATAAGGGACTATACAAACCCTATGAAAGATCAAATTCACTTAAGTATATAAACCCCCGCTATAGTGGCTAACTAATTTGAACTTAAACCTATATAAATGGTACAAAATAATCAGTTTGGGGGAACAACATCAGAGGATTTAAATTTACATTTAACTTGTTTTTAAGAATTGTGTGCTTCATTTAAATATGATGGAGTATCAAACAACTCTGTTAGACTTAAATTTTTTTCTTTTTCCTTAAGGGATAAAGCTAAAATGTTTGTTAGCACCTAGATCTACTAGAACTTGGAGAGATTTAGCATAAAAATTCTTGGCTAAGTATTTTCCACCTTTAAAAACTGCTAAACCTAGAAATGATATTACTTCTTTTACTCGGTATAAAGGAGAGTCACTATAGGAATCTTAGAAAATATTTATAGAACTCAGAAAGTTTCCACATCATGCTTTACCAGACTAGTTAATCATTCAAACTTTATATAATAGTAGGATCTCTTAGATCTATCATAGAAGTTGCTAGTGGAGGTTCATTAATGTCAAAACCATTTGATGAGGCATATGCTATAATTGAAGAGATGGTTATGAATAATTTCCAATGTCTTTATAAAGGGGTAAATTCAAAGAAAGTAGTAAGTATTCATAAAAATTATGTTATTTTGATGGTTGCATCTCATGTTACAACATTATCTTGAAAAATAGACATAATTGGAATGAATTTTTTTTATCATACGCCCCATTTGATTAAAGAAAATTCATTTGGATAGATGATCTATTCTCAAACCTCATTTGAAACATTAAATGCTATTAATAATGGACCCAATAACCCATATTATAACTATTACAACGCAGGTTAGAATAACCAACCCAATTTTAACTTGAATAACAATTCTAGTGGTGGAAGTCAACAATGGGGGAACAATCAAGCTAAGCTCATTGGGAAACTTAAACAATTAGGGTAGTTCAAACTATAGGCCTACTTATCCTCCTGGAATTAGTAGTAACCAAAAAAATAAGGAGAATAGGTTGTCTACAGAAGAAGTGGTGTTTCAAAAGAGAATCAATTACATAGTCAAAGTGTTGTTATTTTAAACATTGAGAACCAATTGGACCTAATTGTTAATGCAATTAACAATAGGCCTCAGAGAACACTTTTCTAGTAATGTTGAAATTACTCTTAAAGTTAAAAATGAAAAACAAGAGCATGTTAAAGATGTTCAACTTAGAAGTGGAAGGGAATTAAATGTTGGATTTCGAAAAGAGATTGATGTTGAGAGAGAAAATAAGGAATCCAAAAAACATGAAGAACCTATTCCTAAGGAAGTTGAAAAATTTTCTCTCCAACTAAGATTAATTTAGAAAGGTGACCACCTCCTTTTCCTCAAAGAATTAGGCAACAAAAGATGGACCAATAATTTTCAACTTTTTTTGAGATATTTAAAAAGCTTACAATTAATATTCTTTTTGCAGATGCTTTGGAACAGATGTCGAGTTATGCCAAATTTATAAAAGAAATTTTTAATAATAAAAGAAGTTTAAAGTTTATGAAACTGTTGCACTTAATAAAGAATCTAGTTCAATAATTTAGAGAAAGCTTCTTAAAAAACTTAAAGATCCTCATAGCTTCACTATACCTTGTGTAATTGGGAAAAAGTGTTGTGGAAAAACTTTATGTGATTTAGGAGCTAGCATTAATCTCATGCAATTATCTATTTTTAGAAGGTTTGGTTTAGGAGAGATTTCTCCCACTGTTGTAACCCTACAGTTGGCTGATCGATTTATCACCTATTATAAGGGAGTTATAGAGGATGTGTGGTTAAAATGGATAAATTTATCTTCCCTGTAGATTTTGTTGTTTTAGATATGGAAGATGATAAGGAAATACCTATCATTCTAGGGAGAGTGATGATAGATGTACATAAAGGAGAACTAATCATGAGAGTTAATAACCAAGAAGTTACATTTAATATGCCTAAATGAATGAAGTATACTAATAAAGTAAAAGGTGATAAACACCATAGAATGGATATCATTGATTATATGTTTGTTAATTATTTCCAAGAAAGATGTGAAGTCATTATAGATAAAAAAGAACTGAGGTTTGAAAATGAAATTGATTTTGAAGACAAATCTAATGAGACAATTTTTTAGGATTTAAATTATGTTCAGGAAAAAAATTGAAATTTTAAATATTATTGAAAATAGTAAACCTCCGATTCCTTCAATATAAAACCTCCTGAACTTTAATTTAAGGTCCTCCTTGCTCATCTAAAATATGCATTTTTTTGGAACTCATCTACATTACCAATCATAATATCCTCAGACTTGACTGCATAATAGGAAGAAAATTTATTAGAGACCGTGAAAAATCATAAAAAAGCCTTTGGATGGACATTAACTGATATTAAAGGAATCAGTCCTTCAATCTGTATGCACATAGTTTTGATGGAAAATAATCATAAGCTTAAGTCTGATCCTTAAAGAAGATTGAATCTTATAATGAAAGAAGTTGCTAAGAAAGAAATTTTAAAGTGGTTGGATGTTGGAGTTATTTATCCTACTTTTGAAAGTTTTTGGGTAAGTCCTATTCATTGTGTTCCTCAGAAAGAGGGAGTGACTAAATTATTAACAAAAAAATAATTTTTTTTTCTACAAGACAAGTCACTGGGTGGCGAATCTGTATTGATTATAGAAAATTAAACCTCAATACTAGGAAAGATCACTTTTCCTCTACCTTTTATAGACCAAATGTTGGATAAAATCATGGGAAAATGTTATTTTTTTCTTTTTGGATGGATATTTTGGATACCACCAAATACTCATAGCTACTGAGGATCAAGAGAAGACAACATTTACTCAATCATATAAGACTTTTATTTTTAGAAGAATGTCATTTGGATTATGCAATGCACCTGCAGCTTTTTAAAGATGTATGATATCAATTTTCTGTGATTTAATTAAAAAAGGAATTGAAGTTTTTATGAATGATTTATATGTTTTTGGAACATCTTTCAGTTCATGTTTAGATCATTTAACAAGAGTTCTAAAACATTGCAAAGAAATAATTCTTGTTCTTAATTGAAAAAAATGTCAATTTATGGTTGCAGGAGAAATTGTATGAGGACATACGAATTCTAAAAATAGCACAAAAATTGATCCAACAAAAATTCAAGTTATTATTTAATTACCACCTTTCACGTTTGTAAGAAGGGTAAGAAGTTTTTTGGGACTTGTTGGGTTCTATAGGCGTTATATTAAAGATTTTTCAAAATTACTAAGTTGCTATGTCATCTTTTAGAAAAAGAAACAAACTTTGATTTTCATGAGGAATGCCTAAATTCGTTTAATTTATTAAAAGAAAAATAATCACCACACTTATTATTTTTTCACCTAATTGAGAAAAGATCTTTGAATTAATGTGTGATGCTAATGATTATGCTATAGGTGTTGTATTAGAGCAAAGACATGATAAAAATTTTAAAGTGATATATTATTTTAGTAGAACCCTTAATGATACTCAAATTAATATCACCATTAATGAAAAAAGAATTATTAGCCATATTGTATGATTTTGATAAATTTAGACCTTATCTTATTAGAGCTAAGTGTATTGTGCATAATGATCATACTGCTATTAAATATGTAATGATTAAGAAGGATGTAAAACTATGATTAATTAGATGGGTCCTTCTCATGCAAGAATTTGATTTTCAGGTAGTGGATACGAAGGGTACTGATAATCAGATAGCTGACTATTTTTCAAGACTTGAAAAAAAAATAATGTTAACTTTAATGATGAAATAAATGAAAATTTTCTTGATGAACAACTATATGCAATTACTGAATGGTGAATTTTGTGTATGCTGATATATTTAACTACTTTGTAACATTTTACCCCATGGATTAGATAGCCATCAAATAAAAAATTTCATTCATGCTTCAAAATTTTACTTTTGGAATGAACCTTATTTATATAAGCAATGTAAGGACTTAGTTATTCGAAGATGTGTACCATTAGAAAAAAAACTTGAGAAATTATGCAAAATGTCATAAATCAGATTATGGAGGACATTTTAGGGTTGATAAAATTGCATTTAAAATATTACAATCTAGATTTTATTGGACTACTAATTTAGGGATGTTAATAGTTATATAAAAACTTGTGATTGATGTCAGAGAGTGGGGCAACATTTCTAGAAGAAATAAAATTCCCTTAAATTTTAATTTGGATGATGAATTTTTTTATGTTTGGGGTTTAAATTTTGTGGGACGATTTATACCATCTTCTAGAAAAAATTATATTTTGAAAGATGTGGATTATGATTCTAAATGGATTGAACTTATTGCTTTACTCATTTGTGATGCTATAAGTGTTGCAAAATTTTTAAGGAAAATAACTTTTTCTAGATTTGGAATGCCGAGAGTAATTATTACAGATGGGGGAAGTCATTTGAAGAATTAAATGATTCAAAAATATACTCAAAAGTTTGGAATTAAGTATAGAAATGCCACAAATTATTTTCCTCACACTAGATTGGTCTGCTAGGCTAGATAGTGCATTATGGGCATATAAGACTGCTTATAAAACTCTTATAGGAATGTCACCATATAGGCTCATATATGGAAAAGCATGTCATTTACCAGTTGAAATAAAGCATAAAGCTTATTGGGCTATAAAAGAGTTTAATGATAGTCTAAGAGATGTTAGAGAGAAATGATTATTGCAATTGAATGAGTTTGATGAAATAAGTAATAAATCTTATAAAAATGCTAAAATCTATAAAGTGAAAAAAAAATGTGGCATGATCAAGGAATCTTGAAAAATTGATTTGAGTCTAGACAAGAATTTTTATTATATAATACAAGATTTGAAATTATTTCCAAGAAAACTTAAGTCTAGATGGCAAGGGCTATTTTTTGTGGTAAGAGTTTATCTATATGATGTTGTTGATATTTAAGATCCTAAAACTGAGAGAATGATTAAGGTAAATGACACATGTAAAAAGCTTATTTAAGTGGAGATAGGCTTACCTTTGAGGGTATCCCAATATTAGGTCAACCAAATTTAGACAATAGATATGTCATGCTAACGACGTTAAACCAAGCTCTTTATGAGAGGTAACTCATAATTATCAGTGTGGATTGATTTGTATAGTGATTATTTTTATGATGAGTTTATAAATTTATATTGAGTCTTACATGATTAAGGAGACACAAAAAATATTTTATTAATTAAATTATTGTAGAGAAGAAAAAAATTGACTTTTGAAATTTTTGGATTTATGCTATCACGCCAGAACTGGCGCCATATCACTACAATTGGAATAACTCCCTTAATGTCGGTCACGAAAGTGTGAAAGGATGTATTTTAATTTAAAATAATATATATTATATTTTTGTAAAGTAATATTTTAATTTTTGAAAATACGAGATTGAATGGATATAATATAAACAATATTTTAAATTAACAAACACCACAGTACAAGTGACATACATATCCCGAGGAATAGACGTATCACTTATCCGTGAGGCTCAGTTAAAAAAACTAAAAAATTTATGTCATCTATTTTACTTTACAAAACCTTTATGTTAACCGACAAGTTCCCTTATATAATATAAGAGATTAGATATGGTTTACATTAGGTTAGGTTCTAAAGTTTTCTATAAGGTAAGCCCCTATAGTTAATTACATCTTAAATGATCGAGGTCACTTAAGAAAACTCTTGACTTAGATAAGAAAACATTGTCTTCAAGAATTTTAAAGGGTAGGACATTCTAAGGTCGAGAAAAGGAGTGTCAAATGGGTGAGGCTTCAATTTAGAACATTTATGGAATCTAAAGAGAGAAAACTAGGGGTTGTCACAGATCCTAAAGGAGAACCTCAATGACTTCCTTCAGTTTTAGAGAGATATTATTAAATTTTTTATCCTGCTAATTTATTAATTAGGGCTTACATTTGCATGACACAATCATATAAACAAATTGGAAGATAGGAGAATTTATGTCATAACAAATGATAACATTGGATTCCTAAAACAAGTTAGGGCTTAAATTGCACAACATGATTGCGCAAATGCCTAAAGATGAAGTGAGGATTTATGTTGCACTATGAAAACAACCTCGAAATCCTATGGATTCTTATTTAATTCTAAGGAAAGAGATTGTTGTCATAGATCCACTTATTCTTTTGAAGTTGTTCTTCCATACAACCTTGTCATGCTGCCCACAGAGTTAGCTCCAAGCTCTTTGTTGAAATAATAGCCCTAAAGTTTAAAGGTTCAAAAGGTTTTACCAGGTATATTTTAAATAACAAGTTTTATTATTAAGTATTATGGGGGGCTAAAGTTGATTAGCATGATGCTAGTTAGGATCCCACTATTTCCACATTCTGGTACCACTATTTTCTCTTGAATTTACTTAATCAAAATGAGTTGTTAAAATCATTTAAACTGGAGATATCTCATTAGCAACCATGGGTTACCACATTCGAGGGAGTCCTATAAATTTAAAAGAATGTATTATTCTATTTGTTGATTTATTATTTTGTTCTGTTTTGAAAAAGTTATTTAATTTTGAAAAATGGTTTTGTTATAATTTTGTAGGTAAGGTAAATAAATGCAGGTAAGGAAAATGTTGTAAAGTAAATTTGCAGTGCATAAAATATAAATACGTACCCATCATCTTCCTGTTACACCCGCTGCATGGTTAGCATCATAAAGCATAATATATTTGCAGGTATTAAATAAATTATAAAAAAGTAAATAGAAGCATCTGATACGAAAAATTTGAAAACTGAGTCGTACCAAAACCCGAATAAAAAGAAAACCCATACTCACATATGGAAGACCAGAACTGGGTGTAAGACATGGGTAAATTACTTAGATCGAGCTAAGACTACAAGCAAACTAAGAGTATCGGGGGCAATTATCTTCTCAAGAGTCATTGAATAATATCATCGATCCTTATCTTCTCCTTTTATTAAAGTTGCTTGAGTGTGAGATACCATTCTAAAATTCCACATTGTATCCCTCATTTTAGCACACATTAGCATTATTGTCATTTCCCTAGCCACCTAGACCTCAAAATTACACAAGCCCGATGATCCATATGTGACAAAAAAAAATTCCCCAGTTGCTCGCAAGGATTTAAATACCTTCGAGAAGACTCAAATCCTTGAGCATTGGGTCAATTAATATAGGATAAGGAGTGTAGGGTATTTTTATTGATTTAGGTGAATTGTCGAGTCTCGAGATATAACTTGGTGGATCCTTAAAAGCCTTAATGGATGATTTTCTGTAATAAAGTATAATAAGTTCAATTGTCTTTCATAATATTTAAAAGAATATAAAAGTGTTCGAGGCATAACCCTAAACTACTTTCACAACCTCTTTAATTGTTCTGAGTTCATTTGAACCTATTATATTGTCCAATTGATCATCTAAAGTTAATTTAAATTCAATGTATTAATACACCCTATGCTTAGTGAACATTAATATTTTAATTATCCCAAGATTGGGGTACTTCAAATATTCACTTGATGTTTTATTTAAGATTTTTGTGAATGGGTACCCTCAGGGAACACTCAAGTCACTAAGGACATTATATCCACCACTAAAGTTGGTCTTGTAGTGTTTAAAGGTATTCAAGAATTAATCATGTTCCTCTGTTATAAACCTCATTAAGCAAGTTCAAATATCAAGCCTAGCTCACTACTAAGGCCTTAAATCCAATCCTTAGGTTAGATTTGTGATAATCAAAATTTTAATTTAAATCTAATCCTTAGGTTCAATTATTCAACCCTTATCATGAAAAGGTGGCAAATTGGTTTCTACCTCTTAACCCATTATTTTTTAAACATCTAAAAGGGTTTGTTATGATAAAAATTAACCATTTACCCCTTTGGTTAACCTAAAATTTAATAAGTGTATCAAAATCTCAAAATTACCATTTTGCCCCTAGGCCTCTCCACTTCATAACTCATTAAATTGAACTCAAATGACTTTGAAACTTTTATGGCACCCCACTCATGAGTCAATTAAAATATCAGAGGAGAAAGAATGATTTTTATAATTTTTCATTTAATTTATATAATTATTTTTGCTCAAAAATAGGATTTTTAATATTAATTTATTTAAATAATCGAAGTAAAATTTTTGTTCATGGGAGAGTTATTAGAGTTTCTCCAAGGTCAAAAAACCACTTGGACAAAATTTCATCATTTTTTAAATAATATTTTAAATAATATAATTATTTATTGATTTTAGTGATTAATCAAATAGAAAATATAATTTAATTTCAAAAATTTCTTTATACTTTTTTATTAAATCTCTCTAACTTCAGAGAACTCAAGGAAACAAACTTTTCATTTTTACAATTTTTTATTTTATTTATTATAATTATTTAAATGAAAATTAAGAAAAATACACTTTTAGCATTTAAAAATACAAAACTAAATTAAAAAAATTAGAGAAAATATTTTAAAGGCTCCCAAGTGATGAGGGAACAATTAGAAACATTTTTGGGCATCTTCATAATTCTTAGAAATTTTGATTATTTTTAAATTAAAAAGCAGCTAAAAAATTAACTATTTATTTTAAAATAAATTTTTATTTTTTCTAAGTGCCCCTGATCACAAGGAGCTCAAAAACCCACTTTTCATAATTTTCCTAATTATAGTTTAATTATTATACGTATTTTAATTTAAAAATTCCATTTTACTTAAAAAATAGACTTTAGTGATCAAATAACCTGACATAGGTTTCAAATTTCTACAGTGAGTCAAAGTGGTCATTATTAACACTGTAGAATCAATTTTTCTAATTTTTGAAAATATTATATTTATTAAATTTTTTATAAAGTTTATGCACTTAATTAGCTAGAAAGTTATGCACAATTATTTAAATACATTTTATATTTTTCCTAGAGTCCTTTGATCACAAAGAATCTAACAAAACAAACCTTAGTTTTTTCTGATTAATGTTTTAATTTATATAATTAATTTTATAAAAAATGGCCAATAAATTTGAAAGTTAGGGTTTTAGAACTAGAGGTGTCCTCTAACCTTGGAAAAATCAGGTCACATTCTCACTGTTATGAGGAATATATCCCTAAAGATTCAAGCCATGGTGATTAACATTGACTTAATTAAAATTAATTTTTCCAGAGGGCATTTAATTAATTAAAAATCACACACATGTCAAATAACTTTTTTTTGTTTCGCATTTTTCTTCTCAATTCATTGAGCAAGAGGGTAGTTTTATTTTATTTTTATAATTCTTCTACTCCATGTTATGAATTTTTGAAATTTTGGTATTTTATTAAATCCAAAAATTCCTGATTTATCTAGTTATCCACGCAGCACTGACTGGATCCTCGACGACTCTGAAAGACCACGCGATACACTCCCATTTGATGTTGTCTTCTATGTCAGCTGCCATGTAGGATGTGCTTTATGAACTATCTCCTTGTCTGACTCCTCCTTTGTCGTTGGATTGATACACACACAAATGGACAACATTCGTTTGTCATCCTCATCTGTTCTTAATTGAGTACCGTCCACACAAAAACACTTCAATCTCACTCGATACTCAACTAAATCACTCACAGTTTGTTCCTAGAGCTTCATCTAGTCAATATGAACACATCCATATGACTAGATACAATTGAAATTAACATTCTCTTCACAATTAATGAAACCATGCACAATTTTAGGGTTTGTGATCTATACCTTAGCCCAAGAGGTGAGGTCTCGATTAGGTTGGTTGCAAACATTCTTTGTGACTCTGCGAAGCTCCTCCAAGCACAAATTTGAGCTGAGGTTGAGCATATGCAAGAGTTTCATCAAGGAGTGATGTCGCCTTGGTCTATAAGTGAGTCAGAGTGCTCAACAAAGGGGGGGTTTTAATGGTAAGCTTCCTCGTTTGATTTAAGGAAGCTTAAGGATGGATAAATTTGAAGTTTTATGGAGTTTTGGGTGATGACAAAAAGACCTTAGTTTTTGAACTCAAAATTAGGGTTTGAAACTGTGGTTTTGAAGGGGAAAATGGTTGAAGCTGAAGAAGATGAAGTCATGGTTCAAGAGTTCGAGAGTTCGAGAGTTTGAGACCAGGTGGAGCAGTGGATGACTTGATTGTTCACCGACAGTGGTAGCATTTTTTTATTTATTTGCTATGGCCTTTATTTCTATTGTTCAAGAGTTTGATGTGAATCTCCTTGAAGCTGAAGAAGATGAAGTCATGGTTAGAGGAAGACAAGTACCTTTCTCCCTGGAATTAATAATTCAATTCTATCAATTGCCCCTGAGTACATTATGTTTTTAATCAAACTATGGTCCGAATGAGGAGGATTTGGATGATATTATATCATCGTTGACTGGTGGAAGAGGATTGTGGAAGATTACGAAATGAAAGAATAGTCAACTTTCCCACATTAAAGTTGAATGCCATAGCGAAGTCATGAGACTACTTTGTTTCTTCTCATCTGCTACCAACAAATCACCTCAATGAAGTGAACCGAGATAGAGCAACCTTGAACTATTGCATTCACCAGTTCAAGCCCATCGATATTGGTGCACTGATTTATGATATTATTACCAGTTCTGTTGTCTCTGCTACTACTGCAGGCTTGGGATTCGCATCATTGATCTTTTCATTATGCGAGTAGGTTGGTGTTAGATTTGATAGCTCGGAGGAGATACTATAGCCACTCAAGCCCATTATTACGGTTAATGTGAACTCTTATTCACATCAAACAATTTTTGGCTGGAGAGGTGGATTTTCTAGTAGTTCAGGTGCCTCTACATCTCAAGCTTCTACTTCACATGCTTCGACATCACAAGATAAGATTTTTGGATCTGATTCAGAGTCTCAATTATTGCAGAGGATATTGGACAACATCAACTATACCACTGATAAGGTATTGAATTTAGAAAATTTTTCAGATCATATAGATGGATATATGAGTAGACATAGCGATTATAAGAAGAAATTTCACTCATCTATGGAAAACCTCTTGAGAGGTGACCAGAGGGTAGTTTTCCCTCAACATACAAATTATCCATCGTATGAGCATGTAGCTATTTTGCATAATGATTTTAGTGATGCTGATAAGGAGGAGGATGATTAGACTAAGTTCTATAGTTTATTTTTTTTATGTATTATTGTGAACTTTTTTTTGGTACAATTATATTGTATTGTTGTACTTGTTGAAACTGTTAGGTTTTTTTGTGTTTGATTTTGTTAAACCTTGTTGTGATGTATTTATGTTCTTGTGAGTAATTATATTTTGTTTTTGTGATAGAAATTGTGTTAACTATGTTGTTTAGTGCATTTAATTAGTCAGTGTTGAACTTAATCCTGAATTTTAGGAAGACTTAGAATATTACTAACTTTCACTTAAGAAATTCATGTTTTAAATTTTCAATTTACTACCAGGTATTTTCTTTATGTTACGGTTGTGAATTTTTGTTTTTGTGTTTGTATGCTTTTATGTTATCATCCACTGCATAGAAGTTTAATGAATCTCTAAAAGTTTTGTCATTCTTGAGTAGATAGGAGCAGCAATTTCTGGCCACCCTTTTGGCAGATGCAGGAACATCTTCAAATTTAACAGTGTTTCTCTCCATCCAAATGAAACAAGAGTTAATGAAGAGGATAGGTTCAGCTTTGACCTTATTCCAGCAGCTCCAACATTCAGTCAAACTCAGACAATGAAGGTTGAGATTGTATAGTAGCAATTTGTTTAAGAAATCCCTCAAAACTTGTTTAGAGAAGGTGCAATCAAGAAATAAATGAGATATGGTCTCCTCCTTAGCTTTACAAAGATGGCATCCGGATGGTCCTCTTAGACCATTCAGCTTCAGGATATCATCAGTGGGCAGAAGTTTTTGAAATATTCCCCATCCAAGAAAAGACATGGATGGGGTCAGGAATTTGTTCCATTAGAGTTCCCCCTCAAGGGACCTCAGTCCAATTATAAAGCTTTACGTAGATGGACTTGGAAATGCTACAATTTTTGTAGTTGATAATCCATTTAAATTTTTCCTTCCTTGATCTATCAATAACAATTTGGAAGATAGCTTGGGAAGAACCATCTTTTACTAAAGAATTTAAGGTATCTAAGGACCAATTTTCACCTTCCCAGCCATCAGAAACTTTGAGTTTTAGATTTAGAGCATTGGATGAAGGATCCACCATCTCTTTTGAGCACCAATGGTCCAGCCAAAAGTTAATATTTCCTTTCTCCAGGTACCAAATGAAAAGATCTTCAGCCATCTCTCTGACTTTTAACATGTTGGACCAGATCTTGGAGTCTCCATTCCTCTTATTGATTAGGTTGGGATGAACATCTTTACAATATTTTCCCCTCATATACTTTGCCCAGATTGATTCTAGTTGCCTGAACTTAACCCACATTTTGTAGAAGTTGATCTATTGCAGTTGATTCAGCCCTTTGAACCCCAGACCACCAGCAGTAAAAGACATAGCAACCTTCTGCCAACTGGCACAATGAAGATGATGTCTGCCCCTAGCCCACAATAATCTGTTGAAAAGCCTCTCTATCTGAAGTTGGGAACTATTTTTCATACTTGTCATCTGTAATAAGTATGAGGGGAATGTGGTAAGAATACTTTTCAGAAGTGTGATTCTAACCCCATTGGACAGGAATGAAAAGGTCCAATTGGACAGATGGTCAGAAATTTTTGCAATGACTTCATGAAATTGGGTTTGTTTTACTCTTTCTTTGATAAGAGTAGCTCCAAGATATTTGAGGGGGCCTGTAACTTCAGAGAATTTTTTATGTGTTAGAATCCAATTTCTATTGGTGGAGCAAGAGTTCTTGCTGAAAATAACATTGCACTTATCATTGTTGAATATAAGGCCAGAGTTCTGTTGAAAAAGTTTAAGACACCTAGCCACTTTCTTAACAACATTTTTATTAGCCCTTGATAGGTTTATAATATCATCTGCATAAACCAAATGAGAGATAGTAATATTGGATTTATGATGATACCTGGCATAGGAGTTGGTGAGGAGGCAGGTGTCTAGCATTCTTGAGAGATAGTCTAAGGCTAATATGAAGATGGCATGGGAGAAAGGATCCCCTTGAGGTAGCCCCCTGATGGCAGTGAAATGACCCCAAGTTTGCCCATTAAGTAGAATAGAGTGATTATTCGAATTGAGTCAGCTGATAGAAATCCATAGGAAAACATCTGGCCTTCAACACCTCTATGATGAAATCCCAACTAATATTATCATAAGCCTTCTGAATATCCAGCTTGTAGATCATATTTCCCCTCCTACAGTTTTTATCAAGATCAAGCAACAGTTCATGGGAAAGTAAGACATTTTCAGCAATTATTCTCCCCTTGACAAATGCAGTTTGGTTTGGCCTGATCAATCTCCTAAGATGAGGTTGGAGTCTTGCCACCAAAATCTTGCTAATAATCCTGAAGAAAATAGGTATGAGGCTGATTGGTTTGAAATGGTTCCATTTTTTTCCATTCAGCTTGTTTTAGGATGAGAACTAGGCAAGAAACATTGAAGTAAATTAAAATGTGATTTCCCTGGAAGAAGCTTTGTATGCCTTTTAGGAGGTCATGTTTGATGACACTCCAAGTTTCCTTATAGAAGTCTGTTGTAAACCCATCTGGCCTAGCAGCCTTTGTGCTGTCAATATAGTTTATTGCCTGCCAGATTTCCTCCTCTTCAGGGGGTATAGGTCAGATTCAGAGTGTTGGTGCAAGTTCTTTTAGAAATAAAGACATTTCCATCAATGGGGGGTCTATCAATAGTTGGCTGAGTTAAATTTTATGGAAGAACTGAACAACATTCTCAGCAATCTCTTCATTCTTAGACACCCAGTTCCCATCAGCATCTTGGATACCATGGATGGTGTTGCATTTCCTTTTGTATTTGATATAAGCATGAAAGAACTTAGTATTTATGTCCCCATCCTTAAATTTGTTGATGGCAGCTTTTTGGCTAAGGAGAGATTCCTGCCAATCAATAGCATTGAGTAACTTTTCTTGGGCAATGATCAGAGAACTCTCTTCAGTAACATAGTTAATGACATCAGTTTCAATAGATTTTACTTGCTTTTCAGCAATCTCCGCATTCAAAAATAAGTTCCCAAAAGTGTTCCAACCCCAGTGTCTGAGGGCTTTGCTGATTTTGAGATGAAGTATATAGATATTGATAAGGGGGTCTTCATGATAAAATCCTCTCCACTACTGAGCAACAAACTCAATAAAAGAAGGATGATCAGACCAAAAGTTTTGGTATCTAGAAGGTGGAGGGTTGGATGGGGCAGGGGGGAGCATCAATAGAAATCATGAGAGGCATATGATCTGAACCAGTTAAACTTAGATGGGTGACTGAAGTATGGAGGAATTTTGAAAGCCAATAGTTGTTAACTAAGAACCTGTCCAATCTCTCCCAAATCTTTCCTGTCCCCCAGGTGAAGGAAGGTCCACTGAACCCCAGATCAAATAATTGGGCTTTCTGGATGTTGTCACTGAAATTAGTGATTTTAGAAAGGCTTGGAGTTCTGCCCCCAGCCTTCTCAGAAGAATTAGCAATGTAGTTGAAGTCTCCACCTACCATCCAATTGTCAGTCAAATTTGTGCGGAGAGAATGGAGTATAGACCACAGTTCGGTCCTAGAAACTTTGTTACATCTAGCATAGATAAAAGTTACTAATCTTGAAGCCTCATTCAGACTAAAAGAAATGTGAACAAGTTGAGGATGATCCAACAAGATAGTCCAGTTTAGCTCCTTTCTGAAAAAGAGCCAAATTTTATTGCTGAAATTAGTGAATTTAGAGAAGCCACGAAACTTGGCAAAGTGTTTTTGAGAGTTCTTGTGAACAAGAGGTTCTAATATGGCTAAGCACCAAAGTTGATGTTTTTTATTAAGATGTATTAGTCTCTTGAGGGAGAGTGGGTGAGCAATAACAGCGACTTTATGTATGCTTAAAAATACAAGTAATTAATACTGCTGCTAAAAGATTTAATTCCTCAGCAACGACACCAAAAACTTAATAGTAGTTATAGATTCGATAAATATGTATATATAAAATATTTAATAATGGTAAAGTCACACTTATCAATGCAAGTATACGTATCGCTCAAAAAATATAGGGCTCTAATGGAGTCCTAGATATCGATCCCACAGGGAGTAATATTAAAATTACGAACTAAAATTTTAGAAAAGCAATACTCAATCGCAACAATGAAATTCAAATTGCGTATATGTCACTAATAGACAATTGAAATATGTAATTTTAATAACTCTTAAATAACTAATTATACTAATAAAGTTTTTAATGTAATATTCAAAATATAAGAAAACATCCTTCTCCTTGCCAATAAATTATAGTGAAAGGATAAAGTGAATCAGTTCAAATTGTATTATGCCAAATAAGAGCATACCTATTCTTTACCCTTTGGTCCAGACATAAAGAACATTGACTAATCCTATGCTTGTTTATTGAATTTGCGGCTAGGCTGGGAGGATACCGGCTCTCACTTTGGAGCTCCCACGTTCCCCTCACCTGAGGGCTAACATCTCCACTTCAGCACCCAAACGATAGGACCGAATTGAGGATTTTAGTTTGTCACTCTAAAATCTCCAATTCTACGTCCGAAAATTTTATTTCCCTATTTATTTGCACCCAACTTCCAAGGGCTTTGACCTCCCTGAATCTTGGATGTAATCTTCACTTTAGTTGTAAAACTCAACATATTTTAACAAATCAATTGGCTAGATTGAAAGTAAATTATGATCGAAGTGAAAATATCATCACAATTTCTTTAACATTTTCATGGCTCAACCATTTCAAATCACCATTTCACAAATCTCAAGACAAGGAGAAAGACAGAGAAAACTACTCAGAACTCATGGGCAAGTCACAATAAAACTTAGAATTCATATATAAAAGCAAGTCATACAAAATACAAAAAGTAAATAACACTTATCTCTAATTTCTCCCCAAGCAAACTCCTCAAAGTTCCTCTGAATCTCAACCTTTCTTTACAGAACACAAAATTCTTCTTCGAAGCGGCAAGGAGGAAGAAGTCTCTCACTTTCTCTCCACTCTTACAATCTCTCAAAGAATTCCTCACAAATTAGACTCTCTAGCAAACTCTCTACACACTAATGGAACCTTTTTAACCTCCAGGACCACTCTGTTTTTGGCCAAAGTCTTCTCTTTAAAGATGTGGATGAGTTTTCCCAAGAGTTGCCTAAGCACACCTCCAAAATTAGTCCTCATCCAATGCATTGTTGCACATAACCGCTGATCTCACCGTCGGCGGCCTTGAGGGCACCGTCGGTGGGCCTTCTAAGTAAATTAGATATGGAGTCTCGGGAAAAGTTCACTGTCGGCACCGTTGGAGCCCTAGTTTAAATCTTCACATTTTGGTCCTTTTCTCTCCAAATATATTCCTTTTTTCATATTTTTGCTCCAATGACCCTAATTCATCATTCCTGCAACAAAACATAAAAAATACCTTTCTTTAAAGTGCAATATCATAAAAAACAGTGTAATATAGGTATGAAAATCTCAACTTATTTTCCTTTGGTCAAAATCTCCCAAACTTAACTATTACTTGTCCTCAAGTAAATTTAGTATTATATAAAAGTTATGATCTATTGTATTAAAGTTTCAATTCAGAAATACTATAACTTTGATTTAGATAAATAACATAGTGAGATTTTTAGAAAAAATTCAAGTAATTAAATTAACTCTATAGCTACAAGATTATCTAGTCATCAAGTTTAGGAGTTCTAGTCTTTTATTCATTTCAAGAATGACTATTTGTTGCAATATTAAGTCACTTAGAATATTCAAAGGATAGGAACTTCATGAGAACACTACTAGTAAAAGATCTATTTCATAAATATAAGTTCAAAAATATATTTAGGTTTTCCCTTTAGGTAGGTCCAGTGAAGCCAATTTTTGATTAGGCATATCCTCAAGCTTCTCGTCATCTTCATATTTTTTTTTCTTTTCTCTTTTTCATTTGGATTTCTTTCAATCCTATATAATTTTCTTTTCTTTTCAGGGTTTGTTGTCAATCCTTTCTTTTTCCTTTTTCAAGTGAGGATTACTATATCTGGATAGCCTTTAATAATTTTGAACATCACCTTTCTTTCCATAAATTTGAAGTTCAAAGCATTCTTTTACCTTATAAATATTTCATAGCTTTTACATCATTGAGTCCCAATCTTTTCTTCTCAAATGAATTTCCAGATTTTTAAGACTTCAAAATATAGTTTCCTTTACTTTATATAGTTAACTATAGTCTTATTCTCTTATACTAAAATATTTTTAATCTACAAAATTAATTTTCATTACAAAAATATTCTTTTAAATCTACTATAATATTTAAATAGCTACAAAATATAGTTACCTGAATTAAATTCACTAAATAAAATCATATTAATAATTTTTAAAAATATTTAAATAGAGGAGATCTAATAGTTAATCTTTTTCTTCCCTCCCCCAAACTTAAATTTTTCAATATGAAATGATATAGGTGGAAAGAAAAACTCTAAATATAAATCATACCTTAGTATTTTAGGCATTTTCATCATTTTGAAATTTTTGCAGTCCTCACAATTTCTACTTCACCTGGTCTGTAACATTAGGAGCTTTCTACACATATAAATCGTTAGAGAAATTGCTGAGTAATGAAATTTTGAAATAAGTATAAAACTAAAACATTAAACAAACACAATAATTCACTAACACATCTTCAATACTAAACAAATCAATTACAATTAAAATGCAAAAAAGAAAATCAAATCACATTACAATTGACAAAGAACTAATCAACATCCATTATACTACACATGAAAATTTTAACTACCACACTAACATTTATAACAATAATTAAAATTATCTAATTACAACAATAAAAATTAAAAGTAAAAACAAACATTTGTTTCTAAAAAATTACAAACATAAAAGTAAAAGTACATCATTAACATTCATATATCAAAATCTCAAACTATGTCTTCGTCTCCTTGATCAATAGGAGGATTGGGCTGATACTGAGTATATCGGGGGCACTCAGGAAAAGTAACATCAGGCTCACCTCTATAGTGCAGGCCTGAGCTTCGTAGTAAGCTATCTCAAAATTTGAATGCCTCTAAAGGTACTCACTGTTATAATTATGTCGGCATTCTAAACCTTCAATCCTTTCATTTATTAACTCTATACTTTTTTAGTTGCAAGGTCAATTCATTCATCAAGTCAGTTAGGGTAGGGGAACTAGAAAAAGGAAGGTCAAAAGTTGTAGAAGGGACATCTCTACTAGTAGAAGGTTCTTGACTCCTACTCCCAGTTCTCTATTTTTCATGAGATTCATAAGTTTTCAAATTAGCTTTACTAATGGGTTTCATAAGGTAAACCAATTCGTCTTCTCCTCCAGCTTCCACTCAAGAAAGTTGGTAAAGTACATAAATAAGGTCAGGATGTCCTAGACCTCCACTTGTTTCTCTCCTTGCAGTAGTCAATATATTCTTAAAAATGATTCTCCCCACATTTATATTTTTATTATTCTCAATACAAAAATTCAGAATAGCTCTATCTCTTGTTGCCTCACTATGGTTATAAGTCAGTAACAGAGTAGAGGAAATAAAATAGTGTCACACTTTAGAGGTGGCATTCAGCATGGAAGTAGAAAATTTACCCGTTCTCGTTGCTTAATCTTTTACGTTCATTTCCCATCAGTGAGAAAGTTGATCACATCATTGAGGGGTTCATCCATCGTACTGAAGGTTTCATAATGGGGGCTATAAGAGTCTGGGACTTTGTAAAAGGAGTTAATGCGAGCGGCATTAAATTCAACAGCAAATCCCCCCTCTTGAATGATTTCATCTTCAGAATAGAACATGTTGACATAGAACACTTTCACAATATTTGTACTAGCCTTATTGATCGTGTAACAGAAGTTATCCCACCTCTGCTCGGTAATAATTCCTTCAATTTCTCCTCTCGAACTCTCAAAAACTCTATCTTTCATACACTTTTTTTTCCTTCAAACACTGAAGTAAACCTTGATTGAGCCTTCGCATTGACGAAGCGAGACTCATTGAACTCAAGTCATCTCTTTTGTCGTGGATCTATTTCAATCTAATCAAAATTATATAAAATTTCCAAAATATACTTCAAATATGCAAATAATGGCTTCCAAGAGTAATTCTAAGAGTTCAAAACTAAATTCCATGAATTTCTTCCCAATATTTTCTTCACATTCTCAAATTTTTTTTGATCTCCTCAATGTTGAAGAAATTCATGGTGAACATCAAATAATTTTAGTTTGGCGTGAAGCTCTTACCTAGAGATGATCAAATCTAGTGTTTAAATGCCTTTAAATCGCCTCCAAATCCAAGATCTCTCAAGCCCTATGTCAAAAATTGCATTTTTCGGAGGAAGGAGATGATGAATAGTGGCAGTTGACTGGTCAAAATCACGGTTAAATGTGATTTTTTTGGATCTCGCTGTTGGCAGGGTCTTCAGTGTCGTCAGTGAGCTTTATTGAAATTATATTCTAAGTTTCGGGAAAATTTCATCGTCGGCAGCCGAGAGCGCTGTCGGCGGGCTCTATTGATTCGGTTCAATTTCCAGATTTTTGCAACTTTGATCAATTTCAAGCTTCAACGACATCTGTTTAATCATTATAGACATAATTTTAAGTAATTAAATGATATACTTATCACAAATAAACTTTCAAAACACAAAACATCACAATTATATATAAATTCCAAGAGTTACAATATATGTTACATAACACACCTAAGTTTGGTATTTTCTCAATCTCAATACATCAATTCAGCGTCGCGATCCAAGGTACAACACTCAATGTTGAAAATAAACATCCTATGCCTAGTCTCAACTATACCGAGATCTAAAAGCATAATTCTAAAGCAAAGTAAATGCAAAATTCAAATCAAATTACACGTATAGACAGGCAGGTAGCAATATAAATCTACTATTCATCAAATTTAGTGCTAGATTCTCCTTTGAGATCACCCATTGATTGCACATGAATGAATAGGTTATAGAAGGGTCGGTATGGAAATTCTTCAGTAGAACCCTCTTCTATTAATTCCATCCTCCTCATCAGTCATATCAGACTGTCTTCTAAATGTCCAGAGTGCTCAAAATGTTCTTTCATCCTCCAGTCTAGATGATCGAAGAAATGAGAGATATTATTAATTGCATTCATAACATTTTGTACCTCCTTCTCTAATTTCTTGATTCTGCGAAGGATCACCAGAGTCTTGTCTGAAACTAAAGGTTGAACAGGCAGTAAATTTTGAGACTATTGATCCACCATAATAGTCATTTCATCTTCATCTTCATAGGCTGGGAATCTCTCAGTTGGGTCCAAAGGCTTCCAAGGTAGAGGTATCTTTTTCCCAATTTTCATAGGATACTTGGAACTGACTGCAAAGTAAGAAAATTTTGGAAGGGTGTCCAAGCCCATAAGTTGATCCATGAACGATCAGGCCCAAAACAGACTTCACAATTATTGATCCAATATCGATTGACAGTCCCATTTGGATGTAGTAATTCAGAATAACACTTTCTTTAGAAACTTTACCGATCTTCATTGTCAGTAACAATTTTGTAGAAATGAAGAAGTGCCAGTGTTTTGAAACGGGATTTAGGAGTGTCGTAGAAAAACTAGCATACCCATTTTCTCTTATTTCCCAGTCTTCTGTTTCGTCCGTTAAATATTGGTAAATTTCATTCATCTGGTTTCTTGTCAGGACAAAGTTGGAATAATGACAGACAGGAATGTTCTTGATCATAGATAATTCATTGATTCGTGCAGGAGTAAAAGTTATCCATCTACCTCGCACATAGACGACTCCCTGGTTGATTCCATGCAAATTTGCATAAAATTCCTTGACCGCAGGAACAACCAAGGCGGTGGTAGTGTAGCACAACACTTCCCATCTTTACCGCTCAATCATCTCTTCAATTGTCATCAAGGGATTATTCAATCCTTGATTTACGAATCCTCATTCCTTGATTAATCTTTTCTTCGTAAGTGCCTTGTTGAAGATTCGTTGCGCTTCCGTACTAATGAACTTTCTCTGGCTAAACACTCGCATTCTGGGATTTTTAGGGGAAATGGACACGATAGGTATGAATTTGGTGGAGTTTCACTTCATTTTTGGGGAAATATGAACTTAGGAATTGAATTTGGGAGTTTAAAAGGGGTAACTCCCACCCAAAAACCACCATTCAAACTCCAGAAACAGCCATACCGCCGGTCTCGTCGTTGGCGGCGTCGAGGACGTCGTCAGCAAGCCTTTAGTATTTATTTGCCTGGACTCTCCAGAAAAACTCGCATTCGGTGGTATCGATGGCGCCGTCGGCGCCCAAGGTAAAAATTGCACAGTTTCGCTCTGGACCGAATGCATTCCAATTTTTCTCTATGGATCTAATTTTTAAGATGATTTAAGGGTAAATAAGAGTAATAGAGTTCAATATTACCACAAACTAATGATAATTTCAAATAAAAACTACTGTAATCACAATAAAAATAAAGATAATTATGAGTTGCCTCCCATCAAGCGCTTGGTTTAACGTCATCAGCTCGACCTATTCAGGTATTATTCAGGTTGACTGATCATTAAAACCTCTTTAAAATTTGGTCTTTTACCCTCAAAATATGGTTTTAATCTATGTCCATTTAGTTTAAATCTATTTTCAGTTTTCTTATCTTTAATTTCAACAGCTCCGTAAGTATAAACTTGAGTCACAGTAAAGGGTCCTAACCAACGAGACTTCAATTTCCCAGGAAATAACTTCAGCCTAGTATTGTAAAGAAAAACTTCTTGTCCTGGTTCAAAGTTCTTCTGATTAATCTTCTAATTATGCCATAACTTTTGTTTCTCCTTATAAATTCTGTCGTTATCATAAGATTCATTTCTTAATTCTTCCAATTCATTCGATTGTAACAATCTCTTCTCACCAGCAACTTTCAAATTATAATTGAATTCTTTAATCGCCCAATATGCTTTATGCTCCAATTCTACTGGTAAGTGACAAGTCTTTCCAAAAATCAGTCTGTAAGGAGTCATTCCAATAGGAGTTTTATAAGCAGTCCTGTAAGCCCATAATGTTGTATCCAGTCTAGTGGACTAATCTATTCTACTAGGGTTTACGGTCTTTTCAAGTATTTGTTTAGTCTCTCTATTAGAAACTTTAGTTAACTCACTGGTTTGAGGGTGATAGGAAGTAGAGATTCTATGAATAATATTAAACTTTTCTGTCAATCTCTGAATGTATTTATTCCTAAAATGGGATCCTCCGTCAGTGATAATTATTCTAGGCATTCCGTATCTAGTGAAAATATTTTTCATTAAAAATTTTGAAACACTTTTAGCTTCACAACGACGTAAAGCTTGTGCTTCAATCCACTTTGAAACGTATTCTTTTACAATTAATATATATAAGTTCCCAAATGAAGGAATAAATGGTCCCATGAAATCTAATCCCCAAACATCAAAGATCTCAACTTCTAACATGAAATTCAAAGGCATTCCATCTCTTCTAGATAAACTACCTACTCGTTAACATCGATCACAATTTTTTATGTAGGCCAATAAAATCTGGCTTGTAAAATTTTATAAGCAATTTTATCAATCCCAAAATGTCCTCCGAATTTAGAATCATGACATTTCTGAATGATTATCTCTGTTTCTTCATAAGGTACACATCTCCTCATAATAAGATCCTTACATTATTTATATAAATAAGGCTCATCCCAAAAATATGCTTTCGCATCATGAATGAATTTTTTTTATTGTTGCAGTGTCATTAATATTATATAATATTATAAAATTGTTCAATAGGGAAACTGTTTGTAATTTCATTGTCGGTGTCAGATAATTCATGGTTTTCTAATATTTACAGATGATCAGCAATTTGTTTATCAGTTCCCTTTCTATCAATCACCATAACATTAAATTCTTGTATCAAAAGTATCCATCTAATTAACCTTGGTTTGGTATCATTCTTTTGCATTAGATATTTAATAGCAGAGTGATCAGTGTGCACAACACATTTAGTCCCAATTAAATAAGATCTAAATTTGTCTAAAGCATACATAATAGCCGGTAACTCTTTTTCAGTAATAGTATAATTAATTTGAGCATCATTAAGATTTTTACTAGCGTAGTATATAACCTTAAAAATCTTTTCATACCTTTGTCCAAGAACATCCCCAATAGCATAATCACTAGCATCACACATCAGTTCAAATGGTTTCTCCCAGTTAGCTGAAACTATAATAGGGGTTGTGATTAACTTTTTCTTTAATAACCCAAAGGCATTTAAACAGTTTTCAATAAATTCAAATTTCTTGTCCTTTTCTAAAAGTTGGCATAGAGGTTTGGTAATCTTTGAAAAATCTTTAATAAAATGCATGTAAAATTCAACATGTCCAAGAAAACTCATAACCTCTCTTACATTAGCAGGAGGTGTTAGTTTAGATATAACTTGAATTTTTGCATGGTATGCTTCCATACCATCTTCCAAAATTTTATGCCCTAACACAATTCCTCCTGCAACCATAAATTGACATTTCTCCCAATTTAGAACTAAATTAGTTCTTTCGCATAACTCCAAAACTTTTTCAAGATAATTTAAGCATGCATCAAATGATGTTTCAATTACAAATAAATCATCCATAAACACTTCCAATCCATCATCAATTGACTTACTAAATATAGACATCATACATCTCTAGAATGTTGCAGGTGCATTACATAATCCAAAAGGCATTCTTTGAAAAGCAAAAGTTCCAAAAGAACTAGTAAATGTTGTCTTTTCTTGATCCTCAAGAGCAATAAAAACTTGATGGTAACCGATATATCCATAAAAAAAACAAAAATATTTGTGCCCATCAATCTATCCACTGTTTGGTCTAAAAATGGTAAAGGGAAGTGATCTTTCCTAATGACAGTGTTTAATTTTCTATAATCAATGCAAATACGCCACCAAGTAACTTATCTGATAGGTATTAATTCATTATTCTCTTGTGCTTCAGCAGTCACCCCTCCTTTCTTAGGAACACAACGAATTGGACTTACCCAAGCACTATCCGAAAAATGATATATAATTTTAGTGTCTAACCATTTCAAAATTTTCTTCTTAACTGCTTCTTCCATCATTGGGTTTAATCTCCTTTGTGGATCAACTCTTGGTTTATATTGTTCATCTAATATAATTTTGTGCATACAGATTGAAGGACTGATTCCCTTAATATCAGCTAAGGTCCAACCAAAAGCTTTCTTATATCTTTTTAATTTATTTAACAGTCTTTGCTCTTGCAAATCATTTAATTCTGAAGATATAATAACATGTAATGTAGATGAGTCTCTCAAAAACACATACTTCAAATGGCTCGGCAATATTTTCAACTCAAGTTTAGGTGGTTTTATAATTGACAGAACTAGATTCTTATCAGCATTTTCTGTAATATCTAGCATCTCAAATTTTTCATGAACAAAATCTAATTCTTCATTTTCTATTTCGACCAAAATAACTTCATCTTTGTCTTCAAACTGTTCTTTCTCTTCAAAATGTTCTTTAAAATGCTCGTGCAATAGATGTTCACTAATTTCCATGTGAAAACATTAATTATCTCTTTCAACAACAGGGTATTTCATAGATTTTTTAATGTTAAAAGTCGCTTCTTGATTGTTAACTCTCATAGTTAATTCTCCTTTTTGAACATCTATCATAGCTTTTCCAATAGCTAAAAATGGTCTCCCTAAAATCATAGGTATTTCTTTATCTTCCTCAATATCTAAAATAATGAAATCTACAGGAAAGATAAGTTTATCAACTTTTACTAACACATCTTCTATAACTCCCTTAGGATATGTAACTGAGCGATCCGCTAACTGAAGAGTTACAGAAGTAGGTGAGACTTCTCCTAATCCTAACATTTTGAAAAATTGATAGAGACATAAGATTAATGCTGGCTCCCAAATCACATAAAGCTCTTCCATAATTTTTTTCACCGACAGCACACGGTATAGTGAAATTGTCTGGATCTTTTAATTTTTCTGGAAGCTTTTTTTGAATAATTGCACTACACACTTTGCTAAGTGAAACAATTTCATTATCAGTGAACTTCCTTTTCTTGTTCAGAATATATTTCATAAATGTCAAAATTGGGCATTTCTTCTAAAGATTCTATGAAGGGAATATTTACCGTTAAATTCTTAACAATTTCTAAAAACTTGGAAAATTGTTTATTGTGTTTGTGTTGCTTCAATCTTTGAGGAAACGGTGGTGGAGGTTTCTCCACAGTAATTTTCATTGGTGTAAGTGGATATTCTAATTTTGGGTATTCAGGATCCTTTTCTTTTTCGGTATCCACTTTCTCTTTTTCAGTTTCCGTTTCTTTTTATACTCTTGTTTCCAATTCTTTTCCACTTTGTAATTATATCGCTTTGATTTGTTCTTTTCTTTAATTTTTAGGATTTGGTTTGACAGTACTAGAAAAAGTTCCTAATGTTCAGTTACTAAGCACAGTGGCAATGTGCCCTAATTGATTTTCAATAATCTTAATAGCAGTTCCTTGATTTTGTAATTGATTTCCTTGAATTTGTAATTTCTTTCCTTGATTATGCAAATTTTGACCCATGTTTAATATCAGCTCTTCTATAGACAACTTATTTTCCTTAATTTGAGTGTTACTATTAAATCGTGGAGGATAAGAAGGTCTATAATTAATATTTCCTTGGTTGGATGAATTTCCTAATGGGTTCACTGTGTATTTCGCCCATTGTTGTTTTGTAGCAGAATTGTTATTCCAATTAAAATTTGCATGATTCTGCCAACCTGGGTTATAATAGTTTGAATAAGAGTTGTTGGGTCTATTAATAGCATTTAAAGTCTCATATGAAGGTCGAACATCAACAAATTGCCCGGATGAATTCTCTTCCATCATAGTACATATTGGAGAATAATTCACTCCATAATGATCTAATTTCTTTGATATTGCATCAATCTACGAAGCTAACATAGATATTGCATCAGAATAATGGATACTCGCTACTCTTTTAGGATTTACCCTTTCAGAGGACCATTGAAAATTGTTGGTATTCATCTCTTCTATTAATGAATAAGCCTCATCAAAAGATTTTGTCATTAAAGAACCACCTCCCGCAGCATCTATAATCAATCTAATTGATCCCACTAATCCATTATAAAAAGTTTGAATTATCAACCAATCTGGTAACGAATGATGATGGCATTTCCTAAGAAGATCTTTAAATCTCTCACAAGCTTCATATATTGACTCTCCATCAATTTGACAAAATGATGTTATGTCATTTCTAAGTTTAGCAGTTTTGGATGGAGGGAATTATTTGGATAGAAATTTCTATAAAAGTTCTCCCCAAGTTCTAATAGATCCTAGTGCTAACAAATTGAACCACATTTTTGCCTTATCCCTAAGTGAAAAAGAAAAGAGTATAAGTCTAACAACATTGTTTGAAACTCTGTCATATTTAAAGGTAGCACACAGTTCTAAAAAACTAGCGAGGTGTAAATTAGGGTCTTCATTTGGTGTACCTCTGAATTAATTATTTTGTACCATCTGGATAATAGCAGGTTTAAGCTCAAATGAATTAGCAGCTACATCAGGATTTTGGATAGATAAGTGAATTTCATCTGTTGTAGGATTTGCATAATCTCGTAGGGGTCTAGGTTGGTGTTCATTTCTTTTCGTTGATTGTTCATGTTGTTTTACATTGTATCAGAATTTCTAGGTTCACTTCTCAAACTTCTAATTTTTCTAACAATGCGTTTTAATTCCGAATCGTAGGGTATAAGATTTTTAAGTCCAAATTTATGCATACAATTTGAAATCAGTACACAGTAAAACAGTTAACAAAATATGAAAATAAGTTGCAATTCAAGTAAAATTTTTCTAATAATCCTAATTTGTTCGTTACTCTAATTATGATTCTTATTTACTCCCCAGCTACGGCGGCAAAAACTTAACAGTGACTTTATATATGCTTAAAAATACAAGTAATTAATACTGCTGTTAAAAGATTTAATTCCTCAGCAACGACACTAAAAACTTAATAATACTTATAGATTTGATAAATATTTATATATAAAATATTTAATAATGGTAAAGTCACACTTATCAACGCAAGTATACGTATTGCTCAAGTAATATAGAGCTCTAATGGAGCCCTAGATATCGATCCCACAGGGAGTAATATTAAAACTACAAACTAAGATTTTAGAAAAGCAATACTCAATCGTAACAATGGAATTCAAATTGCTTATTTGTCATTAATAGGCAATTGAAATAAATATATAATTTTAATAACTCTTAAATAACTAATTATACTAATAAAGTTTTTAATGTGATATTCAATATATAAGAAAGCATCCTTCTCCTTGTCAAGAAATTATAGTGAATAGATAAAGTGAATCAGTTCAAATTGTATTGTGCAAAATAAAAGCATACCTATTCTTTACCCTTTGGTCTAGGCATAAAGAACATTAACTAATCCTACTCTTGTTTACTGAATCTGCGGCTAAGCTAAGAGGATATCGGCTCTCACTTTGGAGCTCCCACGTTCCCCTCACCTGAGGTCTAACATCTACACTTCAGCACCCAAACAATAAGACCGAATTTGGGATTTTAGTCTGTCACTCTAAAATCTTCAATTATACGCTTGATAATTTTATTTCTCTATTTATTTGCACCCAACATCCAAGGGCTTTGACCTCCCTGAATCTTGAATGTAATCTTCACTTTAGTTATAAAACTCAACATATTTTAACAAATCAATTGAATTGATTGAAAGAAATTTAAGATTGAAGTGGAAAGATCATCACAATTTCTTTAATATTTTCATGGCTCAACAAATTCAAATCACCATTTAACAAATCTCAAGATAAGGAGAAAGACAGAGAAAACTACTCAGAACTCATGGGGAAGTCACAACAAAACTCGGAATTCATATATAAAAGCAAAGTCATACAAACTACAACAAGTAAATAACACTTATCTCTAATTTCTCCCCAAGCAAATCCCTCGAAGTTTCTCTGAATCTCTTCCTTTCTTTACAGTACACAGAATTTCTCTTCGAAGCGGCAAGGAGGAAGAAATCTCTCACTTTCCCTCCACTCTTACAATCTCTCGAAGAATTCCTCACAAATTAGACTCTCTAGCAAACTCTCTACACACTAATGGAACCTCTTTAACCTCCAGGACCACTCTATTTTTGGCCAAAGTCTTCTCTTTAAAGATGTGGATGAGTTTTCCCAAGAGTTTCCTAAGCACCCCTCCAAAATTCGTCCTCATCCAATGCATTGTTAGACATAACCGCCAATCTCGCCATCGGCGACCTCGAGGGCACCATCGGCGGGCCTTTTAAGTGAATGTTGACCTCATTTTTGGTTGAGGTTTAGTTTGTCCCATTTAGTAGCCTAGGGTTTAGCCATAGGACTTTTCCTGTTGAATATTCCTAGAAAACTAGACATGGCACCCTCACCATTAGAAATTCTACCCTCTTCTTTACTCAACCTGAAGTTCCACATGTTGGTCTGAACCACTAAGTACTTAGTAGGTGGGGTCACTATGGGGGAAACTCAAGATGAGTCACCCTTAGGATTGTTGGACCTTAGGGTTGACTTTGGGTGTTGGTCTGGAGCTAACGCACTCACTACATTTATCTGCACCCACAATCACTCACAACCCTGAACTCAAATTTCTAGGCTAGATCCCTTGATCTTTTGGGATACTCATGTAGATGGTCCCCTAAACCTACTAGCCCTAGGGCTATGGTGCTAAGACCACTATGTAGAGGACCCAAAATGGGGTTTCCATTGTTCCACGGCTTATTGGTGATGATTGGCACCTCAACTCTATCAAAATACCCATCTTGGCCTTTTACCCCTAAAACACCCCCTAATTACCAAAATACCCCTCTTCGGCTCAAAATTCCAAAAATTCCCAGAAAATTTCAATAAATCCTAAATATTCCCAATTTCATTTGTCTCAACTACCACATGATCCAATTTGGCCAATATGACCATCTTTAACCAACATCCCCAAATTGCCCTTTAAAGACCCAAATTTCACCCAATTGATTGCCTTAAACTCCAAATTGGCATCCAATTCATGTTTAAAACTCTTCATGAGGTCCCTATTGACAATTTAAAATAATAAATTTGGACATATCCCAAGGCTAACCCAAGCTAGACCCAAGCCTAGCCCAACATGACCAAATTGATTAAAGTTCGAAATTCCTTCAAATTGACCTTTCAATTGAACTCAAAACCACTTCCATCCTTCACCAAAGTTGTTCCTTGTAATCATCTACACCAAATGCAACAATGAATTGAGCCAATTTACATGGCTAACCTAGCCCAAACCCAAGTTTTGGTCATTTGCACCCACTTGGACCCATACACTAAATGTGATCTAACCACCTTAAAGCCACCAAATTAACTCCACCACAGCCATTAGTTGGACCTAGTGGCCAGTGTAAACACCATGAAACCACCTAAATCAATCCATGGACCAAAGGTCCCCTAAATTAAGGGATCTTATTTCCAAAAATGCACATGCTTAAGATATCTTTGTCAAATCCAAGCACATTTGCATTAAATTGCTGTGATGGATTCCTCTGGGTTCCCTGAGCTCCTAGCCACCTACCTCTCGCCGGTCGGCCAGCCTAGTGTCTAGAAAAGCCCAAAACTGAGAGCCACCCCCATGGCACCTCACCCAAATCAAACCTAGAGGCCAGCTCATCCAAATCAAACTATGGAGCTCCTCTGCCCTCCACCTAAGCACCACAATGCACCCAAACTTATGCCCTGAGAGCCACCCCATGGCCTTTTTTATAAAAAATCACCTCCCACGGCCATGGGAGGTGTGTTGAAAATTTCTCAGAGAGGTTTCTCCAAACTTCACACAGAGCTTCCCTAAGATTGCCTCAGTGCATTCCAACCATTTTCCCTCACCCATTCTCATTGTCGGAGCTCAATTTTGAGCTTGAAACCCTGCCGGAAACCAGGACATAACCCAATACACCTCCACACTCCACCAAACTTCAATTACTTGTGCCCACACATTCACAAGAGTGAAAGAAGCCAGAGCCCCATCTAATCTCCCTTCCACAGAGCCTCTACCATAGCTCTAGACCAACACCTGAAATCGAGCTTGGTCGAATTCATACCTAGACTTTACACCAAGGCCAAGGACTCAATCCCTAGCCTCCTTAGACCCCAACGAACGTGTCGAGCATCTATGATCAAAGCCTCCCTTTTCAGAGCAAATGTATAAAACTCCTCCTCTTGATTTCATGGTACCTTAGCAGTATGGATGCGTTTGTCGCACTTAGACGAGTTCATAGGATCAAACCCGAGGTGATTTGGTTGAGTCTAGGCCGAGACCTTAAGGTTTTAGTCTAGACGGGCACGGGATCATTCTATCGGGGACGATGACGGGGAGTCGTTCGATCAAGCATGTATCAAATGGACGAGGGAGATCGAGCCGGAAGGCGCTTCGACACATGAATAGCGGGTCGAGTCAGCAAGCTACGTAGACGGCGGCGTCCAACCAGAGTGCGCCACGCATGCTTTCGGAGCCGACGTAGGTTGAGGTGGCACGTGCGGTTTAAATAGAAAAATAGGGGTATTTTCTTATTTATTTAATCCCCAAAACTTCAAAAGTACATAACTTTGTATAGAAAAATCACAAAAATAAAATAAAAATACTCTCTTGCTCAGTGAGCAAAGGAGAATAGTGTGGAATAATTTTCAAGCCCATTTGATGCATAAAATATTTTTAATTAATTAAGTACTATTTGGAATCATTTGATTTTCCATGCATATTAACACATCACCTTGGCTTGAAATTTTGACATATTGTAGCCTCTGTAAGGGGGAACATTCTCTGATTTTTCTAAAGTCAGAGGAGGTTCCTATATAGAGATCCACATTTTTCAAGATCTTTCACATTATTACTTTAAAATAATCATGGAAATTAGCATATTGGTTATTAAATCACAAGAAAATTTTGGAAGGTCCATTATGACCAGAGAAACCTTTGAAAATAATTTCATGGGTCAAGTCATTTAAAACATTCTTAAATTTTCCAAATACTAAATCACTAAGATGATTAATTTTAAAAAATATAAACATTTAAATGACTTGATTTTTTATCTCCACTGTGGTTTATGATCTAGAGAACTCATCATAAAAGTTTCAAAATATTTTGAGTTCATTTAATAACTTAAATTAATTTTTAAAGATAAATACCACTCTTAACACTTAAATGATTTTTTTTTGAAATCAAAATATAACTCAAAAAGTTATGAAACTTAGTTTCTTGAGTTCTCTGTGATCAGGGGTATTTTCTAAATATAAAATGATATTTAAGATAAAAATTTGATTTTTAGCCCATTTTGAATATTTAAAATAATTAAAAAATTCATAACAATCACAAAAATAATGAAACTCATGGAAATGTTCTAAATTGTTTTCTAATCACATAGGAACAATTAGAATATTTTTCCTGATTTTCTAAATAAAGATATTTATTTTCAAAGCTTAAAAATAATTTTTAAAAGGCTAAAAATGAGTTTTCACTAAAATAATTCCAATAAATAAAGGAAAAATTAGAAAAATATAAAATTTACTCCTTTGAGTTCTCTAACCTTAGGGAGATTTTTCAAAAACATAAAACTTAATTTTCACCACTTAAAATATTTTATTTGTTTTAAATAGTCCAGAACTTAAAATAATTATAATAAATCACAGAGAATTTAAAAAAATATGAAATTTTATCCAAAGACTTCTCTGGTCTAGGTCTACCTCCAGTAAAAATTTCAAGGTATTATAATTTACCTTGGTCAAGTTAGGGATTTTCATTTAAAAAATCCTATTTTTTCATTAAAATAATTATATAAATTAAATTAAATTTTGAAAAATCACATTTTCTCCTCTGATGTCTTAATTGATCCATGAATAAGGTAGGATAAAAATTTCAAAGTTATTTGAATTGAATTTGACAAATTATGAAGTGTTAGAGCCTTAGGGGCAAATGTGTAATTTT
>NEWO01000646.1:218603-255000 GCA_003013225.1 Phalaenopsis aphrodite
AGGATAGCCACGAAACCATAACCAAAACAAAAATTAAAAAATCAACCAAGATAAAATTCACCGCCACAACATTCAAAATATAAGACAACTCAAAATTTAATCACAAACATCATACAAAACCACAACTTTAACTTAATTAAGACGTCTCTATCGGATGATCGGGAATTCCTCGGAGGAGGTAACCTATGGTTGCTAACGAGGCTTCTAATGGTTTAAATGAAATTATGGAACTCATTAAGTTGGGTTTAGTAAGTTCATTTAGACTAAGTGAATCCAATAGTAAATAGTGATGCCGGAACGAGGGAACCGTAGGATTCTAACTGGTGTCACTCTAATCAACTTTAATATGCCCTCATAAAATTTAAAGAACTTCAATGATAGGGCCACCTGATTTGATATTATAACTTGACACACTAGAAAACTCAAACATGTCGCGACAAGGAGCTTGGAGCTAGCATGGTGGGCAGCACGACCATCTTCAACAACAAAACTTATCTTCCCCAGGTAAACCAATCTTTCTTCCTTAGACTTAAACAACAAAGCCATAGGACTTCGAGGTCTCTTGCTTATGCAACGTAAATCCTCACCTTATCTTTAGGCCTTCGCATAACCCTGCTATACAATATAAGTCCTAACTCGTCTTAGGATTCTGAGGTTGTCGTTTGTCACGACCTAAACCCTCACATCTTTCTGGCTATTTGTGTGATCATTTCACACGAATGTAAGCCCTAACTAATAAAATTGGCAGGATGAAACACCTAAATATTTCTCCTCAAAATTGAAGCAAACATTAGGATAGCTTGGGAAGTCACCGAGGTTCTCCTCTAGATCCATGACATCCCCTAGTTCTTCTTCCTTTGGATTCTACAATAAAATGTTCCAAATTTGAATCAATCCCCTGTCACACCTCTACATCTGATTTTGTTGAAGAGTCCTTCCCTTTGAAATTCCTTGAAGATAATGTTTCTTGATTTTTATCGAGAGTTTTCTTAGGTGGCTTTGGTCATTTAAGATGTAATTAACTATAGGGGCTCACCCTTATAGGAAGCATGTCCGAACCCAGCTTAATATAAACCCTATTTAATCCTTTATATTAAATAGGGGAACTTGTCGGCAAATACAAAGGTTTCGCAGACCAAACAGACGGCATACTTTCCTTAGTTTATTTGAACGAGCCTCATCCTCAATTCTTGTGTTTATCCTTCGGGATAGATACAGGATTTGAGGTACAATGCTCTTTCATTTTAAACTATTAAAAATATGGGTTCAGTTTGATTTCATACTTCAACATCCTTCCGAAGCGGGCGACGAGATTTTAATTTTGATGACCGACAACTTCTTTCGGGCAACCCCAAACCAACCCGAAATAATCGCCGACAGTGAATTACATCTGGAGTCTCTGGAAAAGTTCACCGTCGGCGCCGTTGGGCTCGCCGTCGGCGCCCTAGTTTAAATCTTCACCTTTTGGTCCTTTTCGCTCCAAATTTGCTTCTTTTTGCATCTTTTTTCTCCAATGACCATAATTCATCATTCCTGCAATAAAACATAAAAATGTCTTTCTTTAAAGTGCAATATCATTCAAAATAGTGTAAAATAGGAATGAAAATCTCAACATATTTTTCTTTGGTCAACCAATCTTCCTACTATTCCAACACAGGAAATTAATCATGGGAGTTTGGTTGGGATCTAGATCTTCTCCTACCATTTCTGGCTCTAGCAGGAGAGTCTAGTCTTGGAGTACTACTCATAGCATTGGAGGTGCTTTATTGAAGCCTGTGAAGCTTTATATTTGTCTTCTTTTTCTTTTTTACCTTTTGGATTTGTCAATCCTGTTCCCATGCTAGTGTCATTTCTGGTAGAGCATTAGAAGGGGGACTCCTAAGTTCCTCCGCTGACATGTTTTCAGTTATAAGTTCCTCAACTTTCTGTTGATGTGATTTGAATTTGGGGCTAGTGTTACCACAAGGTTCAGTATATGCTTCCTTTTTCTCTAAGGGGGTAATGAAAGATTTGCTTTAGGTAGTTTGAGAAGTAGGTACCATAGGAGTAGTGAGGGCTTGATTCAATAAACTAGCTTAATCTTTTTCAGTATGGGTTGTGCCTAGTGATTTTCCTGTAATATTAATAGGAAAATCCTTGTTCATTGCTGCATTGTTGGTAGTGCTCAAAGGTTCTTCTACAGTAGATGTAGTAGCATCCTTGCTGGGTTCTTTAATTTGTTTTTAGAAGGAGGATGTAACCTAAAACATCTGTCTTGAGTGTGCCCAAACATTCTGCAATGTGGGCAGTAATAAGACTTTTGTTCCATGACAATTCTTTACCAATGCCCCTCTTTCAATGTCCCAAGCCAAATTTCATTCACTTCAGGCAAAGTGATGTCTCTCTCCACCAAGATTGTAGCAACAGAAGGTCTTGACAGGTTGTATGTAGGAAAGTCCATTTTAAGGGGCCTACCCAAAGCCATCACAATATTAAACAACACTTTGTGATTGAAAAAGTGAAGAGGCATGCCTGGTAGCGTAAACCATGTAGGTACAATGCGTGGTTCTTTGTTGGGATCAAAGGTGGGAGTCCACTTGATGATCCTTATTATAGTTCCTTCTAATATGACAACTTGTTTAACAAAAAGCTTAGCATAGTCCTCCTTCAAAGCAAGTTTGATGAGAAGATGTCTGACATCCAAAAGCCCAATCTGCCATGCACCAGTGAAAGGGAAATTCTCAAAAAAATTTCTAAATAGTTCCATCTCTTAGAATTTCTTTCTTTCTTCATGTGAGGGGATATTACACATCCCATTTGTTAAAGTAATTCACTGACTGAACAACTCTCCATGGTAACTAATCTTTGGAATACTATACTGGCTTGGGTGATAAGAGTGGGCTTCTTCCTCTGCCAACCATGTCCATCAAGTAACGATAAAATAACAACAATCTCTGTATACTTTCATACTCATTGGTGTCCATTAAGGGATGGAACCTACTCCCTTGCAGAAGTGGATAGGTTTCTGGCAGTCCTAGTTCCTCCTGGTGAGGAATTTCATCAACAGACATTTCTTCAGAAATCTGGGCTTTAGTAACCTTCTGAATCTTTTGGCTACAGTTTCTTCTTTATGACCAAGTTAATGGTACAGTTCTCAAACTCGATCCAATTTCAAACACTGATTGTGGGATGGTGAATCCTTCGGTTGTATCTTCAATGATCATGACCTCTTTTCCCTTAGCAAAAGGGGAACAACAGACTTAGCAGGTGCTAGGGAAGTAGTCTTTACCTTCTTGTAGGAAGAGAAATCCTGAGCACAGTTCAAGTTGAACTCAGCTAACGGCTCCTAAACTTCCAGAGCGGTAACTTTCATTATGCCAAAGGGAGCCTTTCCGAGCACAACTTCTAGTTCATCGAATCCGGCTCCAAATTTGATGGTGGGGGCGATGTTGCAGACATCACGACTCGTCAGTAGGTTACACAAGAAAGTGAGCGTAGGGAACGCCATTGCAGTAGCTTAAAAAAGAAAGCTCTGTGGTTAATTATTTGGTCAATACCTTGTAATTCTAGTGTGAGCACTAATAATTAACAAAGGTTGATCTATAGACTGGGCAAGTCTTTATTTTAATTTTAGTTTGTGAAAAATATTTTAAAATTTATTAAAAGTAACTTTGAAAATAAGAGAATTTAATTAATTATATAAATAAGGTTTAAAGAGCAAGTGCAACACAACATAATTTGATTTAATTTACAAAATAGCAAACTAAACTCGATAGGAAACAAAAAGAAAACTAAAGTTTAGGACCCAGTGTGGGATCAACTTCACAACGCACAGCAACCAAGTGAAAATAGTGCACCAACGCATCTATTGGGGTCTGACCACACACAAAGATTAAAAATCCTAATAAACACTTGAACCTCTCTGCTCAAAGGTGGTTGAACAGACGGTCTTGAAGTCCGAAAGAGTTGACCGTACTTACCCAAGAAAGAAATGGGTGAAGTATATCAACTGAAGAAGGGTAATCTGGTTCATAAGGGGCATGAAAACATTACCGATGTATGAAGAAAATATTCCTTGATTTAAATGGAGAGAGAAATGGGTCCCCAGTGGAGTCACCAGAAGCTGGACGACACTATTTTTAGGGGGTCGTGTTGTGGAATCTCATCGCCCGCTTTGAAGGAACATTTTAATTTAAATATACATTTTTTATTTTAGAAAATATGAAATTAAAGTAATCTCATATCTTTCAAAGTTTAGATGAAAGAGTGCCACACCTCAAGCTATGTATCTACCTCAAAAGATAAACACATAACTTGATAGTGAGGCTCAATCAAATAAACAAAGAAATGTATAACATTCATTTGGTCTGCGAAACCATTTTATTTATAAGCCGACAAGTTCCCCTATTTAATATGGAAAATTAAATATGATTTATATTAAGCTGGGTTCTTGAAAGTTTCCTATAAAGGAAAAAAATTATAGTTAATTACATCTTAGTTAATCGAAGTCACCTAAGAAAACTCTCGATAAAAATCAAGGGATATTGTCTTTAAAGAGTTCAAAGGAATAGGACTTTCCAAAGAAATCAGACAATGAGGTGTGAAAGGGTAATAGTTTGAACTTGGAACATTTATATTTGGAATCCAAAGGAAGAAGAACTATGAGATGTCACCGACCCGAGGAGAACCTCAGTGACTTCGCAAGCTATCATATGGTTTGGTCTCAATTTAGAGGAGAAATATTTATATGTTTCATCATACTAATTTTATTAATTAGGGCTTACATTCTTGTGAAACGATCACACAAATAGCCTGGAAAATATGGGGATTTAGGTACAAAAAAGTAAATGCAATAACTTAAAAGTGTATCTGTCAATTCTTCATGCACATCCACCTGAACGGTCAGCTTTAGAGATAGGTATATTATTTTGCAAGGAATTCCAATTGCAGGAGTAAATGAAGGTATAGCTACCAAACCCCAAGTTATGAATTTATTGAGTCTCGGAAGATCTTAGTGGATAATTTTAGAACAAACTATACCAAGTTTAGTTTGCCTTTCAAAATATCCAAGAGATTTCAAAGTGCTCGGAGCATAACCCTGAACCACTTTAAAGATTTCTTGAAATATTTTTAGTGCATTTTGAACTTATCATGTTATTTTATTAATCATCCAAGGTTAAGCTAAGGTTATTCTACTGCTCAAGGAAACTTGATGTTTTATTTATCCCAAGGCAAGGACACTGAATTAATCAATCAATATTTCATTTAAGAGTGTTATGGGTGTATGCCTCTAAGGCAAATTTAATTAAGTAAAGGTTTTGGTTTCCAAAATTAAAATCAAACTTGTAGTGTAAAAAGGTATTAATCATCAATCATGTTGTCTTAAAATTTGGCGACCAACAGGCTCTATCACGACGATCCTAAGAATAAACATGAAAATGGATGGCATCCGTTCATCATCCCTAATCTTACTAACCCGAGAGTTGTTCAACTTCAAACCTTAAAATATCTCTCAATACTCAACCAAATCACATGGGGTATGTTCCTACACCTTCATCTACTCAAGACAAACACATCCATACGGTTACAATGCTATAAAATTAAACTTCGCTTCACATTTAATGAAAACTAAGCTCAAGATTATGGTTAATGGCTTATACCTTTGTTTGAGAGGGGAGGCCTCAGTCAGATGCTTTTGGATGTATTAGTGGAGTCCAACAAACTTCTTGGATGTGTTGGTTCCCTCTGGTGTTTACTTCATGTAGGAGTTCAATGAAATGGGGTGCGGCTTTAGTCTATGAGTGGTTTAGAAAGCTTAAAAGAGGGGATTTCAATAAGGATCTTCCTCTCTTACTCTGGAAGGCTTAAGGTTAGTTCAATTTGAGGTTTGGGGAGGTCTTGAGGGTGGCCAAAATTTGCCCAAATTTTGAGCTCAAAAAATTGAGCTCATGTGGTGAGGAAAATGGCTAAGAGATGGTTGCAATGAGCTTAAGGAGTCTTAACGGAACTTTGAGAACTATTTGACAGAGCTTCCCCAAGGAAATTGGATTGCCCTCTTTTTTGACCATGGAGGAAGGGTTTAAATAGAATGGCTTAGGGTGGCTACCAGGGCTTCAATTTACAATATGGAGCTGAGGTTGAGGGCTACAGAATGCTAAAGGCCAATCAAGGCTAGGCACGTTGGTTGAGTGTAATGGGTTTTGATTCAAGGGGGTTAGCTCTAGGTTTTAGGGCTTTTCGGCCACTAAGCTAGACGGCAAGGCCAGGGGTGGTAGCTAGAGAATTTAGGGGAGCCATGAGAGGGTTTATGATAATTAACCCCTAATGGTTTGGTATGATGGCAAGAATTTCTTGGTTTAGGCCCAAAAAAGGATAAAATGCCCTAAATTAAAGGACCATTGGTCCATGGCTTTTATAGGGTGGTCTAGGTGGGTAAAGCCTGGTCACTAGGATCCATTTGGTGGTTGTGGTGTCATTAATTTGGCCACTTAGGTATGGCTAAGTCAATTTTGGTGCATGGGTTCAATTTGGGTCAAATTGTCTTGAAGTTAGGTTTGGGTTAGGCTAGCCATGACATTGAGCCCAATTGACTGATCAATTTTGTGTGTATGATTGTCATGAGGGATTTATAAAAGATTTGGAGTGATTTTGAATTGATTTGGAGGTTCAATTTGAGGGATTTTGGGCATTTGATCAATTTGGGGATGTTGGGTTAGATTTAGAAGGGTTGGCTAGAGTTGGTCTAAGTCAAAATTGAGAGTTCAAAATGGTAAAGGGGAATGTCATCAAGAGTTCTCAACAGTAATTGGGTACCAATTTTGGGGTTTGGTCATTCAATTTGATGGAATTTGGGCACATAGCTAAATTGAGGCAAATTTGGGAAATTTGGATTTGAATTGAAATTGAAGCATGAACAAGGTCAATTAAAGTCCAATTTGATGTTTGGAGATGTGTCAAACAGTTTATGATGCATAATTGGGGCAATTGGAAAGATTTGGGGCTCAATTAAGTGGGATTTTGGTTTTAGGCAAAATTAGGGCTTTCTGATTTGGGTTGAAATTGTACTTGAATGTGGGTCAATTGGGCTTAGATTTGGTTTGGATTGAGTTTTATCATGATGAATTTGAATTTAGAATTGAGGTTTGGGGGAATTGGGGTCAAATTGATGGACATTTAGGGTGAATTTGGGGAAATTGAACTTTAAGGGCAATTTGGGGCTTTTGGTCAAAGTTGGTCAAGTTGATAAAATTGGGTTTAATAAAAGGGTCCAAATTAGTTTTGGGGACATTTGAAATGATTTCGAGGGTTTTGGGACAGTTTGGGCCACCAAGGGTATTTTTGTAATTTTGGCAAATTTGAGGGGAATTTTGGTAATTTTGGCAATTTTGGGAGGCTTTGAGCAATTTGGGTAGTTTCAAATGGTTTGAGATGATTTTTGGACAATTTTGGGTAATTTGGGTGAATTTTGGTCAAATTTGGGGTCTGGGGGTGTTTTAGTGAATCGGGTAAATTTGGGGGCAAAAGAATAAGGTTGGTATTTTGGTGAAAGTGGGGTGCCAACCACCCTATTTGAGCCATGGATCAATGGAATCTCTATTTGGGTCCTCTATTTACTAGTATTGGGTAGATCCTAGCCTAGGTCTAGTGGGTCTAGGAGACCGACCATCTACATGTGTCTCCCAAAAGATCAAGGGATCAAAGTCAACAAGTTTAGTTTTAGGGTTGTGAGTGAATGTGAGTGAAAATGAGTGTAAGTGAGTGAACTAGCTCTAGACCAACACCTAGAGTCAACCTTAAGGCCAAGCAATCCTATGGGGTTCCCCTTGAGTTGTCCCATATTGATCCCACCTACCAAGTGCTAGAGGTCAGAACCAATAAGGGGAACTTCAAGTTGAGCAAAAAATAGTTTAGAATTTCTAATGGTGAAGATTCTTTTTTTTAGTCCTCTAAGAGTAGTCAAAACGAAAGTCATGTGGCTAGACCCTAGGCTACTAAAGAAGAGAAAGCTAGACCGCAACCAAAAGTGAGGTCAACAACACCTATGACATGCCTAGCTCCTAGTGGTTATTTAGGTTCTCACCTGATCAAAACCCTAAACTCACTCAACCAAGGGTTGGGGGTTTGAGCTTGGACTAGGGAAGTCAAGGAAGGCATGACCCTGGTTTAGGGTTATGTATAGGTGGGTGGGTTGAGTCCTTATAAAAGTGAGGTCAACAACGACCAACTAGATGAAAGTGATTGATTGACTGGGCCGAGATGGCCAGAAAGACGTAAGTAGTCGGTCGACCGAGCCGGGATGACCTGTCAGACCAAAATTATCGGCCGACCAAGCTGGGCCACTCACTCATTCCTAAATCGTTGGTTAAGTAGGCTGGGGTGCCCCATCAAACCAACCCGATTGGTTGATCGGGTCGGAGTGGTCAGTCAAACCAACGTGCTACACGTAACATGCAAAATGTAGAGTTTTTCATCATGACAAAGCGTATGATGCAATGTAAATTTTAATGCCCAATAGCGAGCCATACATTCCTAGCGCTCTTGCATGGGTACCTATGATTCAATGAATGGATGTGCAGTGGAGCCGCCTCTAACTATGGTGAAGAGTTTGAGGATTTTTGCTCTTCTATTCCTCGAATGAGAAATGCTCCAAAATTTTTAGGATGAATTGGTTATAAAGCTTTTTTCATCATTCAAATACCAAGTGTTTCAAACCATACACGGAAGGTAGGAACCACCAAAACTAGAGGAAATATGAATTTCAATCATTTAGTATTGGGGTTAAAGCTTTTATAAGGAAGGTCACTTAGACTCATAAAAAATTTGTCCATGATAGAATCCTATCCTAGTGACTTTCTCTAGGAAAACAACAACATAGCGCTAACCATTCTTTAACACAATCCTAAGGCTAGCTAATGAAAGGAAAACACAAGGAAACAAGTGTATCACTTATGCGATGTTTGATGACGTCCTTGGTTGTAAAGATGAAGCCCTCCTCAAGTGGAAGAGATGAGGGTTGAATTCCTTCTTTGACATAGAGAGTAAGCTCTAATTTGTTAGAGAGAACGCCACAGTCATAGAAGCCTTCTCCAATGTCGGGAGGAAGCTCTCCATGTCAGAGAGATGGTAAGGCTCGTCAGAGTTTCTCCTTCTCCAAAAAGATGAAGCTCCCCTAGTCGTAGGAGAGAACACCAAGTCCACCGAAGTTTTCTAGAGAGAAAAGAGTTTGTTAGATAAAAGGAGTTTGACAGACAAAAGGAGAGAGAACAAAAATGAAGAAGAAGTTGGAAGACCCTAAGTGCTCGAGATTAGCTCCTATGTACCAGTTTAGGCTGAAAATTTTGATGTTCGTGTAGATTATCTGACGAAGGGTTTCTTCGATTTACAAGCTACAAGGAATCATGTATGGCTAAAATATGGTCCTTTAACTTCAAAAATGAGTATTTTGATTAGTCGTTTATTAGTGAAATCATTGCCAACGATATTCTTGGACCACGCTAATTTTTGCTCAGATGACCTCATTAATCCAGAACCCACAAAAATTTTTGTATCATTAGAATAAGATCCTGTAACTAAAAAATGAACATTTTAGGGGTTCCAAACTAGGGTTTTGGTGCGAAGGGCTTCTCAGACCCCGTCTGGAGGTAAAATTTGTCCGAACCAAACTTTTTCCAAAATGTTAGTGGGAGATCTTGGCAACTATCCTTGGCGTCAGATGACGTCAGAATGATGGGATTGGTTCTCTCAACATCAGAGCAAATGCAAAACACGGCCAGAGATAAGCCCAACACCACCTCATGGTGAATTTTCCCAAGTCGAGTTAAGTCGGTATCGATCCTGTTTTCGTGCTCAGGGCACATACCAAGAGATATGATAAGATGACTTGGAAGACATGAAGATAAACATTGTTCCATATCCTTCAACAGACATCTTGCTTATGCGACATCAAAAATTGATTCCAATAATATATCAGCACATATATTTTAAAGATGTATAAGTTATGCATCTAAGTGACTTAAGAAAATCCCAATGAATCATTCATATAAAAACCTCATGCTTAGGTTCTCTTAGATAGGTTTATTCTCTTTGAGTTAATGTTAATGTATTTGTATATGTAAACACATAAAACTAGTAGAATCTTTGTGATGTGGATAAATTGCATGATTTTCATGTGAATTTGTGTTTAATTGTTTTCCATGCATGTGAGATTGACTTCATGTTTATTTACCACTTTTTTGGGAATAGATTGGATAACAAGAAAGGTTCAAATTGATAGATGAGAGATATAGGAGAAAAAGAAATGAAATTCCTCTGTGCTTAATGAAATTAAAGGAAGCATGGTAAATACCTTTAAACTTTTTAGAGATTAATTATTTTTATATAATGTAAATAAAAGGTGTTCCAACAGAAATATTTTCATTAAAAAAATTTTCTTTTACTTTAATTAAAAAGCCATCAAGAGTTTAAGAACTCATGAAAAGATTTTCTACTTTAGTTAAAAGTGCTCTAATATTTAAAAGCCTTTTCAAATTAAAAAACTCACCAAAATTTTTTTCTACATTAACTAAAGGACTCGAAAATGAAAACCTCTTCGAAATTTTAAATTAAACTATTAAGAAAGAAACTTTTATACTTCTATTAAAAAAGCTTTAAATTTATAATCTTTTCAAATTTCTAAAAACTCAAGGAGAAGGGTTTCAATCTTCTTCAAGATCTTTTTTCTTAAGAAACTTCTTTTCAAATTAAAAAAAAAAGTATTTTCAAATCTTTAGGACTTTCTTGGGAAAGAGTTCTCATAAGAACTTAATCTCTTGGGAAGTTTATTCATAAAAAAACATTAAAAAAAATTATTTCAAAAAAGAAAATCTATTTCAAATAATTTTTTTAAGGAGTTTTATTCTGTTTAGGAATCCTTTTTTGAAAAAAAATCTTGTCTTTATAAAAGAGTAAGGATTAGTCGAGATTAATTAAATCCTTAAAATACTTTCAAAACATATATCTTCTTTAAACATCAAACTACTTTTTCTTAAAAGCCTTAAGCTTTAGGAATCTAAAAGCTTGTCAGGCTACTTTCACTTTCTTTGCTTATGCAAGACTTATATATTCACTTACATTAAGTAACTACATGATTGAATGTGTTTCTCCTGGAAACATATGATTTCATAGCATCAGAAATTTGATTAGATAAGTTTTGGGTTATCCTAAATTAAATAACCCATAATATAGATAAACTTATATGCCCAAATATTTTTGAATGATAGAAGTATTTTTTAAGAAATCCAAATATTTTTGTATGAAAGTAATACTTTTATTACTTTGATGAGAATACAAGTAAATCTTTATTATGAGAGTTTAAATTAAGAAACTTAACTTCATTTATTTGGAATATTTCTCTCGACCACAATTAAAATCTATGAAGGAGAATAAAATCATAGGAAGAAAACAAAAATATAGGTTGAAAAAATAATGCTTGATTGGCAATTTGACCATAAATTCATCCAGAAGGGAAAAATAACCTAAGATTTCCTGTAAAATATTGATTTTTCGGCATGAATTACGATTTCTAGAAGAAAATAAGTCATTATTAATTATCAAACCTTACAAATAATTAAAATTGACAAACTCTAGTTTTTATAAACACAAGTTCATATAGTTCCTAACTTGCTCCTAGGATAGCAAACATATAAGAAAACGTTGGTCCATACACATACCCTAGATTAGTCTAGTCTAGAGCCCTAGGTTAGTTTTAAGTTCCTCCATAAAATTAGAATTAAAGAATAGGGCTTATAAAATAAATTGACCTACCCCCAAAGATTATGAGTACCTAAAATGAAATAGCCCATGCTATGGACGAAGATACTCACAACCACTTTATAACTGGAATGATTACTTTAATTTATTGCTATGATGATAAGGGAGAACTCCTGTTAGTTTATTTGTTAACAGTTTGATGCTACCAATATACTCGATACGATAGAAAGTCATGAGCATCATGACTAGGTGCATTATTCCCAAATTCAGATTAGGTCCCCTTTAGTTTCTTGTTTAGAGTTATTTAGATTAGGGGCTCACCTTCATTTAGGAATATTGTCCCTCTCTCTACTCCTTCAATTAGGATGCTCTTTAAATCATATCAACTTAATCAATCCAGTTTTCAATCCAATATAATCCTTTTAAACCTATCTCTATCCAAACTCAATGCAAACTAAATCTTGATCTAATCTAAATGCAGTCTAATTTCAAATCAAAACCCAACCTTAATTCAATTCCAAATCTAATCTAATTTCAACATAATCTAATTCAAGCCCAATTCAATCCAATTCTAATTTGACTCAAACCAAATACCAAATCCAATCTAATCAAAATCCAAATTCATATTGTTTCTTAAACTAGATCAACAGATTCAAGCTCTATATCATCACTTCAACTATCAACTATTGGACTCAAACCTAAGGGTAAACCATGTTGAAATTTATGTGAAGTAAACCTATCCAATCTTATCCACTTAATAAAAGTTTTCAAATTATTAATCCATAAACATTCATTAATGACTATGAATGATATAAGATAGCTTTAACTAAGAGTTTTCTCACAGGCATTTCTTAAGTTGAAATTACTATGAGGGAGTCTTCATTTTAAAATAAAATTTATCTCACACCCTATTTGGTAAGAGAAAAATTATGGTTTCATAGATTCATAAAGCTCAAAGATTTTCCTCATCTTACATTCTAAGATAATATTTCTATCTTTTCAAATAGTATACTATTCTTAGAATGTCGCATCAGATCATTTAGATAGAAGTTTTTCAAGGTCTATGGTGGTCCCCAATCAGTAAAAAATTCTATGATTTTTTTTTTCTGTCAAAGCAGAGTAATAGAATCTAGACATTTTTTTTTCATGTGACTTTATATCTACCTAGCTACTTTTTAGGGCACAGTACTTGGGTTGCTAATAAGTAGTTCATTATCTTGTTGGGTTGATAACCTCCATGAGTCAATAAACTTAGGATTTTAATAGCTTAGGATAATGGTTCAACAGAGTTCTAACTATGATATCCCTACATGCTTAGAAATTCCTTACCTACATATTAACACCACCTTTATGCCTTTCATACTCATTATTGAATCTGTTCATAGTCACTATATTGGCCCACATTTACTAAGAGATAGCTACCTATATGTTACATTGATTGACTCTCTACTTGATTGTCTAGTTTAGCCTTGATAGTAGGAGGTTTTTCCTATTGTAGTGGAGAAACCCACTTTGATGACCTATTATGAGAGTTCTTATAACAAAGCAAGGACTAAAAATTTTATCTATAGTCTTCCAGTGTATCCCTAGTATGTAATTGATCATGATATTATATCGTTGTGGGTGACCTCATTGAATCCATAATAAAAATAATTTCACTTTTACTCTAGTTTTTAATATAAAGGAAATTGAAGGTCTTTTCTCATATATTCTTTTGAGTTGAGCATGACTCATTTTATTTTGGGCTTTTCCTCTCCAATTTAAGCTATGAAAACCACTTTTTGAGTTGTTTTTATATCCATCCCTTTTTTATTTTTTTACTGTTCTCCTATTTTAATTCTTTCCTTCTCTTGCTCTACTCATTTGGAATAAAGGATGTTGAGAAGTGGAATCTAAAAGAGACAAGCACTGAGGAAAGCTCAAAAAAAGGGTGCAACAATATCAACTTTTTCTAGAAGAAAATATCTTGTACTCTACAATATTTCTTATGGAACATCCCCATTGAGCAATTTGAAGTGCAGCCGATAAGAATGAAAATATCCTTCATCAAATCCACTGGGATAAAACTTTCTTTGCATGATATCGTGTCGTTACGTGACCCATCAAAATTAACACAATCATCACACTGATGTGTGTTTGGGTAGTTTTTGAATATGATCATTTTTTGGGATCATTCCGTTCTTCAAATTTAGATTTTGAAATGCTTGATTTTGTATTAATTAGTAGCCCATGAGACCATAACCATTTGCATATCTTCAACCTCTATAATTGTATCACTCTCATAAGAAGAATAACTTAGTTGTCTATCCATTATCTCATAACCTTCATCAAATTGTTGAATAATAATTTTAGCATCTCTTCTATCACTGCATTACTGTAATGAAGAAGTTGATCTATTAATCAATTTATAATTAGAAAAATGATGATTAATCAACTATAATTTGAATGTATGATAGAAATAAATGAAATTATATTTCATCTTAAAATAAAAATATTTTTTCGTAGGTTCTCTTTACCTTTTGTTGTTGGATTAGGAGCCTCTTCATTAAATCAGTATTGGAGAGTGAATGAAAAAGAAGCTGCATGTTAGTGCACAAAATTGAGACTAATGGGCTTATCAGAAGGGTGTGACTGAACTTCAACATATAAGTCAAGGCAACTTCAATGACTTCATCATCTTTGATTGGTGTTGTGAGAAATGTATTATTCATAGGAATACAAAATATCAAGTTCACAATAAGCTTTGATATATCATAGTTTAAAGAAGTAAAAACTCTGTTTTCTAATTTTTCATAAATAGTATCAACTGAAACTTGGAGTAGATGATTTTTTACTGCCCATATACTTAGGAGTAAATTTGATAAGACAACCTGATCTCCATCATACTGTGTAATTACTATTGCAACTAATTATACCTTTTTTTGTATGTTAATCATCCAATTTTTTCCAATCATATAAGAAATAACACTAATTATACCTTTTTTATTGTAAAATTTACCTTCTTATATTTAGGGAAGTTTCTTTTCCTGTAAGTTAGGTGCGTAAATGTATAAAAATTGGATGCTAGTGCTATTTAAATCTTCATATTTCTTTTTTCAATGCTTGATGGGTTTAGTAAATCCGGATTTAATAAATTCATCTTTTTGTTAGATTTATTGAATTCAGATTTAATATGAATAGAAGTTAAAATATGGGTCTTAAATTTAAAATTTCATAAATTTATTAAACTGTGTTTATTTATTTATTTATTTATTTATTTATTGTATTTGTGTGGATTCAATAAATTCGGGCATATTAGGAGGTAGCCATCAAACACCCGCGAATAGGGTTTCCGGTTGTTCCCCCCTGCCACGCTGCCACGCTGCCACACTGCCACACTGCAGGCATCCACATATCTTCCCGATTTTCTTTGCTGCACCCGCACTTATCGTCAGCTGTTGCCGTATTCAACTGCGGCGAAAGTCTCGTTCTTGAGTACTTTTACCCCCGCTGTATAAGCATCTCTGTTTCGATTGTTATTTACCTGTTCCTTTTGAAAAAACAGAGAAGATGAAATCGGTGGTTGGAATGGTGGTTTCAAACAAGATGCAGAAATCCGTGGTGGTTGCTGTGGATCGGCTCTTTCGCCACAAGCTCTACAACCGCTACGTCAAGCGGACCAGCAAGTTTATGGCGCACGACGAGCACAACGAATGCAGCATCGGCGACCGGGTAATTAGTCGCAATTGAAAACATACAGATTGTTTTCTGAGGCTATTAGTCTTTTTTTCTTGGTTTTATAATAGTTAATGATCTGCCCTTGTTGCTTTCCTGATTTATTTGAGGTTACTCGTTTCTAATGTCTGGTTTTGTTTTTGCAATTCAACCTATGAACTACGGTAAGTCATCTTCGCTATTTCTACAATAAGGAATTTCTTTTAAATGCTGACTGATAATGATTATGTGTCCCAGTTGGGAAAAATTATTGAATAAGGACACCACATAAAGAGATGTACGTGGTGTCCGATCCTGGCCGTAGTTCACCGTGATGTACGGTCAAGATATATTTCGATTTTTTTAAAAAAAAAATTTTAAATGAGGCCCATCGAAATACATCCTGACCGTAGATCACCGTGATCTACGGTTAGGATCGGACACCGCATGCATCTTTGCATGCGGTGTCCGTATGCAATAAATTTTCCCCACTTGGAGCTTTGTCAGTTGTTTTAGTTTTGGAAAATTTAAACATACCGCACGATTCCTTTGTATTTACATATTTAACCCCTACGGTTTGCTACTTACATTTCTACACTTTGTTGTCTTGAATCTATGCATTAAAAGGTGTACTTCACTTTTAAAAAAAGTTAGTACTTGCAGTATTTTATATGCGATATTAAAAATTGGAGTGTTATGTTTGTAAATATGAAAGTATAGGTGTTAGATATGCAAATAAATAAGAACTATATAGTATTTGTTTAAATGCTCTTTGTTGAACTCATTTGGTCGTATGCACCTTTCAGAGTCATATAGAGCTTTCGAAAATGTTCCAGTGCCTTTGAACTTTAAGAAAAAGTCACCTGCTTTTTTTCTCGGCATAGTGTGGTTACGCCAGGCCTAAGGAGTGACCACGCCCTAGCCCGGGCATGGTCACACCACCTCACTTCTTTCATTTATCTCTCTGCCCCGTCACTGATATGTGACCTCCATCCACGGATCAACCTCGCGACCATCATTCAATCGAATGGCTTATAATAGCCGACTCCATTTCCCATTTGATCTACGACTCAGGATAGCTATCTCAGCCTATAAACGACGGCTGTTTGTGCCTCATCCAAAAGGGATGGTAGAGTGCAATCAACAGTGTAGTGCAGAGGGCAGAAAGTAGTGCAAGGTGCATTGTCAAAGTGTCTTCTTCTTGTTCTCTCTGGCGAACAACGATCTCCTCCTTCGGTCAACCTCCTCCTTTGTAAGTTTTTTTACTCTATTTCAATATTATTAAGTTAAGTTTTAAGTTTAAGTGTTTTAAGTTTAAGAATAGGTTAGGTTAACTCAATAGTCTTGGTTAAGCTTGGGTTTGGGTTCGACTCAGGTTGACTCGATCACGACGTAATCCTAATCCCTAAAATGGTTTAGCCCAAACCCTAAACCTAACCCAAGTCTGACACAATCCAAACTTGACTCAACTTAACCTAAACCCTAAACCCAACCCAACCTAACCCAATCTAACTTAAACCCTAAATTTAACCCATGTCTGACCCAACCCATACGCGACTTAACTTAACTTAATCCCTAAAGTTAACTCAGGTCTTACCCAACTGAGACCTGACTCAGCCTAACCAACCCAAATCTAATCCAAGTTTGATCCAACCCAGACCAGACCTAGCTCAGGTCTAGCTTAATTTAACCCAAACCCAACCCAACCTAGACCTGACTTAGGCTCAGGTCCAGTCTAACTTAACCCGAACCTACTTGGGTTAACTCAAGTATATCGGGTTCAACCCAAATCAAACCCTAACCTACCCTGGTTAACCAAATCAAACCGTAACCTGCCCGGGTCAACCCAAGTCAACCCGGGACAACTCAAATCAAACCCTAATCTACACCGGTCAACCTAAATCAACCCAGGTCAACTTAAATCAAACCCAAACTTGCTCGGGTCAACCTGCCAATCCGTGTCAACCCAGTTCAAACTTCAACTTACCTTGGTCGTCCCAAACCAAACTTTTCTTTTGGAGATACCCTTTATTGTGATTATTGTTTGATTTTGGGAAATGATAGAGGGAAGTGCTGGAAACTTCATTTGAGTCTCTTTGTGGATAAGTTCACAAAAGATGTCAAGGTGAAGACGGTGGCCAATATAATGGATTAAGATTAAACATTTGATTTAGCGAATTAGCTTGACTCGAGCTTTTTCTGTATGGCTTTGCTAAAGGGGAAAGAGTCATGTACGACACATAACTCTAATGAGTATGGGTAGTTCATTTTGTAGATCCAAGTGACACAATAATTGATTTATGCCAATTTTGACTCAAGGAGCTAAAATAACTTGACTCAACAAGTCTAATCTAAATGAGATGATTACTCACCACCTCCTTTCCCACGTTGATGGATTCTAATTGAAGGGATGCTGATTGATGAAATGTTTCATGCTAACGTCATAATTTTGAAGTACATTGATTATATGATGTGTGCAGTTGTTCTTCTCAACATTTGTTAGATCGTCTTTGAAAGCCCATATATTGGGACTATGACATTGTATTCTACTAGTTGGCACAATAATACCATCTCTCTAAGATTGTTGTGAGTTGCAATGTGAACATGATTAAAATCCTTGGTTATGATGGCAGCTACATTAGTGAAGAAAATGATATACATTTTCTGATAGCTAATTTTACTTTTATTCACATGAGAAGGCTAATGAAATTATATTTTCCTTTTTTAGAGAAGAATCCATAAAGATTTGAGAGAAGAAGAAAGGGAAATTGCTGATCTTAGTCCTCAGGGGATTAAGGGCTGGGATTGCATCACATTGTAGGATACCTTGAACTTTCTTTAGGACTGAGGATTGACGAGTTGTAGAGCATGAGATCAACCTCCTCTCTGAAAGCTATCAGCGAGTTAATAAGCCAAAAAGCTCACCATCTGGATTATATAGATTATGATGGTGTTAAAGAAAGATGATGGTTAGATGTTTGTATGCTGCTAAATACTAAATAAAATTTCTATGAAGTAACAATGTGCCGTGCCCTTTTCAAAGTGGATGACTTGTTGGACCAATTGGAGAATACTACAATCTTCGCAAAGTTAATTCTAAAATCAAGTTATCATTACGTTCTAGTACATGAATAAGATATGCAAAAAACTATATTTAAAACAAGGCAAAGTCATTTGAGTAAATGGGGATGGAACTTGATCTTTGCAATGCTCTGTCAATATTTATGTGTTTAATGATTGAAATTTTGATATCATTTATAGGATTTGTTATCTCTATTCTGACGATTTCCTCATCTACAACCAAAAATGGGAGGAACATATTGGATATGCGCAAAAGTGTTAAACCTCTTGAAGAGGAACCAACTTATCCTGGATATGAATAAATGAAGTTCTTGGAGGAAGACTTTACTCTATTTTTGTTCGATGTAGGTGGAGAGAAGATTAGGATTGACCCTGAGAAGATCAAAAATGTTACGTGATTATCCTTGGTCTTAGAACTTAATCAATGTGTAAAGATACATTAGAGCATTTTATTCTGTGAGAAGATTCATGCATAACGTATCGTTTCATTGCACCATTACTTTTGTTGACAAAGATTAATTAGAAATTCATTTAGAAGAGGAAACACAAGGGCATAGCTTTTCTTCTTGAAAGAAAAATAAGCTAGATGCTATTATTAACCTTATCAATTTTTTATAAACTATTTGAAACTTGAAATATGGAGGTCTACATTGGATTCTAAAGGCCTTCATTTAAGTAGAACTAAAACTGAATACATGAAATGTAATTTTAGTAGTAGTAGCTCTAATGACAGAAGTGTGACTTTGGGTGATCAAATTATTAAAAGGTGTGAACGATTTAGATATCTTGGGTCCGTTGTTCAAAGCGATGGTGATATAGACGGAGATGTTAATAGTAGAATTCAAGTTGGTTGGTTGAAGTGGAGGAATGCTTCGGGTCTTTTGTGTGATAGAAAAGTACCGCTTAGACTGAAAGTAAAATTTTATAAGACTTTGGTGAGACCTGCAATGCTCTATGGCGCTGAATGTTGGCCTTTAAAAGAGAAGCATAATAATAAGTTAAGTGTTGTCGAGATTAGAATGATTAGGTGGATCAGTGCTTTACACTTAGAGACCAAATGTGAAATGAATATATCCGTGATAGGGTTGGTGTAGCTCCTGTGATGAACAAAATTAGAGAAAGTCGTCTTAGATGGTTTGGTCACATTAAACGTCGACCATCTGATGATCCGACTAGGAGAGTAGATGTTTTAGATTCGACTTGTGTTAAGAAAAGCAGAGGTCGGCCTAGGAAGACTTGGGCTTATTGTATAAAAAATGATCTTAATTTACTAGAACTAAATGAAAGCATGACCCTAAATAGGACGCAATGGAGAAAAAGGATTCATGTAGCCGACCCCTTGTAGTGGGATTAAGGCTTTGTTGTTGTTGTTGTTGTTATTGTTGTTGTTGTTGTATTTGAAGTCAAGTTTGATGCTTTCGAATATGCGTTTAGTGGTTCTAATGCTTGAAGAGAGATTTGTGGCATATTACTTTGAGTTGTTATATTGTGTTTAGAAGAACTATCTAGCATATGATTAAAAACTTTTATGAATTTTATATTTTCATATAGAACATAAATTAATTTAATACTATTGGACATTGTCAATGCTCATATAAAGTAGATATTGTACCTACAATAGTTCAACTTGTTCATTAGGTACATGAAGATGGTGGTAAATAAGATGGATGGAATGCTCATCGACCACAAATGATTTTGTAGGTAAAAATGCAATTTAATTTTTTTTAACACAAGGTTTATGCTGATTTATATAAACTATCTCGAATCTTTTCCTCAGGAGCCTTTTCAAAATCATTTTGGGCTATAATGAATGCTGCTCTAAAGAGGAAGCATATCTGCTAGTCTCAAATTGCTGACCATACTAAGGATATTAAAATGGCTACTGTACATCTTTCAAGAGGATTGAACTCGTCACACATAAAGACTTGCTGAAAGTTTGTCGTACGTTAGTTTGTCTTCAATGATACCATTCCTAATATATAGCATCTCCTTCAAGAACAAATATGGACCTAATGTATATAATTCAAAACATAAATATTTTTAGCTGGAACCCAATAATTCACTCAGAATCATAGAAATAACTTGCCAAAGATTTATAAGTTTTAGTTTGATAACACTGAGTAAGGAAGAAATTAGAAGAGATGTCATATGGCTCTACATCTACAAGGAGAGATTGAAGGAACATGGTTCGAAGATCAAACTAATTATGTATACGGCATTTTGAAGTTCTAATGATGATTGATGATAACACTTGCAAATTGGCTTCTCTAGTCTATATGAATATTTAATCTATGGTTAATATCGAGAATTTGAAACTATTTGAGCCTTTGTTGTTGGATGATGAAGTTGAGCAGTCCAACCTCTTCTTAAAGGCCTACTAAACTAGGCGGAGACGATCAACTAAATGAAGGCAAATTATTAGCAAAGAGAACTATGATGACCCACTGCGATACTAGATTTCTTTGATCTGACTGAAATGAAAGGCAGGTGATCTCTAAAGCAAGTTGGTCTACTCGGATGAATGAAACCTACTTGTTCCCTCTTTTTCAGAGCTGAATTATTTGAGCAAATCACTTCTTAGAAAGAAACAGTTGACTTTTTTAAAAGACACGTGGAGAACATGCCAAGATGATTTGAAAGTTGTAGAGGGAAATTTCGAGAGGCCTATGATATTATAGAGAGGTATCTTGATAGGATACGTGTGCTGCCAAAACAATCTGAAGCGGAAAAGGATTGTCAATGTTGAGAGGAACTCAAGAAATATATCTTTAAACTAAATTGAGATTCTAGTAACTTGTTAACTAAAAAGATTGTGGTTGAATAATTACAGTTACAGTTCTAGCTTGAATGGTCCATGAAATTGGTGCCAAAATTGATGACACCTCTTTGCGACTTATAACTTGCATTTCTTGTGATAATATTTCCCCTATAATTGACTCATTCTTAAATGTGATTGACATTCCATGTCATTACAAAATGTAGGATTGAGAATTAATCAATCTGGGAGAATTAGCCTTGGATTGGGTGTTTGTTAGTGGAATGACTTCCACAACTCTATATTATGTGGATCAAAGTTTTGAGAGAAAAATCTCATGGATAAATTTTGTGGAGTTGGGTAAAAAAATGATCTTAATTTATTAGAAAATGAAAATATGACAATACGACGCAATGGAGAAACAAGATTCATTTAGCCGACCCCACTTAGTGGGATAAAGGCTTTTTGTTGTTTTTTTTATTGTCTGCTTGCCATCTTAGTCAACTTAACATCTAAGAATAATAATAATGCAGGACTCTAAAAAAAATGATACTTAGGAACTTGATTTGTCAGCCTTGAAATCTTCATGGATTAACTTGAATTACTCGAATAATAGGATAGCTTGAACCATTGGCTAACTTGACTTTTATGAACTTTTGGCTTCTTTGAGTTATGTATTTGTTTGTCTTATCCTTTTTTTTCTTGACACTTAATTCAATTGTTTGCGTGCTTTTCATCTTTGGCAAACTTAAACATCTAGAAAACTATAATAATACAAAAGTCAAGGCATGGAAGTGTCAATCTTGAAATCTATATTGACTTAATTTAATTACTCAAATAATACGATAGTTTGAACTGTTGGATAACTTGAATTGTATGAACTATGGGCTATTTTGAGTTATTTATCTGTTTCTAAGTATCTTTTGTCGCATGAATCACTTGTAATACCTTCTACCTGAAATATTAGTACTTAGACATGCATAAATTTGTTTAAAAATTATTAGCTCATACTAAATTATTTTTACGATCTTCAAAATATTCTAATAATATTATTAGCTCATACTGAATTTTATTCGTCATCATTGAACTATTTTAATATAAGCTGAAGCTCATGGTGTTAACTAGAGAAAAGTTGTGAGGTAGCAATTTAGACAGAGAATGGTTGAACAAACCGAACAATATAATAGGGAGAGAGCAAGGAGAAGGTGATTAAGAGAAGGCATGCACAAATGGAGAGACTAATTTTAAAAGAGTTATATAGAACTTTGTTATAATCTTTGGAGAGAATTGGTATGGTTGAGAGATGAGCAGACGGAAGAGCCATATGAGAGAATTATTTAACTTTGATGAGAAGAAAGGTGAGAGATTGTCCAACCCATGCATTAGACTCAGTAAAACGTCAAGAATTAAAAATCTTCTCATCATTAAATGCTTAAAAGCCATTCAGGGCCTTTGTAGGGTAAATCCTGGTGCATTGCTTTCAAAAGGCTTGTAGATGTATAATATTTGCAAGTGTAAAAAAAATTATGAAATTTATCCTAGATGCATCAAATAAAATGAGCTTATGATCAAAATAAAAGCAGATTATGTAGGAACTAATTGGTTATCATCATATCATTAGATGACCATGGGTTCTTTGTGTTGCAGCTGCAAAGCTGAAAGTAGCGGTGGTCGTTGCCTTGCTTGTAAGTACATCAAGAATAATTTTCTTACAAATGATGACTCTTAGGAATGATAAAAATATCTTTGTTTGTCATGCTGTGCTTGGAACTACTCTCACCATTTTCTCCCAAATTGCCTTTCTATGGTTCGCCGCTACACTTTATGCTAACACTGCACGAACTGCAACCTGAATCTCATTGTTTTGACTCTTTGTCATTTCATTCTTATTAAGCTTGCCAGCATCGTAATTTTTTCTTTTTTTCATGTTGAATTATATTTATCCTTTTTTCTGAAGGCATTTCTTTGCTTCTTTTGAGAAGGTGGTTAAGCGTTATTATGTTCTAAGATCTCAGGTACAAGTTATGAAAATAATTTTCCTAAAACTCTATGGTTAAGATTTCTTGACACAATCCCTTTCTTGATCCTGTCTTAGCATGTGTTTGTCATAAACTAATTACATCATTTACTTTTCTTTTTTTGATGTGTTGTTTGATTTCATTGTTGTGTTACAGGTTAGATTGGATCCATCAAGGCCTCTTAGCAGGCACAAGCATTGGATTGTGGCGGAGATCGTTCGCCGTGCTAAGGTGTACGTTCCACCCCCAGTTGCAACTGATAGTCCGTCCATTAACCTTTCTCAAAATCCTGAAAATTCGTGATCTTAGATTTATATACATTTTGATGTTGCATTTTAGAGAGAAATCTTTCTGTTTAATATTTGGAGTCTGCGCATTTACCATTTCTTTGTCTTATCTGCTTTCACTTGCTCTTGTTGTTCCTCTTCCTTTCTTTTTACAATCTCTGTAAATAATGCAAAAGTTTTGTTGGCAGAATGGTGCCCTTGGCTAATTGCTGTTTAGAATTAAGGAATGAACCCTAAAAGAAAGTGTTTTTGTTTATATTGCGTTGTATGGTAATTTTTTTTACCAAATTTTTGTACCACTCGAATTCCGTATTCTTTGAGGCTATAACGTTCATTTAAAATATATAGTCATTAATGTAATAAGTTAAATTCCTTCCACTTGCGATTATTCCAAATAATAATGATGTTGCTGGCTGATGTCAATGCTACAGTGGGTTCTGTGATAACTGATTTAATTAAATTTATTCTACTGGGGAATAGTTGTGCACAAATCTAATGTAAGCCGAGTCAAAATACATGATTGTAAGATTTATGTTAACAAAGTTGGCATATATTCACATAACAATTCAATTTAATTAAAGTACTTAACCAATTTGTTAGACAATGATATTATGTAAGTTTATTTTATATTTTAGGTATTTTGTATGTACATTTAAAATATAAGGTTACCAATATCTGCTAGTCTGAGTTCAGTTAACTGTGAATTAACTATTAAAGCTGATATAAATTGCAGCCAAAACTATTCGTTCATGTCATCTTTAGCATAATGGTAAGGTTATTCAAGTAAAATATGTATGTGCATGCTCAAAATTATTTTGAAAAAATTATATATGAAATATGGACGCTTATGCGGACAATATGAAAAGCTGGAAAAAATTAAAATTCTCTTAGAATTTTTACAAAATCGACAGGTTTATAATGAATTTATTTTTTAAGGTAACACATCCATCTAAGAATATGTGAAATCATAATGATTAGTTATTGTTGAATAACTAATTGTTTGTGGAAACCCATCGCTTAGACAAGCAAAAGGAAAGAGAGTGTGTGTTTTTATAGAGGGAGTGGTTATTACATCCTTTTGCTCCCATTACACTGGGATTTTTTCATCTATTTGTAGGTTTGGGCTGGCTTTGGACATGCTACAAAATCACAGTACAATATTGATCAATCAATTGGGTCATTTGACATGGCTGATCTAGCCCAAACCCAAACTTTGATCACTTGAACCCACATTGAACCTATGCATTAAAGATGGCCTAACTACCCCAAAGTCACCAAATTAACTTCACCTCAGCTGTTGGTTAGACTCTAAGGCTTAGCCAAAACCCATCTAACCGCCGAAACTAAGCCATGGACCAAAGGTCCCCCAAATTAAGGGATTTTTATTTCCAAAAATGCACGTGCTTAAGATACCCTTACCAAAATTAAACCTCAACCCATTAAATTGATGTGACAGATTCCCCTGGGTTCCCTGAGCTCCTAGCCACCTCCCCATGGCCGGCCGGCCAGCCTAGTGACCGGAAAATTGCCAAACTAAGAGCCACCCCCACGGAGCTTCACTCAAATCAAACCTAGAGGCAAGCTCATCCAAATCAAACTATAGAGCTCCTCTGCCCTCCACCTAAGCACCTCAATGCACCCAAACTTGTGCCTTGAGAGCCACCCCATGGCCATTTTTATAAAAACTCACCTCCACGGCCATGAGAGGTGTGCTGAAAATTTCTTAGAGAGAGCCTCCCAAACTTCTCACAGAGCCTCTTTAAGCTCCCCTCAATGCAATCCAACCCTCCTTCCCCACTGAATTCCACTGTGGAAGCTTAATTTTAAGCTCAAACCTCTGCCCAAAACCAGGACAGAACTCATTACACTTCCACAGTCCACCAAACTTCAATTACGTGTGCCCACACCTTCACAACCAAGAAAGAAGCCAAAGCTCCATCAAATCCCCCTCTCAGAGAGTCTCTAACATAGCTCTATACCAACACCTGAAATCGGGCTTGATCGAAATCATACATAGGCCTTACACCAAGGCAAGAGGCTTAATCCCTAGCCTCCTTGGACCCCAACGAACATGTCAAGACCCTCTAATTGAAGCTTCACTTCTCAGAGCAAACGTATAAGACTTCTCCCCCTCCCGAGCCTATTTTGATTCTCAATTTGATTAGGCTTAATTTAATTGCACGATTACCGTATGGATATGTTCGTCTCACTTAAATGAGTCGATAGGATCAAATTCGAAGAGATTTGGTTAGTCTAAGCTGAGACCTTAGGGTTTTACTGTGGACGGTCACGTGATCACTCTATCGGGGAAAATGACGGGGAGCCGTTTGATTAAGCATGTATCGAATAGACGACCAAGATGAAGCCGGATAACACTTCTTTAGACAAATAATGGGACGCGTGGCTACTATCGTAGACGGCGGCGTCAAATGGGAGCGCGCCGCGTGGAGCTTTGGAGCCGCCATAGGTTTACGAGGCGCCGCATGTATAAGTAGAAAAATAGGGCTTTTTTCTATTTTTTTAAACTCCCTTAACTTCAAAAATCCATAACTTTGTGTAGAAAACTCACAAAAATAAAATAAAAATACCCTCTTACTCAGTGAACAGAGAAGAACAATGTGGAAATAATTTTAAGTCCATGTGATGCATATTTTATTTTTAATTAATTAAACCCTGATGTAAATGTTTTGATTCTCCATGCATATAGACTTATCACCATAGCTTAAATTTTTGGAATGTTGTAACCTCTGTCAAGGAGAACATCCTCTAATTTTTCCAAAGTCAGAGGAGGTTCCTAGACAGAGATCCATATTTTTCAAGTTTGTGTCTTCTATTTGCTTAAATTAATCTTGGAAATTATCATGTTGATTAGAAAATTCCAAGAAAATTTTGGAAGGTTTACTATGACCAGGGAACCTTTAGGAAATTTTTCATGAGTCAAGTCATTTAAAATGCACCTAATTTTCAAAAACACTAAATCACTAAGATAATTAATTTTGAAAGATATAACATTTAAATGACTTGATTTTTTATCTCTACTGTTATTTATGATCAAGAGAACTCAACATAAAAATTTCAAAATATTTTGAGTTCATTTCATAACTTAAGTTGATTTTTAAAGATAAACATCATTTTTAGCATTTAAATGATTTTTAAAAAATAAAAATATAACTAAAAAATTTATAAAAACTTATTTTTTGAGTTCTCCGAGATCAGGGGCATTTTATAAAAATAAAATGATATTTAAAATAAAAACTTCTTTTTTAGTCTATTTTTAAATATTTAAAATAATTAAAAATCTTTAAAAATCATAAAAATAATGAAACTCATAGAAATGTTCTAAATTGCTTCCTAATCACTTAAGAACAATTAGAATATTTTTCTTGATTTTCTAAATAAAGATATTGAATTTTAAAGCTTAAAAATGATTTTTAAAGGCTAAAAATGGGTTTTCATTAAGAATAATTCCAATAAACCAAATAAAATTAAAAAAAAAATATCTTCTTCTCTGAGTTCTCTGACCTTAGAGAGGCTTTTTCAAAAATACAAAACTTAATTTTCCCCATTTAAAATATTTTATATTTAATAAGTACCCCAAAACTTAAAATAATTCTTGAAATTTAAATAAAATCTAAAAAATCATGCAATTTGGTCCAAAGGCTTCTCTGGTTTAAGTCAACCTCCAGTAAAAGTATCAAGGGATTAGGATTTAACTTGGTCAAGTTAGGACTTTTCTTTGAAAAAATCCTATTTTTGCATGAAAATAATTATATAAATTAAATTAAAATTTGAAAAATCACATTTTCTCCTCTGATGTCTTAATTGACGCATGGATGAGGTAGAATAAAAATTTCAAAGTCATTTGAATTGAATTTGACAAATTATGAAGTGTTAGAGCCTTAGGGGCAAATGTGTAATTTTGGAAATTTAGCCTTAATTAACATTTAGGCTTAATTTAAAGAGAAAAATGGGTAACATTTGATCTTAATCAATTTATTTGATGTCTGAAACACACGGGATTAATTGGTAAAAACCAACCTCACTATCTTAATTAAAAAGATTGGTTAATAAATTTCTAAATTATTAAAATTTGTAAGTTTATTAAAATAAAATGAACCTAGAACTTAGGGGTATGACTCTTGAAGTCGATAATTAATCAATTTAATACCCCTATTTTGATTTTCAAATAAAATTTAAATCATGAATTATGACCACCTAAAGCCTAACCTTTTCAAAACTAATTAAGACACTCACCTAGGTCTTAAGGGCTTAGTAGTGACTAGGATAAATCAAGTTTCATTTAAATAAGGTTTAGAAAAGTAAACATCATTTAAAATTAAAATACCTTTCAAACACTACAAGCCCAATTAGGACCAAACTTTGGTTAAGTGTTCCAATGACATTAACTTGTCTCTTTAGGACTCTTCACCCACATAAATTTCAAAATTAAATTACAGATGATAATTGTCCTATTCTTAGGGATAATTGAGAAATTAGTGCTCATTGAGCATTAAGGGTATTTACAGGATGACTTATTAAGCAACATAATAAGTTTAAAAGAACTCGGGATTTTCCACCAAGCAGCGAGAGAGTAGCACGGGCCTGCTTCTTTCTCTAGATCTGTAGGATATCTTGAAGATCTACTAAACTTAATATTTTTTGCTTGACAAAATCATCCTTAATTAAACTCCTAAGGACCCATCAAGATATGACATAAGGTTAGGAAAGCTACCAAAATCTTACTTTTTGCCTCTATATAAATTTCCAGACATGCATTTTAAGTTTCAGGAGGTGGAAAGAGAAGACTCGTCAAGTACGCTTTTACAGTTTTCGGCGTTGTCTTTCTTGTACTCTTATGTTATACTTTAGTGCTTACACAAATTTGCATGGAAAACTAAAACTATCAGGATAGCCACAAAACCAAAACCAAAACCAAAACCAAAACTAAAATCAAAACTAAATCTAAAATTAACCAAGATAAAATTCACCGCCACAACATTCAAAATATAAAACAACTCAAAATTTAATCACAAACATCACACAAAACTACAACTTCAACTAAATTAAGATGTCTCTATCGGAAGATCGGAAATCCCTTGGAGGAGGTAACCTACGGTTGCTAACGAGGCTTCTCACGGTCTAAATGAAATTATGAAACTCATTAAGTTGAGTTTAGTAAGTTCATTTAGACCAAGTGAATCCAATAGAAAATAATGGTGACGGAACAAGGGAACTGTAGGATCCTAACCGGTGTCGCTCTAACCAACTTTAATATGCCCTTATAAAATTTAAAGAACTTCAACCATAAGGCCACCTGATTTGATATTATAACTTGACACACTAGAAAACTCAAACTCATCGCGGCAAGGAGCTTGGAGCTAGCATGCTGGGCAGCACGACCATCTTCAACGGCAAAACCTGTCTTCCCCAGCTAAACCAATCTTCCTTCCTTAGACTTAAACAACAAAGCATAGGATGTCGAGGTTGCTTGCTTATGCAACGTAAATCCTCATCTTATCTTTAGACCTTTGTATAGCCCTGTTATACAATATAAGCCCTAACCCGTCTTAGGATTCTGAGGTCATCATTCGTCACGACCTAGACCCTCACATCTTCCAAGCTATTTGTATGATAGTTTCCCATGAATGTAAGCCCTAACTAATAAAATTGGCAAGATGAAACACCCTAAATTTTTCTTCTCAAAACTAAAGCCAAACATTAAGATAGCTTGGGAAGTCACCGGGGTTCTCCTCTGGATCCATGACATCCCCTAGTTCTTCCTCATTTGGATTCTGCAATAAAATGTTCCAAATTTGAACCAATCCCCTTTCGCACCTCTACGCCCGATCTCATTGAAGAGTCTCACCCTTTGAAATTCCTTGAAGATAATATTTCTTGATTTTTATCGAGAGTCTTCTTAGGTGGCTTTGGTCATTTAAGATGTAATTAACTATAGGAGCTTGCCCTTATAGGAAGCATGTCCGAACCCAGCTTAATATAAACCTTATTTAATTCTTTATATTAAATAGGAGAACTTTTTGGTAAATACAGAGGTTTCGCAGACCAAACGGATGTCATTTATTTCTTGGTTTATTTGATCGAGCCTCAGCCTCAAGTTTTGTGTTTAACCTTCGAGATAAATACAGAATTTGAGATACACTACTCTTTTATTTAAACTATGAAAAATATAGGTCAGTTTGATTTCATATTTTTCTAAACTAAATATACATGTAAATTAAAAAGTCCTTCCGAAATGCGCGATGGGATTTCGATTCCGGTGATCTACAGCTTCTTACGGGCAACTCTTCCAACCAAAAATAGCGCCGACAATGTCATTCTACAAATTTTACAAATGCCAACAATAACTTCAAAAATCAAGTTTAAACCATTAAACTAAACTTCCAAAAGCTTAAACTACACTTCCTATGCAATTTCCAAAGATTTTTCCTCATTTTTCACCATGAATAGTGAATTTTCCAATTTCTCCAAATGTGCTCAAAATACATGGTGAAAATCTAATTTTTTGCATAGAAGTAAAGCTCTTACCTCAAGGAACTCGGATCTAGCAAATTTCACTTGATTCCACCAAGACATCTTCACTTTAGATGTGCCCTAGCCCTTAAAAATCATAATTTTGAGAGGTAGAAGACGACGGGAGGCGTTAAAAATGGTGTTTTCGAACCGAAATTTTACTTTTAACAGTTTGCAAACCAGTTTTCCTAAATCGGTGCTTAAGCGCGGGAAAGTGGTGCTTAGGCGCCTGTCTCTCGGGTTATCTCGCGCTTAAGCGCGAGATGTGGCGCTTAGGCGCCAGTGCATTATTTTTGAAATCTTCTATTTACCTAAGTAAACCACCCTAAATGGGCTCATAGCACTTAATTGACTATTTTCAACTTCCTATAACTCCCCTCTCTCAAAATTTTCTCTAATAAATATTTCAATTCGAGGCTAAAACAACACAAAATTTCACATAAAAATAAACTTATATTAATTTACAAACAAGTACAAATACTATTGACACTTAATTCTCACTCCAAATAGTCTCGGATGAGAAAATTTTCCTAAGTACAAAACACTTAACACACATTCACAATTAAGCACATAAGTAACATAAACACTAACACATGTCTTAAACACTAAAAACACTTAAAGAAAACAACTTTAATCACACAAGAACAAACATAGAACTTAATTTCATTCTTCATTTGAATGAAAAAATTTAGGTCTTTCATTAGTCTTTCCTGGGGCAACTGGAAAATAAAGTTGATAAAACTGACGGTGGTGGCGTGCTCTGATGCAATCTTCTTCAATCCACTTTTGCTTAAGAAACATCTCCTTATCTGCTTCCTCTATATAACTAGTGTGGCTAAATTGCATTTTTAATTGCCATCCAATATGCTCCAGATGTGCATGGATTTTCAATACCTTAGTCTTCAGTACAGACATGGTATTTTCAATTTTGTTGATTTTCTGTGATATTCCTTCAATACTAACGGCTAAGAAACTGTTATACATCTCTTGTGCACTTTCGCTAATGAATTTCTTCCTCATGGTCTCCTCCTTCTTCAAATCCATCTCCCATGAAGACATCATCTTAAAATCTCTCTCTCTTTTAGACTTTAGGGCTAGAAATGATCTGGGGTGAAATTCCTTCACTATAACCTTCTATTTATAGGCCTAAATCCTTCCAATAACTCCTAGACACGTCTAGAAACTTCCTTCGCACGTATTTGCAAACTTCTAAACGATTTTCCCTTCTAGAATATTAATTTTTCACATGTTTTTAAATTGTTGCGCTTAAGCGTCGTATTTGGCACTTAAGCGCTAGTGCACATTTTTGCACTAGTCAACTTAGCATCCAAATTCTCATTTTAACATGTCTAGATTACTAAATAAAGTCTTAAAATCAATACTAACACATAAAAGTTTCAAAAATACTACCCCAAATTTGCTTAATCACACATAAAATAACAATCAAAATAAACACACGCTGATAACTATGAGTTGTCCCCCACAAAGCGCTTGATTTTACGTCGTCAGCCCGGTATAACCAGTTCTTACTCTGGTTGACCCAACATCATTCTATCATTAAACTTATACTTATAATAAGGTTTCTGTCTATGTCCATTCACTTTAAATATTTTCTCAGACTTAGGATCTTTAATATCTACAGCTCCATAAGGATAAAATTTAATCACAATAAATGGGCCCATCCACATGGAATTAAGTTTGCCTGAAAATAATCTTAACCTTAAATTATATAGCAAAGCTTGTTGCTCTGGCTGAAAATTTTAGTAAGAATTCTTCGATCATGCCACATCGTCATCTTTTCTTTATAAATTTTGGCACTCTTATAAGATTCATTCCTCATCTCTTCAAGCTCACTTAATTGTAGTAATCTTTTCTAACCAGCATCTTTCAAATTATAATTGAACTCTTTAATTGCCCAATATGTTTTATGCTCAATTTCAATTAGTACGTGACAAGCTTTCCCAAATATTAGCCTATATGGGGACATTCTTATAGCAATTCTATATGCAATCCTATAAGCCCACAAAACATAGTAAAGTTTGACTGAACAATCCATTTTTTTTGGATTCACAAATTTTTCCATAATTCTTTTAATTTCCCGATTAAATAATTCAGTCAATCCACTTGTCTGAGGATGATAAGTTGTAGCAATCCTATGATTTACATGATATTTCTTTAATAACTTCTCCATTATGACATTTTTGAAATGACTTCCCCCATCAGTAATGATAACTCTTGGCATCCCAAATCTACAAAATATATTCATTTTCAAAAATTTTGCTACACTTTGAGCATCACATCGAGGTAAAGCAATAGCTTTTATCCATTTGGATACATGGTCCACTGCTAACAGAATATATAAATTTCCGAAACATGGAATAAATGGTCTCATGAAATCTAATCCCGAAACATCAAATATTTCAACTTCTAGCATATAATTGAGGGGCATCTCATTTCTTCTAGAAATATTGTCTACTCTTTAACATCTACCACAAGTTTTAATATAAGCAATAACATCTCTAAAAATTGTAGACCAATAAAATCCATATTGTAAAATTTTGTATGTTGTTTTATCAACACCAAAATGTCCCCCAAAAGCATAATTATCACATTTTTGGATAATCTCATAAGTTTTTTCTAATGGTACACATCTTTGAATAATCAGATCCTTTCCTTATTTATATACAAATAGGTCATCCCAAAAATAAGTCTTAGCTTCAGAAATAAATTTCCTCTTCTGTTGGTATGTCATTCCAAAAGGTATAATATCACTAAAAATAAAGTTCGTAATGTCGGCAAACATACCACGGAACACGCCACTCATTAATAGTGAAAAATTTTTCATCTAAAAAATGTTCATTAATTTTATTTTCAAAACAGAGGTTTTTCTAATTTGAGCATGGACAAATGATAAGCAATTTGATTTTCAATCCCCTTCTGATCCACTATTGCAAAATCAAATTCTTGTAAAAGAAGACTTCATCTTAGAAGTCTAGGTTTAACATCCTTATTTTTCATTAAATACTTAATAGCAGAATGATCTGTATACACTATACAATGAGTTCCAATTAAATATGATCTAAATTTATCAAAAGCATATATTATTGCTAATTAATCTTTTTCAGTTGTTGTATAATTAATCTGAGTTTCATTAAGAGTTTTACTAGCATAGTAAATAACTTTGAAAATTTTATCATATCTTTGTCCTAAAACAGCTCCTATAGCATAATCACTAGCATCAAACATCAATTTAAAAGGATTTTCCCAGTTTTGTGAAATTATAATTGGTGCAGTGATTAATTTTTCTTTTAATAACTTAAAAGCTTTTAGATATTCCTCATCAAAATTGAAAATTGTATCTTTTTCCAGTAAATGGCATAACGACCTAGCAATCTTTGAAAAGTTTTTAATATATTGTCTGTGGAATCCAGCATGTCCTAAAAAATTCCTAATTTCCTTTACATTTGTTGGATAAGGTAAATTAGCGATCACTTTAACTTTAGCAGGATCTACTTCCAAATAATTTTCTAATATTTGATGACTTAATACAATTCCTCTTGCTACCATAAATTAGTTTTTTCCCAAATTAAGGACTAAATTTGTTTCTTCACAAAGCTTAAGAACTTTAGATAAATATTCTAAACATGAGTAAATAAACCCAAGGTCATTCTTCTAAAAGTAAAAGTACCGTAAGGACTGGTAAATGTTGTTTTCTCTTGATCCTCAGAAGATATTTGAATTTGGTGATAACTAGTATATCCATCCAAAAAATAAAAGTATTTATGCCCAGCTAATTTATCCAGCATTTTATCTAGAAAGGGTAATGGAAAATAAACTTTCTTAGAGGCAAGATTTATTTTTCTATAATCAATGCATATTCGCCACCCTGTAACTTGTCTAGTAGGTATTAACTCTTTATGTTCATTTACAGTTACAGTTACTCCTCCTTTCTTAAGAACGTAATGAATTGGACTAACCCATGCACTATCTGAAACAGTGTAGATAATTCCAGCATCTTTCATAATAGGATTCAGTCTCCTTTGTGGATCAGCCCTGGGTTTGCAATTCTCTTTCATATGAATTCTATGCATACAAATTGAAGGAATGATTCCTTTCATATCAGCAATTGTCCATCTAAAAGCTTTCTTGAATTTTTTTAGGATTTTCATCAACTTTTCTTCTTCTTTCATTATTAATTTTGAAGAAATTATAACAGGTAAAGTAGAGTAATCTCCTAAAAAGACATATTTTAAATGATCATGGAATAACTTCAACTCAAGTTCTGGAAGTTTTTGAATAAATGGACAAATTGATCTATCTTTGTCTATCATGTCCAGAATTTCAAGACTTTCTCGAACATAGTTTGAATCTTCCTTAAAATGATCTTCACATTGATCTAATTCCTCTTCATGCTCATGTTCCAAATCTTTTTCTTTAAATTTTTCTTCATAAGTAGTCTTAAAATGGCATTCACTTCGGTATCTTATAACATCCATTCTAAAACATTCATCATATTTACCTTTTGTAGGGTATTTCATTGATCTTGAAATGTTAAAAGTAATAGTTTGACCATTAACGCACATTATTAATTCCCCTTTTTGCACATCTATCATTGCTCTTCCTGTGGTTAGGAAAGGTCTCCCCAAAATAGTAGGTATCTCTTTATCTTCCTCTATATTTAGCTCAATCAAATCAACAGGAAAGATAAATTGATCCACTTTCACTAGGACATCCTCTATAACTCCTTTAGGGTATGTTATCGAACGATCTGCTAACTGCAGAGTTACAGTAGTAGGGGTTATTTCTCCTAATCCTAATCTTTTAAATATTGATAATGTCATAAGGTTAATGCTTTCACCTAAATCACATAAAGTTTTCTGACCGGTGACTTTATATATGCTCAAAAGTAGAAGTTAAATATGGATGTAATAAATATTCAATAATTGTAAAGTCACACTTATCAACGCAAGTATACGTATCGCTCAAGTAATATAGGGCTCTAATGGACTCCTAAATATTGATCCTACAGGGAGTAAGTTTAGAACTGCGGACTAAGATTTTTAGAAAAGCAATACTTTAATCACAACAACCAAGTTCAATTTGCTTATCTGTCACTAATAGGCAATTGAAAGAAATATGTAATTTTAATAACTATTAAATAACTAATGATACTAATGAAGGTTTAAATGTGATATTCAATATATAAGAAAACATCCTTCTCCTTGTCAAGAAATTATAGTGAATGGATAAAGTTAATTAGTTCAAATTTTATTGTGTCAAATAGGAGCATACCTATTCTTTACCCTTTGGTCCAGGCATAAAGAACATTGCCTAATCCTGCGCTTGTTTACTGAATCTGCAGCTAGGCTGGAAGGATACCGGCTCTCACTTCAGAGCTCCAACGTTGCCCTCACCTGAGGGCTAACATCTACACTTCAGCACTCAAACGATAGGACTGAATTGAGGATTTTAGTCTGTCACTCTAAAATCTCTAATTCTACGCCCGATAATATTATTTCCCTATTTATTTGCACCCAACTTCTAAGGGCTTTGACCTCCCTGAATCTTGGATGTAATCTTCACTTTAGTTGTAAAACTCAAAATATTTTAACAAATCAATTGCCAATTTGAAAGTAAATTAAGATCAAAGTGAAAAGATCATCACAATTTCTTAATCATTTTCATGGCTTCACCAATTCAAATCACCATTTCACAAATCTCAAGACAAGGAGAAAGACAGAGAAAACGATTCAGATCTCATGGGGAAAACACAACAAAACTCGAAATTCATTTATAAAGTCAAAGTCATACAAAATATAACAAGTAAATAAATTATCTCTAATTTCTCCCCAAGAACACTCCTCGAAGTTCCTCTGAATCTCTTCCTTTCTTTACAACACACATAATTCCTTTTTAAAGTAACAAGGAGGAAGAAATCTCTTAGTTTCTCTCCACTCTTACAATATATCGAAGAATTCCTCACAATTTTACACACTATTGGAACCTTTCTAACCTCCAGGACCTCTCTAACATCCAGGACCTCTTTAATTTTCGGCCAAAATATTCTTTTAAAGTTGTGGATGAGCTTTCCCAAGGGTTGCCTAAGCATCCCTTCAAAATTTGCCTTTATCCAAAGCTTGAGTAGGCATAACCACCGAGCTCGCCGTCGGAGGCCTCGAGGGCATCTTTGGCGGACTTCTGGAGAATTTTGTCCTGTAGCCTCAGGAAAAACACGTCGTCGGCAGCGTCAAGGGTGTCGTCGGCGGCCTAGTTCAAATCTCCACATTTTGGTCCTTTTCTCTCCA
>NEWO01000646.1:285790-327296 GCA_003013225.1 Phalaenopsis aphrodite
TCTGTGAATGGCCAATATATTAACCTTGATAAAAGTTTGAACTAAAGAATGGTTGGCTGTTTATTTTGAAATTAATCCATTGTGTAAAAGAAATTTATGTTGAGCTATGATTTCCTGCTATTTTGAGATTCACATCTTCACATCCTCAAATGGAACCATATTTGATTTGTATGTGAGCATGGAGTTGCAACTGGTGAAAGTATCACATTTGGTTTGTACAGAAATTGTGGAACATACATTAGTTGGTTATATAATTTCTTTTCCCTTCTTCTTTTGATTTTTAACTTCATTGAGATCATTTACATCAAAATGATTTAATGGACAAGAATGAAAAAATGAATTAACTGCGGATAACTATGCTAAGTCATTTGCTCTTGTTCTTCCAACACTCGTAGAATCGATAACCGGCTGTGTGCCCCCATCATTTTTGACTAATCTTGCTCTTTAGGTGGTCTACAGACCTAGCTATAAAAATAAATTTTGTTTTGTAATTTGCTCAAATTTCAAGTAGTTTATTGTTAATGAGCATTGCAAAGGCAATCACATGTATGCGGCTCAATTCCTATGTATTTACATATCTAACACATAAACTTCAATTATTACGCATGCTACCGTACCTATACATGAAAATGTGTATTTCTCTTTTTAAATGCTAAAATAGTAGTTTTTTTAATGTGCTATGAAATATTTGGGTGCTATAAATGTAAAGTTATATCTGGTTGTTAATATGCGAATACAAAAGTATTGAGTGTTATTTATATAAATGGTCCTACTTTTCTATTCCTTTGGTGAAAGGTCTTCTTTAGTGTCGATTACTTCATTTTTTTTCATACATTGTTAGGATTTATGGCGTTGCGGAGGATTCATTTGCATTTATGATGATTGATTTTTTGTTTGGTTCAATATTTAATGCTAAAGTTATTAAACGCTTTCACTTTTGCTTTCCGTCTTACTAGTAAGTAGTGCAATGAGTAAGATCAAAGAGGTTGGATCGTCGGTCATGTGGGACAGGGATGCCACCAATATTTTCTATGATATATGTCTTAGGATGGTCGAGCTAGGAAATAAACTGAATCTTGCTCAATTAAGAGCCGCATTTGTTAGAGGCACAATGGAAAAACTGCTTGAATCTTGCTCAATTAAGCCTACTGCCTCACAGGATACATCCGTTGAGGAGTATCTTCGAATCTTAAATACACTTGCTGGGGTTAAAGCGGACATGACACTATATATCAATTGTGTTAAATTACTACAAGATCCAGTTCATAGAAATTTTTTTATGAAGTTGGATGCAAAATACCGAGTTGATTTCTTATGCTCATTCCTGGAAAATTTAATGTAAGTTGGTTGTAATGTGTGTGCACCTGAAAGAGGTTTCCAATATGTTATTCTTCGGTGACCCGATCAGTTACCGAGTGAATATGTCTCTATCAATCACACTTGAGTGAAATTGAATTGGGTAGGTGGGCAATACAAAAGAATTGAGTGCTATTCTTCGGTGACCCAATCAGTTACCGATTGAAAGAGGTTTCCAATATGCTATCACGTAATAGGAAGAAAGTGTTCAACAAACGACACTCCTTACGCAGTGTGATTGATAGATCATTCGGGGTATGGAAGATGTGGGTGATATTAAGTGATATGCCCACCTACCCATTTCCTAAACAAGTGCAGATAGTTGTGTCCACCAGAGTGGCATTTATATAAATCTTCCATTTTTATATTCTTGAAAAAAAATTGAATTTTGTATTTTTTTATTTATCTATATTCAATTTTTACGATTCTTTTTATTTCATCTAATTTTCTGACTGATCTAATCTCCCATTTAAATAAATCTTCCACTTTTATATTCTTATATAAAAATTGAATTGGGTATTTTTTTATTTATCAGTTTTCAATTTCTATGATTTTTTTATTTTATCTAATTTTCTGACTAATCTAATCTCTCTTGAATAATTGCAGTAAGATAAGCTCCAGGTTTTGAGGGAATTCCGGGCAAGTGTTATGCCGCTGCGGACTGCCGCCCTTGTTACTCACGTCACGCCGACAACATAGCTACGGGCAGCAGTTCTACAGGTGCCCGCAGTGGGAAGACGGACCGAAAGACTGCAAGTTCTTCAGGTGGGCAGACAGTTCGTCCAATTCTACATCATCCCAACCGGACAATGTTGCTCAGGGTTCGACGGTATCACAACCAGAAAACGTCGTTTATAGTTTGATTGTTTCTCAACTAGACAATATTGTTCCGGGTTCGATCCTGCACTAATCGAACAACGGTGCTCAAGACATGCATCTTTTACATTTTAAAATGAATATTATAATTTTTTTGTTAATTGTAATTTAAATGTCTTTTTTTTAATTAGGTGTTTTGAAACTCATTTATAAGTGAGGTGTACATCAAAATTTTGTACTGGTATGAAATGATTATTTTGTTCTTAACTGTCAAATGTTTAGTCGTTACAGTTCTAGTGCAATCAGCAACACTGTGCGTGTCTGAATGATCGTTTATTTACAAAAAAACTGCAAATCAGCTGTTTTTCAAACGCACATACCAAACAGCTAAACAGTTTATCCAGATCAGGGGCAGAATGATCATTTATGCAGAAATAACTTCAATTTAGTTGTTTTTCAAATGCACAAACCAAACAGCCACCCAACTTATCAAAATAAGCTGTTGATCAGCAACTTATCAGAATAAGTTGTTTATCTGGATAAGCTAGATAAGTTGCAGCTGCCCCAAACAAATCCTAAATTAATAAAAAAATGAACTTATTTTAAATTCTTCTACAATACTAAATGAGACAAATTGGTGAAAGAACCTAAGCCTTAAAAATCCAGTTCTCCACTGCTATGCGTCTATCCCTTGGTGCAATACAGCATAAACCAACTTCATATGCATCCCCAATTTGATTCTGGGCATTATAGAGATAAGCCAGAGGCCAGTGTGATGACAAGTGCTCGGATCTCTACCCAAGTTGTCCCTTGACGAGACATGCATTGCACTATTACTAATTTAAAGTTCACCGTGGAGGCACAAATACCATAACCATAATTTCAGTGACAAAAGCAGACTGTCCAACAGATGCTAGAAGAAAATTTTTAGCACAATTTCTCAAATACTACAAAAGCAGTATACTTCACATTACCTGTAGCATACTCTTTTAAGCAGTTATTAATGGCTGGTTCCAATAAAGAAAAAGCTAATAAAATATAACTATTGCTTGGTTAACAGAAGGATCAATTTTCTGAAACTCATATTCAGATACCCTCAGATTCATAGCTTTCAACTCACCAGCTAACTGTAATTCCAGTGAAATGCAAACTTGTCATAGTCCATGCAGGTTATAGTCGTACAAAATATAGACTAGTAAACTAAAAATGATGCAAAACCAGAGAGTGTTTACCAAATGACGCAATCATAAGTTAACAAACATGACTTGATTTACTCGTCACTCAAGTATTCATCAAACGATCCAACTTCAACTGAGTTATAAAAAAATCACTAGATTACAAATGCCATTAAAGATTACTTGAATTATGATAGAGTTGTGTTATTATTAGTTATGGGTTAGTAGTTAATGATAATGCAAATACTGTTGTATGGGTTGGGTGAGTGGTTTATACTCTCCATTACAGAGTATAAGGTAGGCCCTTTGTGGTTCTTCTCTTTTCCATCTTCTCTGCCTTCCGATCTTTAGAGTTTCCAACAACCTCAAATTGATGTTTAAAAAGCTTCCTCACTATTTTTGGCAATTCTTCCAAAAGGGTCATATAAATTTATGCAGGATTGTAACAAATAACGTTTCAAAATATATGAAATTTATCTCTACATATATATGGCATTCAGAGTGTCACATAAATCAAAAAGAAAGAACAGCTAATCTAAATTGGACAATTGTTTAAAAACTGCATCATGTGGAGCCCAATGCCACAATTGACAAAATCACAAGATAACTGATTTGTGCTAATATTAAATGTTTCTTATGATCATATTGTAGTGATAAGTATTTTTGACAATTTCATATTCACAAATTTCAATCATATATGTAGTCAACACATTCAATGATTACCAGACATTCAAATCTATTGGTTTTATGTGTGAAACCTACTTAACCTACTAGTTAGGTGCTTTGTCTGCAACCACAAAGCCTTGTGTTCAAGCACATTTTGGTGTGTACATGAATTTAAGAGAAAAAAAAACACTCTTGGTTTTACATATCTTATGATTCCATATGAAAGTCTTTCACATTCCATCATAATGTGCGACCAAGAAAATGTATCAAAATATTTTAACATATTTTTTAAGCAATAAAGGGTGCTATTAAATATTTTAGCACAACATGCTCAGTAGAACAAACATTTTCTATAATATTCCACTGTCACTTTAAAAATCCCTCAACACCATATTCAACTTTAATTGCACCAAATATATATATATATATATATATATATATATATATATATATAGATCTTAATGTTTCTCTGAGTCCTACATCTTACAATACAATAACATCCTTAAACCATCAGCAATTTGACAAACATTTTGAAACTTTGGAAAGAAAAAATTGCCTCAGCTTAAATAAAGAATAATCATTTTATGGCTACTCAACTACAATACAATAACATCCTTAAACCATCAGCAATTTGACAAACATTTTGAAACTTTGGAAAGAAAAAATTGCCTCAGCTTAAATAAAGAATAATCATTTTATGGCTACTCAACAACCTTTCCAACTAGAACAAGGGCAGTAAATGCTGATATAAATACAATCCATCTCATGAAGTATTCATTTTTTATTTAAAAAAAATTCAATCCAATAGCATCACAAGGCTTCCCAATCCCAAACTTAATCAACATTTAAATCTTCCTCGACAATAGAATGAAAAAAAGATTCAACATAGTGTCCTAGCCCAACGTCATCATGAACGATTTAATAATGTATTTACAATTAAAAATGAAATAGAATAAATAAATAAAATAAGTTAAGAGAAATAAATATGCAATCATTCTTTACTTTGTATAAACCATTGAATAAAACAACTCTCTTCCTACATTCATTTATCATTCAGATGCCACAAATCTCCAACATTTCAAGTTAATGCACTACATAATGACCACCCACATTAATAGAAGCAATAATATGAAAAATTTGCCCAATGATAGTGCATAAGGAAACATAAAAGAACTATAAGCACAACAAACAAGGAAACAAAAAGAATAAAAAAGGATACTTGTTTAATACATTTAGACAAATATCATTAGAACTTTGTTCTTCCCAGAATACATTAGAGGATGTCTCATTATATGAAAAGAAATAAGCAATTAATAGAAGTGCATCTGAATGACTTGTTATTACCAAAGAAACACAATGATGAGAATAATAAAATTGATGCTGGTCGACACAAGTGCTGCAATGGTCTTTCATAATCATCAATAACAAGAAATTAAATTGATTTATGTGTTTATTGCTTATTCACCATGAATATATAACACCACGCTTTTTATCTCCCATTGTCATCCATGGGAACATTTCATCTCCATGCAGACTGTTTCACAGCTCAATGTTGTCATCCATCAAGAGGACAAAGATAAATGATCATTGTAAACCGTCAGACCTTGCTAAACCACCATAGAAGAGCAGAACACGAATGAAAAAACGGTTTAAGTTATAGTCATATGTATATGAATAAGAATTAATAGAAAGAAAATTTCCAAAGAAAAAATTTACATTAGTCCTGCACTTCTAAGCAAAGCACGAACAATCCTTGTCAACTGTTCATATCAATCTGTACTTTGGTATTTAATGCAAAGCCTAACTATAGCGCAAATCAAATATCAAAAAATTCAATATACCAGAGGCAATTGTGAAGAGAACATATTTAGAATTTCCAAAATAAAACAAAACAATTTGTTTCTTTCTTGGTTTCATAGGGTAGTCTACTGAAGAAGTCGAGGAAGGAGATGAGAAATTAATAGGTAAATCTCACCAGACAAAGATTTCTACCTTTTGCTGCTGATCATCTTCCGTTGGGCCTCTGCGAGCTTATCAAGAGCGGACTGGACTGCGTCGCGGCCGCCAATGAGAAGGCGGGTGATAACTTCGGGGTCACGCTCGAACCTCGCCTCCTCGAACTCCTGCCGGGCGTTGGACCGGAGCACATCTCGCCACGGTATTCCGCGGGTATCGGGCCACGAAAAGAACCGCGTCGCCCGGATGATGTCCCGGTAAAGACATAGGGCCTCCCGCCGCGTGCTGGTCAGCCGCCTTTGCTCAGACAGATCGAACTCCACTTCGTCGCCGCCTTTCTGCTTCTTCACCAGGTGCCTCCCCAATAATTCATCTAACGTGTGTGGACTCTCATGTATCGACCGCACTCCGTCTCCGGTGACAGAAAGAGGAGCGCACAATAGAGAGGTAACGCCAGCGAGCCTCCGCCACCGCGCTGTCAGAAAGATCGATGTTAGGGGCCTCGGAATCATGGTCGGTGTTCACAATCCATCAGGAAAGGCACCTAGTTTTGTAAGTTGGGTCTTGTCAGTGAAAAACAACTGGACGGAATGAGGTATTAAAATAGTACTTTTTTATTATTCACAGCAAAAAAAAAAAAAATACAACAATTTAATAAAGCAAAAATTTCATTGTATTTTCTAATAAAAAAATATTTAAAAAAAAGTTCACGCATGTATTACCCAGTTTTATTTATTTATATTTCTAATGTCTAAATTTAATTTTTAGATTTATAACACTTGAGTATCATAAATTAAGCATGAAATAATATATTTTTAAATAAAAATAATAAAAATTATATTTTTTTGCGATATTAAAATTTTGAGTGATATACATGTAAGTAAATAAGAAAACAAAGCTGCAAGATATGTAAATACATAGGAATTTTGTGTTATATGTAAATGATCAAAAACAAATTATCAAAAGTTAGCTTGGTAACTAGTGTTAGTTATTCTTTATTGTTTTAATTTTTCATAATTTATTAAATGTTTGTTCTATTTTATAAATTTGAAAACAGATTTTCTTCAATCCTTTCTTTAAACATATTGAAACATCTTTATAATTAAAAAAGTATTTATATGATATTTATTAGCTTAAGTTTTAAACTAAAATACCTATATTTTTGAAGTTTTTATAATTTAAAACTTTTATTAAGAATACTAATTTGTTCTATGATAATTATAACAGATTAAAAATGTTCAACGATAATTATAATGGATTAAAAAATAAATTTTATATAATAATCAATTAAAAATAAGTTAAACAAAAGGATTATTCTTACTTAAACATTTAATCAAAATTTTTATTTTATTTTTATTTTATTTTTATTTTATTTTCTTATATACTCTCATAATATGGTTTTAAAAATCAAGTTGGACCAAATTTGAATGTTCGATTCAACTGTGAATCGTCATTCAGTTGGTTAAGTACAAGCACAGAAGTGTTTCTACATAGAATCGAGATTGAACCAAAAAGAACAAAGGTTGAACTGATGAAAGAACAAACCGATTTGGTTTCTAAAGAATTAATGGTTGAATTATTGTCGAATTCTAGTCTTTTCATTTTGATCAAATAACTAGAAATAAAATATTTAAAATAGACTAAGAGAAAATAATATGAATTATTTTTTATTTGGAATATTGTACAAAATTTTCTATATTATTGCCTTAAATTTTATCATGATTTGTTAAATTGTTAAATATGATATTGATGTTTTATTATTCTATAATTTAAATTTATTAAAAAAATTTAAATATTTATTTTATCATCCTATTAAACCTCCGACCATCGCTTATTTCAAGTTTGTTGTCATTTTACAACTTTGCTTATAACTATTTAATTTTATATATTAACTTACCTACTTTTGGTGGATTCACCTTTAATGATATTGGTTAGATAAACTATTTTATTATCAATTTCTTAACATATTAAATTTCTCATGATTCTTTACTAAGAAAAATAAATCGTAAATGGGGTTTATATTTACATATGTTCTTTTTCTTTGCTTATTTTTAAATTAATATTTTAAAAATTCACTTAATCATTTCTATTTAAAGATCTATGCATTATTCAATAAGATTTAGTAATGACATTCTATCTCCAATGTGATTCATACCCTATTTAAAAATTATAACAACTAAAGCTTTTTAAACCTAAGTTAATACATTAAAATTTTTAACAATTCATTCACTAAAAATTATCCGCTGGACCATTCTTCGAGTCTGTTTGGGGCAGGTGCAGCTTATTATTAAGTTGTTGATAAGCAGTTGATCCATATAAGCTGTTGATGAGCAGCTAATCCGATCAAGGTAGTTGGTTGTTTGGTTTGAGCGGTTGAAAAACAGCTAATGAAAAGTCTGCTCCTGTACAGTAATGTTGTTTTGCAACAGAACTGCCATAACAACATATTTGATACTTGAGAAGAAAAAAATGACTTCAGAACAGTAAAAAAAATAAAATGCACACCTCACATAACAGTGAGTATCAAGATTGATAAAGAATTGAAAAAAACTATTAAAATTACAATTAAAAAAATTATACTATTATTTTTAAAATCTAGACGGCGTATGACATGAGTTGTGTCATCCTCCAGGGATAATATTGTATTAAAGCCACTACCTTTACCTCGGCAATTTAGAACCATAACTTGGGTTCATAATCAAACATCATGGAGACAAAAAACATACATATATTGAGATGTGAGAACAACTAAATACAAGTAGATAATAAGCTAACCCATAATCACCCTCTTCTCCAAAAATTTCAAAAATTATGTACATGAAACAAAAACCATAATTTCAATTAAAAGACTAAAAATTTTATAAGAGCTTGAAAAACATACGTTATGATACACTTATCATTAAATGGATGGATCAGATTATCACTTGTTCTCTGCTGCACCTCTCTAGCTATGCTCTCTCTAGGCTACATGGTTGCTTCAGTCCAAATGACCTAATCACCATAGCGTCTGACATTCTCTACCATACATGCTGGGGCATTTTTTGGTATAACAACATAAGCAAGTATTCAATGATGTTTTGCAGCCAAAGTAACTGTTGCAGCATGATTACCACTATAATCAAGAAAACATGAAATCTTTGTCTAAATGAAATGGAGAAACCATAATAAAATCATGATCACAAATCTATTCTAAATAAATTATAGGATAATTGACCTGCTATGAGTACTAACTCCTTTAGCCTCATCTTCCAGTAAAAATATAGCATTTGAAGCTCCTCAAATTTTAGAAGATCATCTGAAGAAAAATATTACTGCAAATCATAAAGAAAATTATATCCACACTAAAATAATAAAGCCACGTAAGAAAATAGTAGCCCAATAAATTGCTTAAAGCCTCTGACCCCTTTTGAAAGCATTCACACTTGAAAAACAATAGTTTTCTTGAAATGGAATCTCTAGATGTTGAGGAGAGAACTGGAGTCTAGTGAATGTAGGGGGCTGGTGCGAGTGTGTGCGTCTTTTATGGAATCAATATCAGCAACATACGTTTGATTCTTCAACTGGTTTACTCCCTTCATTATGACATAAATAAGCTGTGATTGTATAATATTCTCATCATGCTAATAGAAAGATAGAAATAAAGAAAAAGTAAGGAAATAAAAGAAAAAAAATCATCTCTAGTTAAATGCTAGGAAAACATCCGCAGATCTGTCGATCTATTAAAGTTTTTTAAATTTAAATAGTTAAAAAATGAAATACTACAAAGAAGGGGAATAAAATATTTTATTTACTGGTTGTTGAATTTGAAAGAAATCTTTTATTCAACAACGTAAAGCCTTTTTTATTTTTATTTATTTTATTTTGCATAATTGGAAGCGAGCCTCATTTACTTCTCTACGTTAGGCAACAAAAGGTGTACAAATGAATGATTATAGAAAATTCTCCTACACTTTTATTTCAAATCCAAATGCAAATCTAAATGGAAGATGCATAGCAATTAAATTTGATTATTTCTTATTTAGAATATTTACATAACACTCAATTCTTATGTATTTCCACATCTAACACATAAAATTCAATTTTCACATAATTCTCAATTCTTAACAAAGAAGCTCCTATTAACATTGAGTGACATTTTTTTTCGCAACAACTACAAATGAGCTTTTGTTGGCTCTCCTATCTTCTTAGTGACTTAGTTTTTTATCTACCCAACAATCACTAATCTATTAAGATAATGTTTATGCTCTAATCTTGTATTTTACTCCCATATAGTGAAGAAGTTTAACATGCCATGTTCCACCCTCTAGCGACACATTCCTCTTCTACAAAATAATTGGCCACCAAACCACATTCGTGTACACACTTTCTTCTATTGTTGGCGAAGATTGGACTCCACTTTTTGAGCTCCATCTTACAGAATCAGGATAAAAGAAATGCCAAGATAAAGTTGTTAAGTGGCGGCAGCAAGGTATCCAAGCCATTTGGTTTGGCACACAAGAACCAAAAGCCTCAAAATCAAATCAAGTCAGTCAATTATATCTACATGGATTGGTATTCTGACCCGACCAGCAATTAGACAGTTAATTAAGTTCCAAAAGATGACAAAAAACTTGACCCAATTTATATTTATCAGCTAGTGTGCAAAATAAGTATGTTATAGAATTTAAAATTTTGATTAATGGTTTACACACAGGGTGTACTATGCAAGTATACGTATCGTTTCAAGTAATATAGAACTTTCCTTAAAAACCAAGTATTGAATCCACAGGAAAGAATAGAATTTCTATTTCAACTTAAAAGAATTTCTATGTAAACTGCAAACAAAATATGTATGATAATAATATTGAAATGTTTGTAAAGGGTTAAAAACTAATGTTTGCTAACGATAATTTTAAAGCTAAAAGTAAATGGAATATTTCTAAACTAGTTATGTGTAAAGGAGTTTGAATAATATGAAAAGTTTTTCTCTTTGCAAGGACATTATAACCAGTGTAGAAATCAAATGTTTGAAGTTTAAAATGTGATTTTGTGACAAACAAGAGCATACATATTATTTACCCTCTCTTAAGTGCATAAAGAAAATTGTCTAATCTAAAGCTAAGTTCTTAATTTATATGGTTATGCTGAGTATATTCTAGCCTCCCACATCCAAATTACCCATTGTGTCATCTTTATAGAACTAACCAGGACTTATGTTTCGAACTAAATACCAAATTGGTTAAGGTTGTAGTTGTCCCTCTAGAATCACTAATTTTATGCCTATCAAAACTTCTCCCTATCTATTTGCACTCCCTTTAGAAGTTAGTTCCCCTCATCCTAAGGTTAGTGTGAAATTCATTACTTTAGTGAAATCATAACTCTCCTGGGTAATTCTGTTTCACAACGTATTTTAACATTACAAATGTCCAGTTTGTAAAGAAAATTAAGAACCGATGAAAATAGCACCACAAGTTTTGGAATAAAAGAAATTTTCAAAACATTCCAATCCCACGCATGATTACTTCTCATTGCAAGGAGAAAGATAAGAAAACTACTCAAAATTCATAGGGATAACAAAACAAAAATTGATATATATTAAAAACCAAATTTAGAAAAAACTTAAATAAAAATACAAAGTACTTATCTTAGACTTCTCCCCAAGCAAATTATTCTGAAATTTAATTAATGTCTTCTTCCTCCAATACACACCAAAACAAGTCTCTAACTCACAAACCCACAAAACTCATGCAAAAACTACACTCAAAACCAATGATTTCTACCAACGCCTCCACAAACGACTCTTTTATGCTGGTCATTGACTCTATTAAATAGAGCTCTCAAAATCACCAAGAGTCATTTCAGGAACCTCTTCATTATTCATCCAAATTCTCAAAGCTCATTTTATTTTTCTAAAGATATGTTGTTGACTCAGTATGTTATACTTTTTATAGTTTGTTATATTTTTATCTTTATTTACTTTTGCTTTGCCTTAGTACGGTGGCAGGTAGGCTATTTAGGGAAAAAACTTTGTTATAAAAGTATAAATTAAAAATTTTACATCTAACAAATCCTACAATTAAATTTTACAAGATTATAAAATTAATAATTTTATTTTTTGAATGACCATTGATTATAATTTAAAATGATAATAACTGCATAAATATATCCCCAAAGCATGCAAATAGACACCCTGCATTAGGCCTTTTTGATAATTACATTCAAATTGCATGTCTTAAGGGGAAGCATTCGCTCTTCTACAAATCCTAGAAAGATGGTTGTTGGTGGATTTTGATGGGTGTGATGATTTTTCACTACATGGAATGGACCGTGCAATCGGGCTTTCAAAACAAAATTGTGAAGATTTTAATGCAATATTTGAATCTTACATTGTTGGTTTAGGATCTCTCTGATGTTGCAGCAAGAGGATGGCTTAATAGGGAACATAATGTAATCAAATATTCTCCGTTCTCATATAAGGTCCTATTTTACAAAGAAAAAATTAATTGTTAGGATGATAATAAATAAATGATCAAATATTAAAACAATTTTTTTTAAATTCAAATAAAATTAAAAGAAAAAAATAATATATTAATTAAAACACATATATGCATGCGCTTCCACCATCACCATCACATGCATGTGATCTTCAACATTATAATGCAAAAAATGTCCTTAAACATTAATAAAAGGTCACTTCAAGTCGTTTAGCAAATACAATCCGAGCAAAAATAGGTTATGTTATATACATTGATACATCACAATATCATGATAAATAGTGTGAGATCTATTAATAAAAAAAAGCTTCTTACTGACAAAAAAATGTGGGAAACATGGAAAAAAAATTATGAACTAGAAAAAGACCACCCAGGAGATTTATTTGTGTTCGTAGTACAAGTGAAAACGTTGAGCTTACAAATAGATTTTACAATTTGCACAAATACAATTTACCCGTAAAAGAATATCAATGGCTCAAAAATTACATTAATAAAAAGCCTCGTATATTGGCCAAGCACACCTTATCAATCTAAAAATAGATGAGATTAAAAATATGAGGTCACAATTGCAATTTGGTTCTCCACATACAGCCGACAACCTTTTTAGGAGAAGGATCATTAGGTCCTTTGTCTCGCTGCCCAGAAGTAAAGTATAACCAACCATTCCAGAATCCAACTAAGGTCGTTTTCATACGGAAAGGCATCCGTCCAATGACTGACCATTCCTGTATATTATGAATAAATTCAGTTGTGATCAGACATCCACTAAAGACATTGAAACATTAAGTTAAAAACGTGAAATTGCCAAGTGAAGTTTCAACCTAGAAGTTGAAGCATAAGGTTGAACAACATCTCAAATATGAGTGTAACAAACCCAACCTAAATCATGAGCCAACTAGGTCTCAGCTTCAAGTGGGTCACAAACTAAGCTCGATGAGACAATAAACCAAGCTCAAGCCAACATTTACTCAACATGATAGCTCGTGAGCCAACTCCGTTAAAATATTATTAATACAAAATATATTCTCAATATTTTAAAATTGAAGTCATTATCTTGAATTATTAAAAGAATAAAAAAAACATATTTTATATTTTATATCAACTGATTTCTTATTATTCATACGATAAATATTAATTATATTGTCATTTTATTATAATATTAGCTTGAATCTCTATCTTTTAGAGTAAACAAGGGAGCTCTTGAGCCAACTTGATCATAGAATTTTCAAGCTCATGCATGAAGTCAACTAATTAGTCAATCTCATGCTCAAGATGAGGGTAGCTCGAGCTCCACACAACTCATTAGCTTTTGAGCCAACACATTTAAAAATTTATTAATATAAAATATATTAACAATATAATAAAATTCAAGACGTTATTTTAAATTATTAAAAATATTAAAAAATGTATTTTATATTTTATATACATTGATTTGTTAAAATTTATCTCATAAATTTTCATTCTATTTGCCAATTTATAATAACTGAAGAAATAATGAATATTGTTTTTTGTCTTCCATGATAAACAGCCAGCTCTTGAGCCATCTAAAATTCTGCTAATTTATCAAAGCACAAGCTCAAGTTGAGGTTGACCTGAGCTCGAATCGACTCGTTAACACTCCTAGCGCCAACGATTTAGATAGGAGCCCAAGTTATTCTCCCTACAAAACTGATTGAGCCATAAAAGAAACACCAGTTATTGTAAAGGCAACTCTAAAACAATGTTGCCAACTGACAATGATCAAACTACTACAATATTGCAGTTTTAAATTTCAACTTTGGTCGACGTTTTGATTTATTTTAATTATCAATTTTTACCTGGTTTCAAGAATCACAAGAATTATCCAGCGCTCTAGTTCCAAAGCCGCTCAGAAAACATGCAATAGGCAAGGCAAAATTTTTCAAACGATTAAAGGCAAGGATATGAATGAGCTTACCATAGTACTTAAATTGAACCGAAAAACTTCACCAACCAGTACAATCTTTTTGGTTACAGGGTGCTTTTCTGTTGTACCTCCCACAATAATAATGGAATTATTAACAAATTTCCAAGCAAATTCAATATGAGAATTTGGCTTAGGCATTGGAGGTAGATCTCTCCATTTTAATCCATCATCCAGCATATAGACATTGTTATAAACTACCTGGAATAGCAGGAACTTGTGATGTGAGGAATATGTTATACAATAAATACAGGAAGCAAATCCAGCAAAACTTTTCCAACATTCCAAAAAAATGAGATCACTTCCAAGTTCAAATGATTTTACCAAATCAGGAAAGTTATTCTTCGCACTGTATATGCTTAAATAAGAGTATGGTAGGGTAGACAACAACACTGCACAACATGTCATAGATTCAACGATATAATTAAAATATGTAAAAAGTAATTCACAAACTGATGCAAACATGAAAATATAAAAAAGTCCCTAAATTATTTGTATGGGCAACTTATGTTCCAACATGTAAATAAGTATAATTTGATCACTTAACTCCTCGAATCTGACCCAAAATAATGTCTCTATCGCATTATTTTAAATCAGATTTAAGGAGGAAAAAAACTCCTTTATAGCAGATTTAATTAGTCAAAAGATTAAACTGGAAATATTAAATAACATGAGACCAAAACAACTCGAAAATAGACCAAAACAACTCGAAAATAGTTTAAAGACTGTTTTGACATTTTCTCCATAAAAAACGATTGAAGTGCCTCAAAAGATAGATCCTATTGGAAATGAACTACCAAAATTCGCATCTATAGGAACATATCAGAAGTTTACAGATTTCAACTATTTTTGCAATAGAAAAGAGAAAATAATAATTACTTTTAACAAGAACTAAGCTGAGAAGAAACAAAACTACTGGTAAAACAAATAAAGCTCTGTGATTGCCACAATACCTCTAAGATTACTTTATGAAAATAAACGAGCGAACTTGGGGATAACTTGCTTCTAGGTTTATGATAACATACAAAAAGACGGATGATGTGAACTACACAACTCAGAGTAACATACCTACAAACTAAGAAACAACAAATTTATAGGTCAGGTTAAGCAAAGAATATCAAACTAAACCTTATAGCTAAAAAATTATGAAATATTTCAAGTAATTGGCCAAAATATATAAAAGAGCTTAATTTGGAATAAAATATATGACCACATTAAAATAAAGCATCATAAAGATAAAATTTACGCAGGGAACATAACAAATAAGAAAATCATTTGGCTTACCTCACTTCTTCTAACACATTTAAAAATAGGCGAACCAGGTTTGGCCATAAAATCACCCTCTTGACCACCAATAACAATAAGTTTGTCATTGGCTATGATACAAGCCCTGAAAACAAAATAAGTACAAGATCAAATCATCAACACAAACATAGATAGGCATCTAGTTCATACCAAAAAGATATCGATGCATTGATACATTCAATTAGTGGGGGATCACAAAAGATATCAATATAGAATAAAATAAAACTTAAAATTTATTATTGAAGACCTTAATTTTCCAATATCAGTTAATGCATGGACAATGCACAAGCCCAGAAAAGATACGGTAACACTTTTAATTCAGAAAATCATGAGATCAGCCAATGAAAACAAAGCTAGTAACTTATAGATGTTGAACATAAATCCTTTAAAGTACATTGTAAAAGAGAGTTAATCTAGCCGTTCACTAAGTTGACAAGTACTTTTTCTTATGATTTGAGCATCAATCAACAGAAAGGTCAAAGATCTAATTTCTGGCTAATCGTGTTTGTTGAAATCTTAATGATCTAATTTCTATATAAAAATTGCCAAAAAGGGCAATTCTAAAAACTCATCAGTGAGATCAATAATGTCTCCAAGGGTGTCCTAGTGTGCCGTAGGATCATCATTCAGATATGCTGCAAGTGACAGCTCTGGAAGCTCTAATATTGAATCATAGTTCATATTAAAGATAAATTTAAACTAATGAAATTAATTGGATGATTTGGTCTTCAATTAAAGATTAGAATAATTCATGCTAAAATTATCATTTAATTAAAACCTATCTAGCCAATTATTTGAAGATCAGTTCGTTTTCTTTGCCAATTAATTTAGATACCTGATAAGAACTAATTCTTGCTGTATTTTTCTATACATAAGCCTAATTTCAGGTAAGCCTAATTTCAGGCAATGAAATCGATCAAAAATCTCAACTTTCTTCTTTCAAAATTGTGCTAACCCATGAGAAGCATTGGTGTATGGTCCCGATACTGTCGCAAATCCAAAGTTACAACAAACTCACTTACTGCAGCCAATTCCACTATTTTCTATTTTAATGCAGTCAATGTAGTAGTTGTGTGCTAAGCTAATAGTCCTATATCGTGCTTCTAGATGATGTTGCTTATTGTTGTCTATCGTGGCTTGTTGTGGCTGCCATCATGCTTCATATTTCAAGCAAGAATCAAGGAAATAGAATGTGCTGGTGAAAATCTAAAGGAGAGAACAAATTCTTGTTCTCCTGTAGAAAATCAATACAAAAAATGAGGTATTGTCTGCAGAAGAAAAGATATAAAGTAATAAGAAAAGGTCAACTGCAATGTGAAACTAAGCACGAGACACAGTTAATTAATTATTAAATCAATAGGGAACCTCTGTCGTAAATTCCTAAAATGATGTTAATTCTATTTTACTCTGATTGTTGACTTGAAATAGAATTGATAGGTTAACAATAAATCAAGTGTCAGAGCCATGTTCCTTAGTGCACAGTACAAAATAAAGTAGTATCAAAACAGAGGAGAGTCAGTTCTTTTAATGGAGTGAATGAGACTCATTGAAAGTCCAAAAATAGATTAGGGCAAGAAGAAGAGAAAGAAAACCAAACCATGGATAACAGCAATCCTACACCAAAATTACCAGACAGGATGGTCAGACTGATAGAACAAATGACCACCATACGGTGGATGAAGATGCAAACTATTGATGTGGCTTATGGGCTAAGTCATACAACCACACCACATGCCAAATACAAAAATATATGGAGAGAATGAAGATAAGGTTAGGGCTTGCCACTCATGATAGGAAGACGTAATCATTCAAATAGAAGTGAAGATGAAGATACCTACAAGTAGAGGCTTCCTACACCTTACATAGATATAAAATCACAATTGTTGTCTTTGCCCAACCAAACTAAAGAATTTATGCCCTAGTGTGGTGGGATACCCATTAAATAATAAATGGTTATCATGAGACGACTTGGGGATGTTCAAGCAGTTTACATACCAAGATTTCTACCTAACGAGGTAAGCAAATCAGTTAAAAATAAAAGAAGCATAGTTTGATGCAATCGCAATCTAAGCAGACATCAAGAGAAACCCCACTTTAGACAATCACTTTGAGAATATATCTTAAAGAGACGAACACTGATAAAAATAACTCCAATTTCTCCATGAAAATTGTCAGCTAGTAATTCTCAATCGCGCCATTAAGATCAAAGAGGATGCTGGTCAAGATTCATAGGCACAATCAAATTTCTAATCAAACACCATACATAAGAGAACAAGTATGGAAGCTAAACTACTATAGCAATATTGGAGCTACAATGTACTAATAGTGTAACCTGCCATTATTTTCTATTTGCTTAAGTCATTGCAGCCAAGTCATCAATGATACTAATATGCTACTTTGTTAATAGCCATTTGTCTTGCTTTTCTGCAATTTTTTCTTCTTGTATTTGCCTATATAAAACTTTAACTTCCTACATTAAAAACAATTGAATATCTTCCTTCTATTCTACCCTCTAAATTCCTTGGTCTGTCAAAATCATTGGTAAATGGTCACATTAATATAGCAAAACCTTAGTGACAATGTCATGGAACTGTAGTACATACCACCACCTTCAATTTGTTGAAGTCATTACAACAACTGCTTTGTTGCTCGTTGATTGGCATCTACCTTGCTTCTATTTTCCTTTCTATTAGTTGTTGTGGAAACTATTTGTTTGATGTTGCTTCCTTTTTTTCTTGTTGTCTTTTGTGCCTTGTTTGCATGCTATTAATTATTTTCCTTTTAATTTCAAGCAAATTCGTTGTTTGTAGCAAACTAAAAAAGAAAACCCGATATCTAGTGAAAAAAAATTACAAAATCAAAGAAAAGATGTTGCCATCTAATGATGTAAAATAGTAAGGAAAAATCATCTATAACCTGAAACGATGCTTAAGATAGATTTAGTTAATCCATAGATCAAGAGAGAACCTCCAAAAAAAATAATAAAATAAATATTGAATTTGCTCTAGCCTCTAATTAGGAGTTTACAAGATAATGTGGAGAGAATATCTACAAATTAATAGCCATACAATTTTAGTTCTACTCTTCGAAATATTTGCAATTTCAAAAGAAACCTGACATATTTTATACTATAAACTGGGCACTTGAAATTGTATCACAAATTTAATCTAATAAAATTTCAATACTTCATTATAAGAACATCATTATTTTATGCCCTTCTTTGTGATTTGTGTTCAGAATTGGCCACCAATCACATTTTATGATCGATATAATGATCAACAATAACACGAGCAATTATCACCTCCTGAGAATAACCTTATGAATCAATGGCGTATCTTAAAAAAGTGGTGACGAGATTGGGACGGAGATCTACACTTCTCCCCTCTTTAAGTCAATTAATTATTAAAAATCTCTCCTTCGTTCTTCAAATCGATGATCCATCAAGATGAACTTTGATTTTTTTTCCATTCCTTACTTCATATGTCAAGTTTTTAGATAGGTAACTGCTCTAGTTTTTCACCATAGTGTTCAACATAGAAATCACGTTGATGTAAATGTCCCCTTTTCAAGTAAATACAATATTTTTAAAGTTTATGATGTTAGCAATATTTAGCAAATTTATTAATGTATTTTACACTTGTGGCTCAATTTTTTAAGATGAAAGATCTTGATTATGTTGATATTTTAGGATTGGATCAAAGTCAAAAAGTTAATTATTTATCCACCCTAACTTCACATCAATGGGTTCAACATTCATCACTATCATATGGATCGAGTTTCTCTAATAAAATGCATTAGGTTTACATCTTTTGGTATTAGAAATTTCTTAACAAAATTATAATTGAATTTGCACATGTTACTTTTATTTTGTTAGCATGAATGATCTAGATCATTTTTTTGATATGTCAAGGTTGGATCAAAGTCAAATAATTTAAAGAACATTGCCTAGAATGAATGAGAACTTTTTATAACTTTTAGTGCGATCAAGTGCTAACATTCAATTGTGATATGACAAGAAATAGATATACCGAGAGCTAATAGACATTGAGTTCAAATTTATTAAAAATAGAGTAAATTGAAAACTGTGGCTCATAGTATGACTAAAGTTTGGATTGACAAAAAAGCACGAAATTGCAAATTGCATGTTAACAATGAAGGCAATTAAGAAGATTATACTTTGGGCGCGGCGCTAAAATAAAGAATAAGAGACAATCCGCATTACAATGGTTATTAAGTTGGATGGTTAATATATATTACAATGTGTTATTCATTGCAGATTTGAATAGGTAAATCATAATAATAGAGAATAGAGAGCATTTTTTATTAAGAAAATTAAACTTCAGTATATTTTTCTAAATCCTATTTTAAAGTTACAGTGAAAGGCTATTGATCTGTAACAATTCTAGTTCCCCCCTTCCACATCACAGATATAAAAAACAGAGCCAATATCAAAAACAACTAAGGTCATGAGAGATTAAGGAAAATATTCAGTTCATATTGATGGAGTTGTAACAAGGTATTTTAAACGGTAGAGCAAGGTGGAGAGAGGTAAGAATTATGAGAAACAAAAAGAGTGTGATTATGAGGATGATGATGGATTGGAGGAGATTAAGTGAAGTACTATACATTAAAAAATAGATATTGATGTGAATCTTTTTTTAACTTAAGCAATAGATTATTGCCTATCATCCCTTACACTACTAATAATTCATATGGTGCAAGTGTTGGATGACATGCTGTTGAACATATGCTCTGCTTGGCCATGTAATTCAGCCTGTTGGAAGCAATCATTAAATCAGGTGTTAGCCTATCCATCACTACATATTAATGGGACATATTTGCGTAATGATGATCACAAAAAAAATTATATATTCAAATTTGTGATTATAATATATGGCAAATCCATTATAAACTAAAACCTAAATGGCAATCAATAAAATCTAACGATTGCAAAATATTATCTTCTAGGTTTTAAGAGTTTAGAACAAAATACATTGTGATCGGTTTGTGGCCATAAATTGTTAAACTGTTGAAATCCCATTCACCAAATCCATTCATGGCCTTCTAAGACTCCTTTTGGCACCAATTAATTTGTTGAAAAAAGTTTTAGAGATTAAGGAAAAACTCATTTACAGCTGATTTATCGGTTAGAAAAAAGTCATAATCTTATAGTGCTCCTTGAAAATCTTCGCACATTTTTTTGAGTTTGTGATGAAAAGCATCAAGTAGTGCATAAACCAATTACAAGATCTCAATCCAAGTTTCACTATCTTGCACGATTATTTATGTGACTACTTCATTCAAATGAATCATATATTTTAAAATCTTCTACTAGTTAGATACGAAGCCGCCTCATCTAAGCTTCATTTGGTAAGTCTATGTTATTCAAGGTGGTTATAGGATTCCAGAAATGATTTAAAGCATCATCCACAAAACAAAACTTCTTACATAAAATAGTGTTGGTTATAATAAATATACACCAAAGAAACAATAGTCGTCAATCTCCCTCTCTCTCTATCCCCTTTACTTCCAAATTTAGTTGGCAACTTTAACCTTGATGTAAATATAAGGTCATAAAATCATGCTTGTTTGGATTGATAGGAGATTCACTCCCTCACTTATGCGGTAATCAAACACCAAATCCTTCAGTGTGGATTTCTTTATTTTGTCTGCTTTATTAATCTAACTCTAACTCTATCGTCATCATCATCTCTCTACAACTCTCAAAATGCTCTTAGTGTCTTTCATAAAATAAAACCTTAATTTAGAGTGCTCTTGGTTTTTATCTCCGCTCTAACCTTATCCCTCCCTAAACACTTTAAAAAATTTTCTCTACATCAACAACATCCCTAACCTTAATCCAGCATTCAAAACTCTTAACAAACTCCTCAAACCAAAGACATGATCCATTATATCACATAAACCCACCACAGAAAAAAAAAAGAAAGAGAACAAAAAACATAAGCCTATCAGCCAATTCAGGTGCCAATATGAGCACCAATCCTCACCACACCACAACCCTTTCATAATTCCCATAACCTTTTCTTATCATTAAATGAACGAAAAAGTCAATCTTCAAAAAGATAACACAATCTGTTACTAAGTTTGACATATGAGCTTTAGAGACAGGCATCCAATGTTGGAACAAGTTCTAAACCTCTTGAACATTTGGGCTCATCACAATCCATCAATAATTGGACATATGATAACAAACAGGTTAATTATTGCTTTCTAAATTGTCAATTCCTAAAATTGGTAGTTTTTCCTCTTCACAGAAAAGCTTGGATTTATTAACTTGTCACTTAGAATTCGGATTTATTAACTTGTCACTTAGCATTTTATGAATCTTAAAGGAACATCCAAGTAGCACTTAAACAGCCTAAATAAAACCATACATTAACTTACCTCCACTCAAAATTCTTTTGAGTTGTCCTGAAGTATGAGCGTGTTCCACAAATAAATGGTCTTACAAAACTGCTAAATTAATTTTTTATTCATGAAATCAAAATTAAGTTATCTTCAGTTCATATAGTTACCAAAATTGTTTGCTAAGCATTATAGCAAATAAGAACCAACATTTTTAGCATCCACATTACATCTTGCATATAACACATTTTCATTTTTCTACAAGATAAGAATTATAAATATACTATTCGAACTTACTTTCATTTTAATTCATTGGATAGCATGCCACCTAAATCCACTATGATAGATCGATTTTAGAGCTTAAGCAAAACAATAGATAACTTGTCTAATAGTTTTAATGTGAATCAGGATAAGAAGCATGTAAATGATGATTGGTTTATTGCAATTAATGATAGTACGTTGCACTAGCCAAATATGATGGAAATTTTGATGACCCAAATGCACTAAATGAATCTACGGTGACAAAGCAAAGCCACCCACCTTTACATAGCTATTCCTATCATGATCATAACCCAACAAATAAGTTTCAGCGAACCCCTAGAAATGAACATCAGGTTAGGACAATGTCAGTCCAAAAGAATTTAAATAGGAATGAAGATCATGTTAGGAATGTTGCTGTATCTAATGATCCTTCTAGGAAAACTAAAACAGTAGTCAACTTTGATAGAAGTTATGATTTAAACAAATTCTTAGATAAATTTGCTCAAATAGATGAGCTTTTTTATTGGTAAAATATGGATAACCGTCAAAGAGTAGCTCTAGCCTTGATGAAATTAGTTAGGCATGCAAAAATTTAGTGAAAAGAATATTGTAACAAATGAAATGAATGATAGAACAAATCAAACTTGAGTATAGATGAAAACAATGATTACGAGCACTATAACCCATGCACCTTAATAGAAAGTGCAGGCCACTTATTTACTCTTAGGCAAGGAAATCTACAAGTGATTAAGTTCCGGAATACTGCTGAGGATTTAGTTTTGACGCCAAATTGTGCTGACAAGTAATGACAAACAAGCCAACAAATTTATCATTAATCATAGAAAGCAGATAAGGATTGAAGTTCCCATTTTCTTTGCCCATAAACTCTGGAAGATGACTTTTACTGTGTCTTAGTGATTGAGAAATCGAATATTATGTGTCCATTGTGAAACCCAGAGGGCAGCATTCCTCTTTTCCTACCGACAAGCCTATTGGTGCTACACCTATAGCACTGTCGGCGAGGAAAAGTGAGGAGGGTGGCTTGGGGGAGTTGAGTCGTCCGTGAGAAGCTGTCGGTCACCGGAATCGAAATCCTGTCGCCCGCTTCAGAAGAACGTTTCAATTTACATATAGATTTAAGTTTAAAATCAAATATGAAAATCAAACTGACCCCATATTCTTCATAGTTTAAATGAAAGAGCACTTTACCTCAAACCATGTATCTATCCCGAGGGATAAACATAAAACTTGAGGATGAGGCTCGATCAGATAAACTAAGATATATATGACGTCCGTTTGGTCTGCGAAACCGTTTTATTTGCCGACAAATTCCCCTATTTAATATGAAAAATTAAATAGGATTTATTTTAAGCTGGGTCCAGAAAAACTTCGTATAAGGGCAAGCCCCTATAGTTAATTACATCTTAAATGACCGAAATCACTTAAGAATACTCTCGATAAAAATTAAGAAAAATTATCTTCAAGGACTTCAAAAGGATAAGACTTTTCAACGAAATCGGACAAAGAGGTGTGCAGAAGAGAATGATTCAAACTTGGAACATTTATTACAGAATCCAAAGGAAGAAGAACTAGGAGATTTCACAGATCCAGAGGAGATCCTCGGTGACTTCCCAGTCTATCCTATGGTTTGGCTTCAGTTTTGGGAAAAATTATTCAAGTGTTTTATCCTGCCAATTTTATTTAATTAGGGCTTACATTCGTGTGAAACGACCACACAAATAGCCTGGAAGATGTAAGGATTTAAGTCGTGAAGGACGACAACCTCGGAATCCTAAAACGAGTTAGGGCTTAGATCGTACAACAAAGCTACTCAAATGCCTAACGAAAAGATTGAGGATTTATGTTGCACTAGGCGAACAACCTCAAAATCCTATGGATTGTTGTTTTAATTTCTAGGAAAGGAATGGTTTAGCTGGGGAAGACATGTTCTGCTGTTGAAGATGGTCGTGCTGCCCACCGCGCTAACTCCAAGCTCCTTGTCGTAACGAGTTTAAGTTTTATAGGGTGTCCAGTTATGATGTCAAATCAAACGACCTATGGTAATAGTCCTCTAAACACCTTATATGGAAAGGAGGCATGCTTAAGGCTATGGAATATAAAATGTGCAATACAAGGCAAGTAGTAGAAAGCACAATAAAACAAATAGTGTACATGTCATACATGACAGTAGCAGGTATAATAGAAGGAACAGTATAACATGCTATATAGAGTGGTGGCAAATACAGTAAAAAGAACAGTATAACATGCTTTATAGAACAGTAGCAGGTATAAACAAGAATAGAATAACATTCTGTAAATGTAAAACGAACATGTACGCCCGTGGGATCCATTGTTTCTTAAATATAGCAAGCTGAAAGGTATTGCAAAAAGCAAATTCTGGCAGAAAAGCCACCCGAGAAATCCGAAGAAGATTGTAACGACGACTCATGACCGAAAACTCGAGAGAATCAACGAGAGAAGACTCAAGTAAACATTTTCAAAAAATCTCGGAGAGATCTTGAAGAAAAGAAAAGAAACAGAAGTGTTCTGTCCAAAACTTTGATAAAACAAAAAGTTCAGGTAAGGGGGACCGCAAGCACTTGTGTAGGGCTAGACTCAGATATATGTATAAGTACTCGAGGGTCCACGAAGGCTACTCGGTCACCCGAATGTATAGAACCCGTCACTCATCCAGAAGTGTGTTCTAAACCTCACCTAGAGGGCTACTTCTCAAACTAAACAGGTATTCATCAGGTGGACAATCGATTTTAAAAATGTATTTTAAAATTTATATTTTTGACATGCACATAGGTCTTCAAAAAAAGAGATTATCAAATTTTATTTTATAACGAAAAAATATATTTTTATTTTTTGAAATAAGTTTTAACAAATTTTTTTATTGTCCACAAGTCGATTACGCGGTCGGGCGTGGGACTGCCAATCTCCTGAGGAGGTTCGAGCCAACTCCCGCTAGACTTCTGTCGGTGAAGAATACCGTTATCCTATTGTTCATCAAATACCTGGATCTTGACGTTATAGGATAAGACATCTTTCGGCTCTATCTTCGGCGTGTCTTTATCATCACCACCCTACGCCCCAAAACAAACTACTTGCGACCTTGCTTGATGGTTTCACGTATAACAAAAGGCTATACATGGACACTTATGCGTTGGACATAAGCATCGAAAACTGAACCAAGAAGCAAGGAAAGAAAAGAACAAAAATGGAGTGAGAGAGAGGATATATTAATCCATCTAAAGCACTGAAAATGAGAATATATCAGTTCTCAAAACTCCTATAAAAAAAAACTTGAAAAAGTAGGGCCCAATATCTTTCCTAACAAACATAAAATGACACTTTGCGCTGATTTTTCAAACCCCAAGTTGATATCAAAATCTTCCAACTTCCAAATTAATCAATAGCCTCACACATCAAATAAGCATAAAATCTTCCCATAAAACCAAATAAATGCTCACGACCGGGGTTAATACAAAGAGATGAACAGCAGGGTAAGGCTCTCGGCCAGGGCAACAAAAAGGAAAGAGGGAAGCTATGAAAGCTCACAGCTAAAGGCAGCAAGGGACAACTGCTGAAGCCCACGACCAAAGGCAACCCAAGGCACAAGTAAGGCTCACGGCTAAAGCAACTCAAGGCAATTATATGAATATATTTGATATACATAGGAGAGTGAATGGACAAACCCTCACAAAGTTTCTAAACCGACTCCGAAGCATTGTAAGCAAGGCCCACGGCTAAGACCAAAGCCAAGACACGAGGCAAAGAGAAAAGGAAGGCTCACGGCCTAGGCTGAGTCCAAGGCATAAGGCAAAGTCCACGACCAAAGCAAAAGCCAAGCTTCAATAAACTCAACACCCAAATCTTCCCAAAATAAGAAACCGAGCCACCAAAGCAAAAAGGAAGAACCCCCAATAGGCAAGAACCGAGATCCAACACAAAACCAAAGCCGAACCAAATTTTTCACCAAATTCCAGACCAGTTAAAGGCCAAACCGAGCCAAGCAAGGCCAAAACCCGAATCGAAAACTAAGCTGCAATTGAGACCTCCAATACTAAGACATAATAAGAGTTAGAGCAGTATTCTCATGCCTTTAAGACATCTCAAAATAGAGCTACCACATGCTTTGAGTGAAAATGGATGAAAGTTTCACAATACATATACTAACATGCTCATGAGAGGGGCCAAATTATTCCAAGGCCATCCTTTTAATTGTTTTTAATATAAATATGCCTCAGAAGGTAGAAATCATACCATGACTTCAACACTTTAGATAAGCAAAGTAAAAGAGAGAATTAATAGCATGCCACATTGCTTAACCAAATCTAACTTCCAGCACTACACCACAAGATCATCACCAGAGGCTCGACAAGGCCATAACCGAGAGCCAGTAAAGCACCGAGAAAGTGAGGGGGAGGGAAATACACACCCTCAAGCTTTTAAATGTCATTCCCACATAACAAATGTATAAAGAGTAAGCTAGAACATGTTTAGGAATGAGGTAAATAGTAATCTCCCTATTCTAGCATGCCAACAGGGCTCGACAGAGAACAAGGACGAGCACACATAAAGCACAGGGGCTCGGTAAAGAGCAGGGCCGAACGCAGATAACACACAGGGGAAGAGGGAAGAAGGTACCTATTTGAAGCAAAAAGAAGGTAACACAAAAACTCTAAAAGCACTCCAGAACTTCACTTCCTCTCCCAACAGCAGGAGGAAACCAATTCAAGCACCAGAAGATCAAAGAAGTGAGTGTGAAAGACAAAGTACAGAGTTTTCTCCCTTAGAAAAATTTTTCGCTCCCCCTTTACGCTCCAAAACAGAGTTTCATATAGACCTGAGAAAAGGAGAGCGAATGATTAGAGGATCGCATGCGGATCTTCAAAGGATTGAGGGAGACAGAGGATATGATCCTCGCAGAGACCACGCTCTGCGACAGGGAGGATCGAGAGCGGACGAGATAAGATACCCGCAGAGGATAGGATACAGGATGGGCGACCGCGAGAGGCGAGCGCGGGAACGAAATCTCCCAACGGCACGAAGAAGGGGCGGGCCAGACAATTGAACGAGCCACGCTAGGGCAGAGATAGGCCCACGGACGCGAAAGAATGAGGCGGGGGAGATAGATTTAGGTCAAGGATTTTCAACTAAGTTATTAGTAATAACAATAATAATAAAATATTATTTATTATTATAATTAACACTTAAATAGGTATTTTCCCAAGACGAGCCGTCGCAATAAAACGAACGTCCCCCCTAAGCAAAATCGACGTTCCGGACGCATCAGCGCAGTCCGTTTCGTCATCCGGAGTCGTCCGGGCAACCTCATCGCCGATCAGGCCAAGAACGCGTCGCGGTCCGAATCCCACGAAAATTTCGGCTCGAATTCGATTAAACAGGACGGCGGAGAGCGCAGCGGCGCCGAATCAATGAGTAAAGTCAATCCTAAGGCTGTCAATCCTATAGGAATGCTCCCTGAGTTCCTTCGGAGTAGCCCTACCTGCCAAACAATAGCGGTCAAGACTACTACATGGAACGTCAAGTCGAGCGAAGAGAAGTCTAGAATTGCTAAAGAGGAAGACTCCACTAATTTTCTAGGAATAGTCGACAGAAAGGTCATACGGCTAGATCCTAGACTACTAAGGAGGGGAAAACTACACCTCGACCGAAAGCGAGGTCAACAAGCACCTTAGCAAAAAAACAGAACCTTGGAAAGACCATAGGAAATAGCATTAAGAACCATAAGAAGATTGATTGTTGCAAAGTGTTATAAGAAAAGATTTATGTAAAATCAATTCTTAGATGAAGTAATAACTTTGATGATAATGATTTTGAGTAAGTTTATAAAGAAACACCACTGCTTAATAACATCTAAAATAATGATGAAAAGCAAATTTGTGCGATGAGTTATTTAGCAGTAACTATGGATGGTTTTCAAGAATAAAGAGAAGAACAATTTTACCATGAACGTTGCACGTAGTGAGAAGAGGTGTACATTGGCAATAGAAGGTTAGAAGTGCCATGAATTTTATTACCACCAACACACTTGCAAGAACAAGCTTATAAATGTTGAACCCTATCATAAGCCCTACCATGTAAGTTGAGAGAATCACAAACCTTATTAGCAAGGCCTTAGATTTATAATATGAATGTGAAATATTATGTTTGAGATTACTTATAAGAATATGAACACCAGAACAAGAACATAAAGTCCCATTCAAGGAAATAGACAACCCTTCACCGCCAACACCACAAAACCTAGCTTTGATGTCAAGACCATGCATGGTCAAAAGAAAAATACAAAGTACAGTTTCTCGTGATTGGAGTCTCATCTACTAGGGAGATATTTTATGCTTTTGCTAGTAGATTATATTGTTAATACAATTATTACACCCAAGACTAAACCTGATTTTAGGATATTAGAGGTTGCTTTTGTGAGTTTGAAAGAGATTTTTTTTTTTAATCTGGCTTCGCTTTACTTACTCCATGTGAAGGAAGTTGAGGAAGTTGTTCTTATGCGTAATGAGATACATACATACTGTAATCGTAAAACTATTGATTAACTTCAACAATGTTCGGTTAAAGGATTTACCTGATGAGTTACCTCTTAAACAAACAAAAAGTGATATATTTAGTGCTTGTTTCTTAGTTACCAAATTTTATGAACGCATTGAATTCATTATCATCAAAGTTTTACCTTTGCTTTGTCCTTACCATCAAAGTTTGATCGCTTAGTAACATCAAAAAATGATAATGATATATTGAATTCATTATCATCAAAGTTTTACCTGATGATTGATCGCTTAGTAACATTCTAAAGGGATGGGCAATTATTTTGGCAAAGGTAAGATCATTACTATGACAAAGAGTAACTTTGATAGGTCCTCACTGAAAGAAACTAAAGAATATTATTTGCTTTGTCCTCTTACCACATTTTGCCTTTCCATATTTTTTCCATGAACACAAGATAAGAACATTTTATTTGATACTTTCATTCATTATAATTGTTGTTTATCGGTATAAGGTAAGTAAAGAATTTTTGGGACATCATTAAGAGACTTTCTAAGCACTCAATTATATTTTATTGATACTGATGGTTATTTTGACAAATACAAGATCATTAGTTTCACCAATAGTTGGTCGTATGGATCCTCAATGAAGAGGGATGTTAAGAGACTAGTGGCGCAACGCTACAACTGTAGCCAAGGTGAGAATAAAAATAAAAAATCTAAAAGGGCATTATCTTACATGTTGATAGGACTTCAGGAATTTTAAGCATATATCTTGAAAATAAGACAAGATAATTGAGATCTGTTTTTTACTTGATTTTGAGTTTGTTTATAATAGTAATAATTCCAAAACTAATACGAACCGACACTCTGAAAAAAGTGTATAGTTATTAACCAAAAAAAAAATCATATGATCTAGTAGACATTGTAACCCGTGTATTTTTGGATTCTACAATTTCTTTTGTTAAATATTTTTAGTTTCGTGCTAATGAAATATAACAAATAGAGATGAGCATTACTAAATATGTTGATAATGTAAATCATAATTATTCTACAGGCAAGTAATTAATGAAAAGTACATTGAATGAATTAAATTAGTCTTAGCTTCAACATTGATTGGAGATTCTCACTTGCTGAGCTTTGTACTTGGTGGTTGAACCCTAGTTCTTTTGGCAAGAATATTTTATACTAGTTGTTTTGTTTATGTAACAAAATTTTACCTTCATCTCCCTCTCTCCAACCCATACAACCCCTAAACCTCTCATGTTGATGTTGTTAAATACCATAAACGAAAATAATAATTTATAGAATTCACATACTTTCTCTCTCCTAAACCCTAATTTATCCCTAAACACGTCTATATGATTTTATGTACATCAATAATATCCCTAACCCTAATCAACCCTTCAAGACTCTTGGCCCGTTCCCCTTAAATCCTAAGACCCAAGCAATTACAACATCTAACTCCACAAAAAAACAAATCTATAAACGTATAACACCTTTCAGCCTCAAAAAAACTATAACAAACCCTAACCATAGCCATACCATAACCCATCCGTAAGCCTTCCCTCACATCTCGTACCATTATAAGGAAGAGGAAACCAGTCTTCCACAAAAACAACACCGCCATGCCATTCCATCAGATGGATTTCAAACTAATTTTTTCCTTAATTAAACTATATGACATTTACTAATATTCACAAAATTTAGCTGTAACTCCATTCACGCAACACAAGAAAGTACTGTAGAAATTTGATTATTATAACCCAAATATAACTAAGAATTATTCTATTACCCCTTTTGCTAAGCGTCATAAACTTCTCCAGCATAATATTCTCCATGTTATGTTCCACATGAAATAAAGATAGTTTCTCCTTAAGATATAAAGATACCAGATATAATACTAAAATATGGTAAAATTTCCTCTTTATTAGTTACGCATCTAGTTGCTTTTTAGCACCAATATCATTAAGACTTAATATGTTGCATATTTGCTGATTGTGATTATAAAAGTCTACCATACAATATTCTTCATGTACACCCATATTTCCAACTTAAAAATGTTACCGATATACTACTACATTACAGCAGTTTTTCTTCCTTATTATTTATACGCGTTCTGATGTATAGAATTGTAGGCAACTAGAGAACTCTGCAAAGCAATTATTTTTTTAAGTGCTATAATCAAAAGATTTTGGTGTGCTGAACTTAAAAATTTTCAGATAGTTAGTTAAGGCTTTACAAAGTTTAGATGTGATATTACTCATTTTTATTCCAGTATATTGGCAACTTAAAGCAATATGAAGACGTCAAAAATTTTTGGCAAAATATGAAAACAAGATTAAACGCATGAAAATGAATAAATGGACTCTCAAAATCCTGTTATCAACAAACCTATGGGGACCACCACGAGGTATTGGTATCTCAGTACGCCATTCTTTTTCCAGAGCTTTGCCATCCTTCACTGGAAGGCTCCAATGTTCCAATGCAGGCTCATGGCGATCCTCCTTGCTGCCTCCCATAACATGAAGCCTTCCTCTCCAAAGTTGGGTGGCTGGCGCATATCTAAGAATCAACAGAAGAATCATTATTGCTTTGCAAAAGGGGAAATGAGATTCTAATGAATCATAGACGGAAAAAAAAGCTCCCAAAGACAACCTTTAACGCTCAAAAAAGAAACGATCGTTATGAGAAGTGTAAGAGTTGGCAAACAAATGGAAAGAGGAATTTAAAAGCTCAAATATGAGAAAGAAAGAGTCCATGAATGGATGAAATCAAAGGGCAAATAATGCAAGAGAACCAAAAATAAAAAGCAAAGGCAAAGCTAATAGGAGAAAAATAAGTTGTAGCTTTCAGATAATTTTGAAGAAAACTTTATTTCCGAAATGCATAGAAATGCTCATAAAACAAGTCAGCCCAATAGAGATTAAGAAAAGAAGTATTTAGGAAAAATGAATAAATAAGAAAAATGTCACATCTAAAGCAGTACATACCTAGGAAAAGGTAAAGGAGGCAAATCATGCCATGTTTTTGTTTCTGTATCAAGCACAAAATTGTGAGTTGTAGGCCCTCGACACTGTGGTCCATATTGCCCTGAGACTATATATATGTGTCTTCCATCTGTCGCCATACCTAAATGTGAATGTGCCATTTCCTTTGGCATGTCAAACTTTCCTACCCATGTATTGTCTGTAAAATTATAGATATCCACATGCGAGTGCACCTGCAAACAAGGATGTTAAACAGAAAGAAGCACTAAAGTTATCATAGGAAAAACCAAATACTATGTAATAGAGAGAATTGAATGGGAATGTCATATTGAAAATGTAGACAGACGTAGGGATTGTTTTCAAACATGAAATTTATTACTGTGAAAAGGTTTTAGATTTATAAAATAGAAAACCTTTATAGCGAACTTCCACCAAGCTTTTCCATAAGAACTCTCCTATAAGAATTCCATCCAAGAAAAAGGATTGAAATGTGAATTAAAAAGAGCTTAAGTAACTGGTTTTTTTGTGAAATAGAGAAAGCTAGATATGGTAGAATTTGTATCTGCATTTTAAAAAATGAAAAAAAGAAAGGATGTGCATGAAGAATTTTTCAATAACACAATTTCTAAAAGATATTCCATCTTAAACAAGAAGTCTGTCCTTCATATACTCTCTCGATATATACTTCAAAAATCAGGTTTCCACGCCTCAACTTTTAACTCTCATTTATGAAAGTGCAAAATCCAAAGATGAATCCACTGAGCCTTACAGTGTACTCAAGTATAGGTTCCTCCCTCCCTTGCTTGGCTCTAATCAGAAAACTTTATCTAGAATTTTATCTATAATTTAAACCTTAATCAATTGTGTTTCTATATATGATCTCAAATTCTTAAGAGATTCCTTATTCACACTTTTGTTTTCAATAGTTATAACTGGCAGTCAAAAACTTTTCATCCAAGACAGTTTGCTTTATTGCAAATACACACTTATCTGTGAATCTCTGAACATTAGACTGCTTGCACATTAATTCGAAACGTTTACTTGAATTAATTTAATAGCATTGCATGCCATCTCATAGCATTAGTTTGCATCAGGAAACCCTATACATCCTGCACCACATTGTGCAAAGAAAGAAGTTATTGTCAAAGTAAGAAAATGATTTATGCAATGAAGAGAAGAGGTTGTAAGGAAATGTAATAAAAGTAATTTAATTTTAACTTTGAAATGAGTTAGTTTACATCAGGAAAACTATAAAATGTGCTCTTGCATAGAAAGAATTGATCGTCCAAGTAAAAAACAAAAAAAGATGTAAGAAATGAAGGGAAAAGGATGTAAAATTTGTTGTTAAGGTCAATTAATTTTACTTTATGACATGAGTTAGACTTGCATCAGAATCCTGGAATGAAATTGCTGTCCAGTCAAGAAAGTGATAAATTAATAAATCGAGGAAGTACACGTTTGCGCTGATGTCGATTAATTTAACTTATGATATGAGCTAATTTCCAACCTTAATACAACTCAATCAAAATACTAAATGATGCCTAAAAAGTCATCACCAACTATTCAATAAGATGTAGAGATTGCATTAAACTACTTGATTTACTTGTCAGCAATGAAGTTATTTTGATAGTTTTGATAGTCCGCTTACATAATTAATGGTGCCATATCCAGCAAAAACGTACAGTAGATCTTTAATCTGTATAGCAGCCCCATCAAGGCGAGGTACCGGTGCTTCTGCCATCTCCTCCCACTCTAATTGTGGTGCAGGTATATCAGCAAAAGTTGCATTGAACGTATTCAAATTTTGACCTTCCATCACCCCACTATTCTTCTTGCCCTGGTCCAGAAACCCAAAAAATAGCAGTAAATTCAGGGAAAATTTTTCTGTTAAGACATGGGATTTTGGGGATGTGATTTGGTATCATTCAAACAAAAAAAAAAAAAAACAAAAAAAACAAAAAACAGTGATGCAGAGATTTTGGGAATGTGGCTCATTGTCATTCAAACAGCAGCAAAACATCAAAACATATGCAACTTATCCATTGCTACTTATGGGTAGAGTTCTATTTTTTGTAAAGATAGCATTTCTTACATAAAATAATTAGTATTGATTCCAAATTATTTTCTTTTTTCTAATCAATTTGGCCATCATCAACATAGCAATTATTTGAGTAAAATTGGTATCTAATAATTACAAGATTAAGATTTCAAAGAACAAAAGATTTATTATCAATTATTAAGATTTTATGGGACTCTAGGTGGCAATTAACCAAAAAAAACATCCAACAATACAGTTTAATTTTTCAGCCCTAAGACTATGTCAAATTGAGATTACTGGCATGGCCAATACTATAGTAGCCACAATGACAAGTGTGTCAGATCATTACAAATTTCAAAAAATTCTCTAGAAACTCCATCTGTTGAGGATGCCATTTCATAATTCACTTGTTGCATTATAAACATCATCATAGAAAGTTAAGGAGAGTCCAGAAAAGATTGCTCACAACTAAAAGCATTGGTGCATTGACGAGTTAAAAAGAGATTATCATATATATATATATATATATATATATATATATATATATATATATATATATATATATATATATATATATATATATATATGTCAGGAAATAGAAAGAAATTATATGTTGAAATGTTTTCAAATTATAGTTTTAAGCAAGAAATTTTGCTTAAAGAGAAATATAAATTGAATCATGACACAGTAGATTAATCTATGAAAGTTGAATCTGTTTCAATTAAGATGCATGAAGTATAAATCATTAAATTTAACTAGCATAATTGTTAAAGCTTTGATTGTTATGAAGACTTTAGAATGATTTGCTTACCAAATAATTTTAATAATATCTTAAAAAATAGGGACGAGCCAGTTGGATGAAAATGAAGCATTTTGACACTAATGTTTAAAAGCAAATGAGATATCTAGGGCATACAAAAGAATAACATAAATAGGCTTATAAAGCAAATTGAAAAATCAATTCTTTTATGCCAAAAACATACCACAAAGGCATTAATATAGAAGAATATAAGAGAAAGAAAAAAATCAAATTTATATTAAGAATAAGCATTCAATACATTAAAAAAATTTACACGCATACCATGTAAAACATAACTATTTAATTAACGCCCAGCCAAAAAAATGAACTATCAAATCCATGTATTTGGGCATGCTACTAAACACATTGAGAATTTCACAAAAGAAAAAAATATGCATTGGAGTTTTGTGGTGCACGTTGAGACTTCGGTGATTGTATTACAAATGAAAGTGATTGAGTGTTAATTTTACAAATAGAAGAGTTTAGAGAAAAACATAGAAAACTATCCCTAAATTAAAATAAGAATGGCCATCCTAACCGGTCTAACAATCAAACCAACGAAAATAGAGAAATACTTGGTTAATCCTCCTTTTGTTCAAACACAAGTAATAACTATAGTATACATATCTTTAATGACTCGAATAAAAGGCATATCAATACTTTTCCTCTCTAGAATTCTCCAAAGAACTTCTCTTAGAACCTTACTACAAGCTTTTTCTAACTCAATAAAAATTATATGTAGATCCTCCTTACTCTCTATGCATTTCTCCATCAAACCTCTCGATAAATGTATAGCTTCTATGGTAGACCTACCCATTATAAATCCAAACTAATTATGAGAAATATTTTTATCATGTCTTAACCTATGTTCAATTACCCCCTCTCATTGTTTTAAAGTATGACACATATACTTAATTTATCTATAAGTTGCGAACTCTTGTCCATCCCCTTTATTTTTAAAAATGGGATCAAAATACTCTTCCTCCACTTCTTGGGTATCTTTTTAGATTTAAAATAGTATTAAAGAGTTCAGTCACTCAAGAAACTCTCAAATCTCCTAAATATTTATACACTTCAATTGGAATATCATTGAATGCTACTGATTTTCCACCCTTCATTTTCTTTAATCTCTCTTCAACTTCTTTTTTACTAATGTGGTGATAAAAATAAAATAATTCATTATTATTAACGATATTAATATTACTAAGTTCGATCGTATTTTTAGAAACCTCATTGAATGTTTATCAAAATAGCTCACACACCTATGTTGAAATATTCCTCCAAAAAAAATCACTTTTTGATTTTCATCTTTAATGCATTTTACTTGAACATAATATTTACTTTTCTTTTCTCTTTGTTTGACTAGTTTATACATATATTTTTCACTTTGATTAGTACCTAATATATTACAAAGACCGCTAAAAAATGAATTTTTAGCATTACAAATTATTCTTTTAGACTCCCTACAAATCACCATATGTTTTTCCAAGTTAATTATGCTTTTACATTTAAGTCAATTTTTATAACATAACTTCTTATATTTTATCTTTTATTGTACATTATTATTCCACCACCAACTATTTTTATTTATACTTTTTTTTTTCCTTTTAATTCTCCATATATATCTTTTGTCACTTGTTTAGTATTGCTTATTATTTTATCCTACATAAAATTAGCTTCTTCATGAACATCCCAAATTTTAAAATATTGAAGTTAACGTATAAATATAGTTTTATTTGTGTATTTAAGGTGCCCCCATCAAATTTTATGATAATGTTTCATTATATTTTTTTATTTTACAGTTCCTCATCTTAAAATGTAAAACTAATAATCGATATTGAGTACTTAAATTCTCACTTGGAACGACATTACAATATTTAGATTCTCAACAATATCTTTTTCTCATAAGAAATCAATCAATTTGTATTTTATTAGATTCATTCTTATAAGCAATAATATACCAATCTTTTTTCTTAAATAAAATATTAGCAATAATAAATGATATGTTAAAGCAAAATCTAATATGGTTCAAGTTCACAAAAGAAACACCAGTTCAAGCCTACGAAAGAAATACCAGTTCAAGACTACGAAAGAAGAACTGAAACACTAGTTTTCAAACCAACAGTGAAACAGAATGCTTGAGGCACTTACCGTCTCGGTATTTTTTACAGCAGAAGCACCGGCATTACTCTTCAAAGTCAAATTCAAGTTCGAATACCAATTAGGCGATGAGGCAGAGGATGAAGAAGTAGCCCAGAGAAAATTTGCTATTAAAACAACCCCAAAGAGAGCGATCAAGAAGAGTAAGACCAGATACCTCCTGGATGCACTTTTGCTAACAAAACGGGCCATGAATTGGCAGCAGGCTAGATGTGGAGATTAGAGCAAGCTACGAATGTGGGTGCGGGCATATCGCGGCAGAGAACCCCAAGTGAGAGTTTTCCTCTTCTGCAGTAGAAAAAGGAGTGGAGGTAACAAAATTCTTGAGAAGGAACTCGTACGACCCCCTCTATTTGGCTTGAGCGACCGACCACGATATCGGTGGTCTAAGCACAGAACAGACTCACCGAGAGTACAACTGCAATGGAGATTTCTGCAACCCGCACGGCTTCATGATGCACCGGAAACACAGCCGAGTACCCGCGGACCGGCTGCAGAATAAGATCTGGGCTAAATGAGAGATTTAGGTCTCCTTTTAGAGGACTTCTCGCCTCCATTCAAGACGATTTTGGGAGCTCATTTCTTCAGCTTCTCATCCCCAGAACGTGGAATGCGATGTTCGGCACAAGCGTAAACGGAGGGGGGCTTCTATCGAAAATTAATTCTAATAACTTCATAATAATCTCTCAATAATCTCCTACACTCTTTGTACTCTACAATAAACTCATAATAACCCCAATAACCCCAATAATCTTTACTCTCTACATAACCCTGACAATAACCTCATAATAACTCTCAATAACTCCCTAATAATCTCCTCGTTTCACTAACCTCCCAATAACCTCCAAATGATAGCATATTACTGTAAGTCAAAACGCAGGGCTGCTTAAGTGCTTTGTATGGAATAATTTCTCTGTTATCAGTGGCCTTCATTTTCAGTTTTCCTATGCTTGATTTTAACAAAAGGCTCATTCAAGAAGAAGAGATACATGAGCACTATTTTTCTGTTTCTATGAGAATTTATGTTGAGCTTGTTTTATATGTTCATGTTCTAATGTCAATTTATTTGCTCTCGTCTCAATAGGAACATATTGCGATGAGAAATTTTAGTTTTTTTTTGAAAGATTTATAACACTATAAATGCATATGTTCTGGTACATATTTGAAGATTATATGACAGATAAGTTAGCAGTTTCTACTTCTTTTCTCCTTAATTAGGAGAATTTAGGGAACGAGAGATATATGAGCACTGTTTTTCTGTTGCTTTGAGAATTTATGTTGGACTTATTTTACATATTCTTATTTTGATGTTAGAATGTTAATTTACTTGCTCTTGCCTCTAGTGATTTTTTTTTTTTGCGAGGGGCGGTGTGTTTGGGGGGGGAGGGGTTAGCAGTGGTTTTTTTTATTTGAAATATTTATAAAAAAAATGCATATATTCTGATGCATACTTGAAGGTTATATGCCAGATAAGTCAACAGTTTTTATTTCCCTTCTCCTCAATGAGAATTTCGGGGAGGAAAGATATCTGAGCAATGCTTTTCTATTTCTTTGAGACTTTATGTTGAACTTATTTTACATATTCTTCTTCAAATGTTAGAAGAGGGGGGGGGGGTGAATTTTAGCATTGGTTTTTTTTGTTTATCTAAAATATTCATGTTATCGGAAACACATATGTTCTGATGCATACTTGAAGGTTGTATGCTAGATAAGTTATGAGCTTAGGAAGGAAAGGTATCTTAGCACTGTTCTCTGTTTCATTAAGAATTTAGGTTGGCTTTTTTTAGGTATTCATGTTCAGATGTTAGAAGTTCATTTTGTTTGCTCTTGCCTCTAGAGAAACTTGTTTGGGGGGACAAATTTTAGCATTGGTTCTTTTTTCTTTATTTGAAAGATTTATGCCAGTAGAAATGCATATGTTCTGATCCATACTTGAAATGTTATATGCCAGTAAGTCAGGAAAGGAGATGTATATGGTCACTATTTTTTTTTTTGTTTCTTTCAGAAATTATGTTGAACTTGTTTTATAGATTCATGTTTCGATACTTGAAGTTCAAATTATTTGCTTTTGCATCTAGAGAAACATTTTCATGGGAAAAATTTTAGAAATGGTTCTTTTTTCTTTTTTTGAAAGATTTATAACACTAAAAATGTTTTGTTCTAATGCATACTTGAAGGTTTTTCCCTAAACAAGTTAGCAGCCTCTATTTCCCTTTTTTTTGAATCTGGAGAAGTTAGGGAACGAGAGATATATGAGCATTATTTTTCTGTTTGTTTGAGAATGTAAGTTGGGTTTATTTTATATATACCTGTTATGATGTCAATTTAATTTGCTGGTTATTGCCTCTAGAGAAACTTTTTTTTTTGTGGGTGGGGCGTGAAGGTGGGGGTGGAAAGAAATTTTACGCATTGTTTTTTTTTATTTAAAAGATTTATATCATAAAAAATGCTTATGTTCTAATGCATACATGAAGGTTATATACCAAATAAGTTAGGGAAGGAAAGGTATATGAGCACTGCTTTATCAATTTCTTTAAGATTTTATGTTGGGCTTGATTTATATATTCCTATTATGATATTAGAAGTTCAATCTACTTGCTCTTGCATCTAGAGAAATACTTTGAGGAAAGAAATTTTAGCAAAGGTTATTTTTTCTTTATTTAAATGATTTATACCAGTAGAATTGCATATGTTCTGATGCATACTTGAAAGTTATATGCTAGATAAGTTATCAACTTCTATTTGCCTCCTCCTCAATCAAGAGAAGTTAGGATAGAAGATGTATATGAGCACAATACTTTTGTTTCTTTGAGAATCTATGTTGGGATTATTTTATATATTAATATTTTGATATTAGAAGTTCATTTTGCTTGTTGTTGTATGTTGAGAAACATTTTGGGGAGAGAAACTTTAGCAGTGGCTCTTTTTTTCTTATTTGAAAGATTTATGCTAGTGTAAATACATATATTCTGATGCAAACTTAAAGGTTATGTGCCATATATGTTAGCAGCTTCTATTTCCCTAGTCCTCAATCAAGAGAAGTTAGGGAAGGAGAGGTATATGAACATTTTTTTCTATTTCTTTGGGAATTTACTTTGGGATCATTTTATATATTCATGTTCTGAATTTAGACATTCAATTTTCTTGCTCTTTTCTCTTGCAAAATCTTTTGGGGGGACAAATTTTAGCAGTGGTTCTTTTTTCTCTTTTTGAAAGATTTAAACCAGTGGAAATGCATATGTTCTGATGCATACATAAAGGTTATATATCAAATGTTATCAGCTTCTATTTGTGGGGAGATATTTACAATTATTTAGTGCAATGATGGAAAACAACTATCAATTAAAAAGCAAATTTTGTCATAGACTATAGTTCCTTGAAAACGTTTGGCACCAATTTTTATGTGACACGTTAATTCGCCCCATTGACTATCACAATTATGTAACTCCTGGTAATGACACCAAAAAGTTGATTAGCTCCTTAGGAACTTGATTAAATTCTTAAAATTAGATGTTCTTGTACACAAGGGTTTCTCACACAAGTATATGTATCGTTTTAGTAATATAGGGCTCTATTGAGTTTAGATTATTGATCCTATTGAGAATGAGGTATTGACTTTATTAAGAAAAGTTTTAGTCTATTTGTTATAGGTCTTAGTTTGGAATGTCGATTAAGATAATATTTCTAATAACTACTCCTAAATTACAACACTAAGTCTAAGGCTAAACCTAACTACATCTATTTTTTCGGTGAATATCAAGATATAAAAGCTTCCTTTCTCTTGTGATTGCATAAGTGAATTGTAGGATCAAATACTATGAATTGCTATTGTGGCTAGTGAAAAATAGGAGCATCTATCTTGTTTACCCTCTTCTGAGCCCGTAAAAAAGTTTGGTTAACCTAGTTTTAATTCCTTAAACTCTATATTGAACCCATCAAAGCGTGTTTCCCTATATATTTATGTTTTCTATAGTTTACATTCATTATAGCCTACAAAACAATGTGAATACTCTAATTGTTCTTCCACAACTCTTCCAAGTCCTAATGGAGCACAATGGATTTTAACAATTCATATGACCAGTAGAAAAAGTAAATGAAGCTTAAAAGAATACTCATCACATTGATATTCAAAACCAATCCTAAAAGCATTCTACACATCCTACAAATCCTACTTAATCATTACAAGGGAAAGGTAAAGGAAATCTACTCACAAAGCATGAAGAACACCATAGAAATTCTCTTCATTTAACAAAGAAAATCTACTAAATATGTGCTTACAACAAGTAAAAGACAAATGGTAACACGATACTTAGCTTTTCTCCACTAAAAAGAGATGAAAAGTTGATGCGGGTGGATTTAGTGTGTTAATTTTGTAAATATTTTTTAACATTACAAAATGCACACGACAGATACAATAGCAAATATGCAAATTAGTCCCAACAAAATAACTTCAATTAAAATAGATTTATCTTTTAAAAATCTTTAAACTGCCAAATCCCTTTTAAAGATGATGTAAGTATACATATCACTCAAGTAATAAAGGGCTCTAATGGAGTCCTAGATATCAATCCCAAAGGGAAGTTGGAAATGACTATGAATAAGTTCTTAAGATTATAATGTAAAGTACAATTTTAAAAATACAAAAAGTAAAGTGCAAAGTTTGAATATTAAGTAACAAA
>NEWO01000647.1:0-32877 GCA_003013225.1 Phalaenopsis aphrodite
GGCCACAGTTGTAAATGTCGTAACTACTCCGACTATGATACGACTAGCCATTCCTTCATTTTAAGCACACTATACTTGAACACACACATATCACACCACCTACATGTCTCTAACAAGATTGCACAAAAATTTAAATTTTATAGGAATACAAAAACACTTTCTACACTAATATTGGAAAATTTCAAAGCTCTAATTTACTTCAATTAACTTCTTTTCATTGAACCTTTATTATTTTCCAATCTTATATCTTGTGCCTACTTGCTGATCCATTTTTCCTGGGGTTAGTACTTTGCCCATCTCATGTGATATCAATTCTCCTAGACCTTAAATAACTTCTTACTAAAGAATTGGAGTTGATGGAGTCCTACACTACTATGGTGCAAGCTTTTCTAAATCATCTTTAGTAAACAATGCATCTGCTAATGGTGGCTTATTTTTACAGTTCTTAAGAATTATGTAATACTTATACTAGTTAGTTGGAATATCACTTGTAATGATATATTCTGATATAAATAATGAAGGTTCGATGGACACCTGCAAATAATGTTTATCTCATTTTGTAAATAAGGATCTTATATTTTTTTTTGGGTAGAGTAATTTCTTAAAGGAGATTAATTATTTCACATTGAAAAAGGCTAATAAATACATTAGAAAAGAATTTAGGTAACAAGAACTAATATTAACCTTACTAATTCTCTTGAAAACCCCATATGATCTCATTTAAAACTCTTTATATTTTATTGAATGAAGTTTCTTAGATCATTTACATATAAATTCATTGTCATATATATTATATTCTCTACAATTTTTATTTATGTTTCTTTTTCTAGTATACTTTGCTTATTATTATTAAACTATTTTCTTATATCTTCATGAAATCAATGAAAATCACATGAAAAATAAATGCTTAATCAAAATATGCTTTAAATAGGCATGTTAACTAATTTAATAGATCTCCTAAGATTGTAACCATAAGCTATTTCTAAAGGTAATTTCTTGGTTTTTCTATATATAATGTTATTATACTTAAGTTCTGATAGGTGGAAGTAGTCCTATTTTAAAGACCCTTTCTAACCATACATCATAGTAAATATTCTATAGCCTATTACCAACCATAGTTTGACAATTTATTTGGTGGTGGAATACAAAAGAACATTTTAATTGGGTACCCAAAGGTCTCCCTATGTAGTATTTTTCAAACATGGGACATAATTTTGACTTATGCCGAATGAATGTCCATGTAAAATTTATTGATGCAAAAATCAAACATAAATAAGCGTATGCAACAACATTGGTAATAAAGTATGAGAAATTGTATCATTCTAATTAAGATTACTTGGTAAGTACCAAAATTAGATTGATGATATGTTATTTAAATGAATGAATTAAAGTACTACAAAACAAAATAATCATCGAGAGAGAAAAAGCACCACTTCATAAGGAGTAAAACCCAGACACATGAGTTCTAGAGAGTTGATTTCACGTACATCAATTAAAGTAGTAATGTGAAATAGTACTGTGGTCCAATCATAATGGCTAATACTTTCTTTAATAAGCTTAGGATTTCTAATTTTCCTTGCATAGACAACCCACATTCGATAATAGATTTAATGCAGGAAAGAGAATCAAAGCTAGTAAGAACTCAAATGGACCATGTGGGTGTCAACACAATTTTTGTTGAGGAGTTGCCCATTGGAAGCTTTGTGCTGCCGGAATCGAAATCTCATCACCCGCTTTGGAAAGGCGTTTAATTTACTTATATATATAATTTAGAAAAATATGAAATCAAATTGATCCCATATTTTTCATAGTTTAAATGAAAGAGCTCTATACCTTAATTTCGGTATCTATCCCGAAAGATAAACACAAGACTTGAGGGTGAGACTCGATCAAATAAACTAAGAAATATATGACATCCGTTTGGTCCGCAAAACTATTTTATTTGCCGATAAGTTCTTCTATTTAAAATGAAGAATTAAATAGGGCTTAAGTTGGGTTCAGACAAGCTTCCTATAAGGGAAAGCCCTTATAGTTAATTACATCTCAAATGACCAGAGTCACTCAAAAAAACTCTCGATAAAAATTAGAATATATTATCTTCAAAGAGTTAAAAAAAGATAGGACTTTTCAATGAAATCTGACAAAGAGATGTGAAAGGGGAATAACTCAAATTTGGAACATTTTGTTGTAGAGTCCAAAGGAGGAAGAACTATGGGATGTCATAGATCCAGATGAGAACCTTAGTGACTTCCCAAGCTATCTTATAGTTTGACTTCAATTTTAAGGAGAAATATTTAGGTGTTTCATCCTGCCAATTTTATTAATTTATGGCTTACATTCATGTGAAAAAATCACACAAATAGCTTGGATGATGTGAGGATTTAGGTCATGACGAACGACAACCTCAGAATTCTAAGACTAGTTAGGGCTTATATTGTACAACATAGCTATGCAAAGGCCTAAATATAAGATGAGGATTTATGTTGCATAAGCAAACAACCTCAAAATCCTATGGCTTTGTTGTTTAATTCTAAGGAAAATTGGTTTAGCTAGGGAAGACATGTTTTGCCTGTAGAAGATGGTCATGTTTCCTACCATGCTAGCTCCAAGCTCCTCGTCGTGACAAGTTTAAGTTTTCTAGTGTGTCAGGTTATGGTGTCAAATCAGTTGGCTTTATGGTTGTAGTCCTTTAAATTTTTTGGGGGCATGTTAAAGTTGATTAGAGCGACACCGGTTGGAATCCTACAGTTCCCTCGTTCTGGTACCACTATTTTATATTGGATTCACTTAGTCCAAATGAATTTACTAAACTCAACTTAATGAGTTCCATAATTTCATTTAGACCGTGGGAAGTCTCATTAGCAACCGTAGGTTACCTCCTCCGAGGGATTCCGGATTATCCGATAGAGACATTTTAATTTAGTTGCTTGTTGTTTTGTGATGTTTGTGATTAAATTTTGAGTTTTCTTATATTTTGAATGTTGTGGTGGTGAAGTTTACCTTGGTTGATTTTAGTTTTGGTTTTCGTTTTGCGGCTATCCTAGTAGTTTTGGCTTTAATGCAGGGTGTCATCGTTGTTTAGCATGCAAGTTTTATAAAAATACAGTGTGGAAAGTACAATGAAAGACGACACTGTAAACTGTAAAAGCGTACCTGACGAGTCTTCTTGTCCCACCACCTGAAAGGTCAGTACTTACAAAGCATGTATATAATATTGCAAAAAGATTTAAGTTGTAAGAGTAGATGAAGGTTTAGCTATCAAACCCCAAGCTATGATTTTTCTTGAATCTCAGAAGATCGTAGTGAATGATTGTAGGACAAAGTATGGCAAGTCCAATTTGTCCTCCAGGATGTCCAATAGATTTCAAAATATTCAAGGTGTGATCCTAAATCACTTTGAAGATCTCTTGAAATAATCCAAGTTCATTTTGAACTTATCATAATGTCCCAATAATCATCCGAGGTTGAAGTGTGACTACCCCATTGCTCAGTGTAACTTTTAATTTAATTATCCTATGGATAGGATACTCGATTGGTTAGTTGATGTTTTCTTTAAGATTTATGTGAATGAGTGCCCTTGAGACAATTCTTTAAGATTGTGGTGCCTACAATTAGTGTTAGGCTTGTAGTGTTTAAAGATGTTAATCACCAATCATATCATTTTATCAATCCAATCAACTTGAGTTTAGGAATCAAACCTAGGTCACTACCAAGCCTTGGTAATCATGATAGGTGAAATAGTATGTATTAAAAATTTTAGTTTATGTGATGTGTATTTATATCAAGTAATCAAATCATCCTCGACTTTGGGCTTAAGAAAAGTAAATTATCATCCTTGATAGTTTAAGCCCCTTAAGAATAAATTGATCTTAATTGACTTGTAAATTATGAAGATTAGGAGAATTATGATTTTGTTGATGTTGTGCAAGGGTGGTGAGTGAGTTTCTATTTTTTAGTCCCATTGTATTTCAAAAATTAAATCATGTTTATTAAGATCATAATTACCCATTTTCCTTTGGTTAATCATAAATTTTGATTAAAGCATCAAAGTCTAAAGTGGTTGTGCCCTTGGGGCACTTCACATCATAACTCACTAAACACAACTCAAAAGACTTTGAGGACTTGAAGTGTCATATCCATGAGGTAATTAAAGTATTAGAGGAGAAAATGTGGATTTCTCAAAATTTTAATCTACTTTGACTATTTGTTTAAATTAAGAAAATAAGATTTTCAAATGGTGATTTATTTAACTTCTCAAAATAAAGCTTTTATTTATGAGAAAATTATTAAGGGTTTCTTTAGGCCAGAGAAATGCTTAGGTAAAATTTCATGATTTTTTTGAATTAAATTTTTATTTTTATTATTTTAATTTGGTTCAATTTTCACGATTTATTTAAGTAAAAAATGGCATTTTAATTACAATTTTTTTTTCTTAGACTCCTCTGAGTTAAAAAAACTTAGAGAACCAAATTTTGTATTTTTTTAATTTTTAATTTATTCATTATAATTATTTTAGTGAGACAATAAAGAAAAATTCATTTTTAAACTTTTTTAAAATTTATTTTAAACTTAGGAAAATTAGAAAAAATATTTTAATGAGTCCCAAGTGATCCAAGAACAATTAGGAACATTTTTAAATATTTTGGTATTTTTAGATTTTTATTTATTTCTAATTATCTAAAATTCAAGATGAGGCCCAAAAATTAAGTATTTTATCAAAAGTGATTTTTATTTTTCCTAAGTACCTCTAATCACAAGAAACTCAAAAAACTATTTTTTTATAATTTTCTTAACTGTATTTGCTTTATTATAATTATTTTTAATAAAAAATACAAGGTTTCTTAGAAAATCCACTTTAGTGCTTACAATAAGCCAAATAAATTTGAAATTTTTACAGTGGGTAGATATGATTTTTATGAACAATGTTGAGTTGATTTTGTAATTTTTTATATGTATTTAATTTACATAAATTTTTATAAAGTATTCACATTTAACTGAGTATAGAAATTTACAAAGTGATTCAAAGCATCACAACATTTTTCCTAGACTTCTCTCACCACAAAAAATCTACTAAAATTATTTTCATAAATTTACAATTGATATTTTGATTTATATAATTAGCCAAAATGGTCACCTTGGCTTGAAAATTAGGGTTAGGAGCATAGATATGCCCTCTAACCTTAGAAAAATCAGAGAAGATCCCCTCTATGATGAGGAATAAACACTAAAAATCTTAAGCCATGGTGAACACTCCTTAGTCATGGAGAGTTAAAATAGCTAAGAGGGCATTTAATTAATATAAAATAATATGTTTCAAAAATAGTTTTTATTTTTGATCCACATTATTATCCTCTATTCACCGAGAAAGTGGGTAATTTTATTTTATTTTTGTGATTTTTCTACACCAAGATATCAATTTTTGAAGTTACCTGATTTAATTAAATAAAAAATAACTTTGTTTTCCTACTTAAACCATGCGGCGCCACACAATCCTTGGCAGCTCCAAAGTCTCCACGCGGCTGCTCCTCATTTCACGCCGCCTTCTGAGTTAGCGTCGCGCACCCGCACTTTATGTTGGGATCTCTCATCTTACTTCATCTCAACCATCCATTTGATACACATTTCATCCGAAGTCCGTGAGTCTTCGTCTCCGTCTGGTTTATCTCGAGAGCCATCCACCTTCTAGGCTTAAGAACTCAAGCTACACTTAACCAAATCAATTCGGGTTTGTAACTATGGACTCATCTAGATTACGCGAACACATCCATATAGTAAACATGCCATAAAATTAAACGTAGATGAATGGAGAATCAAATGAAGCTCAGGAATAGTGGGAGTTTATACCTTTTCTCTGAGAAGGGAAGCTTTAATCAGAGGTGCTCAACACATTTGTGGAGGTCCAAGGAGCTCAGGGACGGGGCCTCTGGTCGTGGTGAATTGTCTAGGGCAGACTTTGGTGAAGCTCGATTTTGAGTGTTGGCCAAAGTCAGGGGTAAAGGTTCTCTGTGAGGGGGTTTTGATGGGCTTCTTCTTCTATCACTGTGGTGAAGGTTTGGACAAGTTTAATTTGATTTTGGTTCACTATGGAGGTGTAGTGGAGTTTGTCCTATTTCTGGCAAGAATCGAGCTTAGAAATTGAGCTTTGATGATTGGAATTAGGGCAGAGAGGTGGTTGGGTTGCACTGAGGAGGTGTCAAGGATGTTGTGGGAGAAATTTGGCAGGGTCTTCTTAAAAAAATTTTAGAACTTGGATTTGGCCGTGGAGGGGAGCTCTTATAGCCTTGGCCAGAGAGTGCAGCTCGGGGGGTGGCCAGGGGTGCAAAAGCTTGCTGAGGTGGTGAGCTAAGTGACACAATTGGCCAATGAGAGTGGGACAACTCAGATGGGTCAGATGGGTGAGGATTTAAGTATGGTGGATTTGGTTTTGAGGTACTCCGGTGACTAGGCTAGCTGAAAATGACAGGGGAGGTGCTTAGGTTGCTCAGGGACCTCAAAAGAATTTGTCACAATAATTAAATTGGGTTGGTGATAGGTGTTTACAAAGATATATTTGGAAGCAATTTTGGAAACAAATCCCTTCATTTAGGGAACCGTTGGTCCATGGTTCATCTTGGGTGGGTTAAGTGGGTCTAGCTTGGTTACTAGGACCCAAAAGTTGGCTGTAGAAGTCTTGCCTTGATCAATTTGACATGGTTAGGTCAATTTTGGTGAAATGTGTCCAATGTGGGTCCAAATGGCCAAAGGATGGGTTTGGGTTAGGCTAGCCATGACTTTGAGCCCAATTAATTGATCAAAATTTTGTTTATGATTGTATTAAAGATTCTTGGTGAAGTGTTGAAATGAATTTGAGCTCAATTGGGGGTTCAATTTGAAGGATTTTGGTATTTTGGTCAATTTGGGCATGTTAGGCTAGACCTGGGTCTAGGTTGGGCTAGGTTAGGATAAGTCCACATTGATTGTTTAAAGTGGTCTATAGGAACATCATGAAGAGTTTTTAACATAAATTGGGTGTCAATTTTGTGGTTAGGGCAATCAATTTGGTGGAATTTAGAGATATGGCCAATTTGGGGCAAATTTGGGGATTTTGAACTTGGGTTAAAATTAAGTAAAATTGAGGCTTCACCAAGGCCAATTAAAGGTCAAATTTGATGTACAAGATTTTTATGAAGATGTTTCAACATAAATTGTGGCAAATTGAGTAGGCTATGGGGTTCAATTTGGTGGGATTAAGTCATTGGGCCAAAATTGGAGTTTGACTTAGATCAAAATTAGGCTCAAAGAATGGACCAATTAAGCTTGTATTTGGTATAGGTTAGTCATGTGGAAAGTGAATTTGAGTTTAGGATTGAAATTATGAAAAATTGGGAACAAATTGATAAACATTTGGGGTAAATTTGGGAAAGTTGGGCCTTTAAAGGCAACTTGGGGGTTTGGTCAAAATGATCAAATTTGTCAAATTAGGTTCAATTGGAGGTTCCAAATTGGTTTTAGAAACATTTAAAGTAATTTTTGAGGCTTTGGGAAAGTTTGGGGTGCTAAAGGCTTTTTTGTAATTTTGGCAATTTTGGAGGGTATTTTGGTAATTTTTGAATTTTTGGGTGGATTTATGTAATTTGGGTATTTAAAAGGTTTGTAATGATTTTTTGACAAATTTGGGTATTTTGGGTGGGTTTGGGAATTTTGGCCAAGTTTAGAGCTCTAAGGGTATCTAAGTAATTTGGGGGATTTTGGGACAAAAGGCCAAGTTGGATATTTTTAGTAGAATTGGGGTGCCAACCACCCTATATGAGCTATGGACCACTGGAAACCCCATTTGGGTCCTCTATTTACTAGTCTTAGCTAAACCCCAGCCTGGGCCAGTGGGTTTAGGGGACCATCTACATGAGTCTCCCAAAAGATCAAAGGATGAAAGTCAAGAAATTTTAGGTTTAGGGTTGCGAGTGATTGTGGGTGAGAGTGAGTGTAGGTGAGTGAACTAGCTCCAGACCAACACCAGGGTTAACCCTAAAGTCAAGCAGTCCTAGGGGGACTCTCCTTGAGCTCCCTCATAGTGACCCCACCTACTAAGTGCTAGAGGTTAGGACTAATATGTGGAACTTCAAGTTGAGCAAAGAAGAGGGTAGAATTTCTAATGGTGAGGGTTTCTTTTCTAGTTTTTTAGGAATAGTCAACATGAAAGTCCTATGGCTAGACCATAGGCCACTAAAGAGGAAAAAAATAAACCTCAACCAAAAGCGAGGTCAATAATGTGTTCACCACATTTTTCTCTAAATCGTTAGTGCTATTAATAAGTAACCACACAATTGAAAGTTGAATATCAAATAAAGCAAAAGACAGTCAAAAGCTGGAAAACCAAAAAACAAAACTATTTTTTTCAAAACAGCTTAGAAAACATATTGCATGCTACATCTAACCATTAAGGAAGGTTTTTAACTAATTTCTAAGATATAAAAAAATACTAATTAATACTTATAGATTTTTACAGTAATAAATGCACATAAGGAGTAAGAAAACTCATGAGAAAGCCATAAAGAGTGCATAATACTCTCTCTTAAACATTTATTTGCTAATAAATCTCTTCAAATTTCTATAATGTTTCTTAAATAAATTGTAGCAAAAATCTATCTAAACCTTGGTAAGGGATAATCCAAGATTTCATAATTACTTCATAATCTATTCTTTAAGAAAATGGTTGAGGTAGCTCCATAAATGAAAAAGAAAAAAAAATAATTATCCAAAATTTGCTAAGCTCATTGTCTAATAGTTTTAAGCAGGCATTTGGGTTCCTAAAACTGACAATTGAGCATCTTTGAATGGGCATAGAAAAAAAATTATGGTGCTTGGCTCTAATGTTAGGAGATGTAAGTAGGCTTTTAGGCTCCTAGGCACCCTCTCAGTCGATTGCATGTTATTTTGCACATAAAACCTTAGAATTAACATATGAGTGCCTAGGTGTAGTGTTTAGGCACTAGCCAGATCCGTTTCACCATTTTGCTCTTCTTATCACTAGATTTGCTTCCAATCCATTGAGTATGAATATGCCTTTTCGGACATTTTCCTCTAATTCACTCTTTCTTCGTGCACATCTAAAAAAGCAAGAGTAAAACTATTAGTGCCAAAAAAAAACGCTAAAGTAAAATCATTTGGTTAAACTTTAAAGTGTTTAATTTGGGTTAATTATAAATATAATTTTTGGCTATCAAATAAATTCACACTTAGATTTTTTTTTGTCCCCAAGAAAAGCCCAAAAAGAGTAATTTTTAGATAAATAAACATTATAAGCATGTATGTTTGAGCATTTAAAGCACTACTTAACTGTTTATTATAAATACATTGATAGTTAAAATTCAAAAAATCTAAAAATCAATATACTAACATGTTAACTCATCCCAATGTATTACATACTTAATTGCATTTAGTACAGATTTACATAACTCACTTGAATTTAATGGTTTCCAGTAAGTAAATGTGAGTTAACACGTGTAATCATAACCATATGTATCCTTTAAAATTTATCCATATTATGTATAACATATAAAATAAATTTCATAAGACTGAATAATTAATATTATGTATTATAAATGGTGATTATATATCTAAACACTATAACTAACCTCTACAATATGGGTGATAATTCTCACTCCCATTCCCCACTTTCCAATAATAATTTATAGCTTTTTGATGATAGTTCATTTTTCTTTTTTGATGCTAAGTCACTTCTCTTTTTTTTTAATGTTGTTAATGCCCAAATCAAACTATTTTCTCTATCTAAAATTTAGACGTATTATTTTCATATTATATAGCCAATTAGAAAGAAGTATTAAACTAACAAATGACTCACATGTATACATACAAATATTTTTACTTAGGTTATCATAAATATATAAGTCTTATGTATATCAAGCAAATAACTATAACCAATATGCTTATGGATGGCTTACTTAACATGCATTATATTTAATAATCAATATAACTCCTTCATCTGAGTAAGTTTATACATTTAACACATATAATTAAGCTCACTACCTTTGTTATCAATTATGACAAGCTTAGGTCACTTGGAAAAAAATGGGACCCTTGGTCCATGACACATCTAAGGTGGGCTAAGAGCACTTAGGTTGGATCTTAGGGTCTATGTGGCTGCTGAGTTAGTTTAAGATGGGTCAAACCAAGTAGTTCCAAGTGGGTTTAGGGTTTAGGTTCAAAATGTATGAGTTGACTTGGACTTGGGTTTAGGCTTGGCTAAAGCTTGGATCTAGTCAAATTTATTGGTCAATTTGGTGTAGGGTATTGTCACAAGGGATTTTGGAATCAATTGGGTGGATATCTGAAGGGTTATGTTGTTCAATTTGAGACTTTAGGGCAAAATTGGGGATTTCAGCTTGGGTTGAATTTGAGATATTTTTAAGGCTTGGACAAGAACAATCAAAGGCTTAATTTGGTCAATAGGAATGTTATAAAGAGTTTAATAAGTGAATTTGAGGAAATTGGATGGGTTAGGAAATTCAAATTGGTGGAATTTGAAGAGATGGTCAAATTTTGGTTCAAATTGGGCTTGCAATTTGGGTTTGAAATGGGGTTCAGTTTAGCTTGAATTTAGTTTTAATTAGGTTTAGACATAGCAAATTTGAGTTTAGCTATGAAATTAAAGAAAGTTGAGATCAATTTGGTGTAAATTAGAGGTGATTTGGGGACTTTAGGCACATTGGGGCAATTTTGGGACTTTGGTCAAAATGGGTAAATTTGGTCAAACAAGCCCCATTGGATGGCTGACCAAAGGAAAGAATGTTGAGATTTTTATACCTATTTTACACTAATTTTGATGGTATTGCACTTTAAATAAAGATATTTTTGATATTTTGTTGCAGGTATGTTGAGTTATGGTCATTAGAACAAAAAGATGCAAAAAGGAGCGAATTTGGAGCAAAAAATGACCAAAATATGAAGATTTGATCTTGGGCACCGACACGAGCTCGACGGTTCCGAAGATGGGTTTTTACCAAGAGTCCAGAATTAAATATTATAGAAGGTAAAAACCCATCTTCGCGATCGAGGCTGCCGACGACGAGCACGTCGGTTCTCTCAACAGATGCATTGAATGTTGAGAATTTTTTAAGGGACGCTGCAATTATTGAATACTTGCGTTGATAAGTGTGACTTTGAAATTATTAAATATGTTATACACATCTTTATCAAATCTATAACCATTATCAATTTTTTGGCGTCGTTGCCGTGGATTTAAATCTTCTAGCAGAAGTATCAAATTATTGTATTTTTAAGCATATATAAAGTCGTTATCAAGTTTTTGGCACCATTGCCAGAGAGTTATATCTTCTAGCAGTAGTATCAAATTCTTGTATTTTTAAGCATATATAAAGTTGTTGTCAATGACCAAAATTTGAGAAATGATTTTAGGGGTGTTTGAAATGAATTTGGAGGTTTTGAGAAATTTTGGGGCATGAGAGGAATTTGAGTAATTTTGGGGATTTTGGAAAATTTGGGGTGTTCTTATAATTTGAGTGGTTTCAAATGATTTGAAATGATTTTTAGATAAAATTGAGAGTTTTGGGTTAATTTGAGAAAATTAGGGTTTTAGGGGTTGGTAATTTGGGAAGTTTGGGACTAAATGGGTCAAAATTGGGACTTTGGAAAAATTGGAAATAATTGAAGTTGGTAATCATTAAATCACCCTTATGGTGCCATGAGACCAGGGGAACCTGATTTTGGATCCTCCATGTATTGGTATTAGCCAAACCCTACCTAGGGTTAAGGGTCTGGGGGACCACCCACATGAGTTTCCAATAGAGTAGGGGAGTAGGTTAAGCAAATTCGGTTCAGGGTTTAGGTTGTGAGTGAATGTGAAAGGTTGATGTGTGTGTATGTGTAGACCTGACCAAGACCACACCATCCAGGGCTAACCTTAAGACCAAATAGTCATATAGGAACTCATCTTGAGCTCCCCCATGTTGGCTCAACCTACTAGATGCTAGAGGTTAGAATCAACATATGGAACTCCAGGGAGAGCCAAGAAGCATTTAGATTTTCTATTGTTGAGGGTTCCATCACTAATCCTCTAGGAATAGTCAAAGAGAAAATCATATGGCTAGATCTTAGGCTTCTAAGGAAGAAACTAAACCTCAACCAAAAGTGAGGTCAACAAATGGACCCCCAATGGGTGTGGTGAGCTGGGCGAGCACACCAAATGTATTGACATTGATTGAAAAGATCAACAAAGCCAACATAACTATCTAAGCCAACATGCTCAGAGCAGAACAAAGGAAATGTGAAGAAGTTTTTTGCTGGGGAGTATTAAAGGAATCCTTGATTGAATTTAAAGACTCCAAAACTCTCACCAAGGAATGGTGGGTGTACCTTTGGGATGTGAATTTCAAGGGTGAATTGGAAATTCACAAGGATTTGCAGAGATAGCAACCGAGGAAACTGACGATCACTGAGAAGATTCAATTTGACTTCCATGTTTTAATTTTAATTTCAATTTTGATTTTGATTTTGATTTTGTGAAAATTTATGTTAGAAGGCTAAAATATGTGAAAAGATCAGATTATGATGGAATGTACAGCGACTCACATCCAACCAAGGAGGTAACAAAAGTGCAAAGAAATCAGAATAGGATGTCTTACTCCATTTATGGTGGCCTTACACCTATATCAAAGATTTGTGTAAAGCAGATGCCTTATTCTATTTAAGGTAGCCTTAGACCAATCTCGAAAGATGAGAATATGATGCCTTACTCCATTTAAGGTGTTCTTATACCTATCTCAAAGATTTGTGTTGAGAGTTAGATGTCTTACTCCATTTAAGGTGACCTTATACCTATCTTGAAGATTTGTGCATAGAATCAGATGCCTTAATCCATTTAAGGTGGCCTTAGATCGTTCTCTAAGGATGAGAATAATACACCTTACTTCATTTAAGGTGACCTTATAACTATCTCAAAGATTTGTGTAGAGAATCGGATGTCATACTCATTTTAAGCTGGCCTCAGAACAATCTCTAAAGATAAAAATAAGATGCCTTGCTCCATTTAAGGTGGCCTTATACCTATCTCAAGGATTCATGTAGAGAATCTGATGCCTTAATCCATTTATGGTGGCCTTAGACTGATCTTGAAGGATGAGAATAGGATGCCTTGATCCCATTAAGGTGGTCTTATACCTATCTCGAAGATTAGTGCAGAGAATCGAATGACTTCATTTAAGGTGGACTTAGAACGATCTCAAAGGATGAGAATAGGAATCCTTACTCCATTTAAGTTGCTCTTATACCTATCTGGAATATTTGTGTAGAGAATAGGATGCCTTACTCCATTTAAGGTGGCTATAGACCGATCTCGAACATCTGTGTAAGGAAGCGTATTCTTTACTCCATTAAGGTGGCCTTATACTAACCTCAAAAGATAATAATAGGATGTCTTGCTCCATTTATGGTTTTCTCATACTTATCTCGAAGATTTGTGTAGAGAATCAGATGCCTTACTTCATTTAAGCTGGCCTTATACATATCTCGAAGATTTGTTCTGAGAATCAGATGCCTGACTCCATTTATGGTGGCCTTAAACCAATCTTGAAAGATGAGAATAGGACACCTTACTCCATTTAAGGTGTTCTTATACCTATCTCAAATATTTGTTTAGAGAATCGGATGCCTTACTCCATTGAAGGTGGCCTTATACATATCTGGAAGATTTGTGAAGAGAATCAGATGCCTTACTTCATTTTAGGTGGCCTTATACTAATATCAAAGGATGAGAATAGGATGCCTTACTCCATTATAGGTGGCCTTATACCTATCTGGAAGATTTTTGTTGAGAATTAGATGCCTTACTTCATTTAAGGTAGCCTTAGACCAATCTAGATGGATAGGATGCCTAGCTTCATTTAAGGTGTCGTTATAACTATCTCAAAGATTTGTGTGGAGAATCAGATGCCTTACTCCATTTAAAGTGGCCTTAGATTGATCTTAAAGGATGAGAATAGGAAGCCTTGCTCCATTTAAGGTGACCTTATTCCTAACTTGAAGATTCATATAGAGAATTGGAAGCCTTACTCCATTTAAAATTCCATTAGACCAATCTTGAATGATGAAAATAGAATGCCTTGCTCAATTTAAGGTGGTCTTATGCCTATCTCAAAGATTTGTGTAGAGAATTGGATGCCTTATTCAATTTATAGTGGCCTTAGACTGATCTCAAAGGATTGGAATAGGATGCCTTGCTCCATTTAAGGTGGCCTTATACCTATCTCAAGGATTTGGGTAGAGAATTGGATGTCTTACTCCATTTAATGTGGCCTTAGATCAATCTCCAAGTATTATAATAAGATGTCTTACTCCATTTAAGATGGTCTTATACCTATCTTGAAAATTCGTGTAGAGAATCTGATGCCTTACTCCATTTAAGGTGTCCTTCGACCAATCTCAAAGGATGAGAAAAAGATTCCTTGCTCTATTTAAGGTGGTCTTATAACTATCTTAAAGATTTGTGTAAATAATTAGATGCCTTACTCCATTTAAAGTGGCCTTAGATCGATCTCAAAGGATGAGAATAGGATGCCTTGCTCTATTTAAGGTGTTCTTACACCTATCTCAAAGATTTATGCAGAGAATCAGATGCCTTACTCCATTTAAGGTGGCCTGAGACTGATCTCAAAGGATGAGAATATGATGCCTTGCTCCATTTAAGGTGGTCTTATACTTATTTTAAAGATTCGTGTAGAGAATCATATGTCTTACTCCATTTGAGGTGGCCTAAGACTGATCTTGAAGGATGCAAATAGAATGTCTTACTCCATTTATGGTGGTCTAATACCTATCTCAAGGATTTGTGCAGAGCATCAGATGCCTTACTCCATTTAAGGTGGCCTTAGACCGATCTAGAAGGTTGAGAATAGAGTGCCTTGCTTCATTTAAGGTGGTCTTATACCTATATCGAGGATTTGTATCACATTAGGAAGGAAAGCACTGGGACTCACATCCAACCTAAGAGGTGATGAGCTACATTGAGAAGGAAGGCTCAAGGACACACATCCAACCCAAGAGGTAGTGTAAGGGAATCAGATGTTAGGTACTGACTCCGAGAACATTGTGAAAAGAGTTTAGAGAATTTATGGTACTGAGTTTATGAATATCTAGAATGTGAAGATTGACAGTGGTGAGGAAAGATTTATGGGATTTCATGAAGAGTGTGAAACTCTGTGGGAAATATGAAAAAATTCTTGTAGAAGGTGGAGCTCACGTAATGAGAGTGCAAAGTTTGGAACTTCGAAGTTCGAGGAGAAATGGTTTATCATTTTTATCGCTTTTCTTATTGTTTTCATTATCATATTTTTTTATTACCGGGACATCTTTTCAAATTTGGTTTTCATCGATTAATCTTTCAATTTTGAACTTTAATTTTATTATTATGCTTACTTTGTATCATTCTTTGTTTGTTATAATTTAGAACCAACATGTGGTTATGCGGCTTTTCATCAACTGCAAAAAAAGGCCATTCAAAAAAACATGTGCAATCTTGAAAGATACTTCATTAATTCTGCTTCAAATATGTGGCATAACGGAACATGCTGGAACTATTAAAGGGCAACATGCTGAGTACATCTGAAATATCATATATCATATCTGCTATGCTCTAATGTAATAAGAAAAGTATCATGTGTCTCTCCCCTGAGGTAAGCTGGTGATCGAGCTAAACTTCTAAGCCACACTTTGGGACAAATGTTCTTTCATGTATACTTAAAGGTACAACTATCTCACAGCTTGTATAGTCGTAGTTCTTCTAACTCTGGATCTCGTTGGAAACCATTTGATATTTTTTCTGTTATCCATTCTTCGCAATGTAACTAAGAGTCTGTGGCGCGACACTCCAGGAATGAATTGTTTTGCCATGTCTACTCCATTTCTTTTCAAAATCAACGCTGAACTGACCAATAGTGGAATTGCAACTAAACCTATGAACTCTCAATTGTATACTCTATGCTTGCGACAATTGGCATTTCTACGCTGCGTCCTCCTTAAAGGCACTAATGGAACCCTTTCTTCATTGGCACCATCCAAGTTACACATCGGCATGGTGATCATTGACTACAATTGGCTAGTTCCTTCCATCATGTACTGTATTACCTCATCTTTCTTCCTCTTCAATGATGAGTCTTCCCTGGCACTGATTATCAATAGTAGTTGTAGCTCTTCTACCTCTAGGTGGCTGACTATACTAATGAGGGGGCCTTTGTAATCTACATTACTTGACCACAGTTTGGGTCAAAACAAACAACGCCACCCTTCACTGCTTTCTCTTTGCCTAGTACTAGATTTAAGCCGTCTTTAAGAGCAAAGATCAGTCTTTGAACAGACATTTTTCTACAGAAGATAGGAAAACATCAACACGTTGAAATTCAAGAAAAAAACAGGAACAATAAGAAATCATTATTAAGTGAATTTTAAATTTTACATGTGCAAGCATTTTATTAAACTTAATTTAGTGAAATTCAAATTTGAAGGGAAGATTTAAAAGTGCAAATTTAGATTTTATTTTATTAAAATTGATTTTATTACAAAATTTTTGACCCAATTACAGGTGCTGGCCAAATAGCAATCCCCAAAACAAGTATCACTTTCAAAATTCCTCATGGAGAACATTAAGTTGTATATATTTCTTCAAATATCACCCATTGACGGTAGCATGGGTCTTTCACCCTAGAAATCCTTTAACTTATAGGATCCTCCTGAATAGTACTTATCCACAAATGGTCCCTCCTAAGTCGGTTCAAACTTTACACCTATCCTATGGTGTACAAGGATATGCCTTTTGAGGATGAGTATGAGTTCCCCAACATTGAACATCCTTGAGCAGACCAATTTATCGTGGGCCTGAATTAGCTTCACTTGATAGAGCTATAAATTCTACTACGCTTCTAATCCTTTTCCTTCAAGACTTTCCAATTTTTTAGGTTTGAGTTTGGTGTTGGTGATAATGACTCTGAGAGACGGCAGCATAACTTCCAACAGAAGTACGACTTCAGATCCATACAAAAGCATATATGGTGTACACTAAGTAGGAGTTCTGAACGTTGTCTGGTAGGCCCACAAAGCCTCTAACAGTTTCTTGTGCCATCCTTTCTTGTTTTCATCCAATATTTTCTTCAAAAGTTGTACGAGCATCTTATTGAAGGCTTCGACTAGGTTGTTCGCTCTGGGGTAACAAATCTTAAAGTATCCCCAATTTATCTCATGTCATTTAAAAAAAATATTGATCTTGGTGCTCTTGAAGGCTAACCCATTGTCTCCTATGATCCTGCACAGGACACCAAAATAGTAGAGCATTTGACTCTTAAAAAACTGAAGAATGTGGTGTGATGTAATCTCTCACAATGACACTTCTTCTGCCCACTTAGAGAAGTAATCAGTGGCTGCGAGAATAAATTTGTGTCCCTTCAAAGATATAGGGTCTATCTGACCCACTATATATGTGCCCCAACACTCGAATGACTATGATGTGACGGTTAGGTGTAGCACATTTGGAGGTTGATGCAAAACCACTCCATGCACTTGACACAGGTGACACTTTCTAGTTGTTTCCATGCCATCTAGCAACATCATTGGCCAATAATATTCGACTCTCTATATTTCCATCTTCATCTTCAGCCCTTACTTGTGAGCACCACACAATCTGTCATGTACTATTTTGACGATTTCTTGTGCTTCTGCTCTGCTTAAAAATCGCATCCACATCTGATGACACTACCTTCGGTAAAGGACATTACCTACCAAAGCAAATGACTCTTCTCGTGATATGATATGCTTCAAACTTGTCAGCTGGTAGTCATCTTGTTTGCAAAAATTTTATTATTGGCCTGCACCAATCTTCAGTATCGTTAGCTACTCCAGCTACCATTTCTTCTTCTTTCCTGAGCTTTCATAGGATGTCGAGGTTGATCTTTAACAAAAAATTGCATCCTTGTACTGTAATATCAATGAAATTTATCAATTGATACACCAATTCCTTAGCAAGTTTAACTAAAGCATCAGCATGAGTGTTATTTCCTTAAGAAATCCTATATAGTGTCACACTGGGAATCTGTTCTAACCATTTAATTACATACTAGTGGTATTTTGTTAACCTTGTCTTCATAATCATTTATTTTCGTGCAACTTATTGAATTACAAGTTGTGAATTATCATAGATGGAAATATTTATTATGTCCATCGATATTGCCAACTTTAATATGGTAATCAAGGCTTTATATTTTGCCTCATTGTTCATGAATGGCTTTGTCAAGTGGTAGGAAACCTTAACACTCTTTGATTTAATGTAACAAAAATCAGACAAATTCCTACTTTGCCTGGTATGACTTTCTGCAATCCTTTATCCTTTCTAGTCGACGAACCTCCATCGAAGTACATTTCTTAGCTTCTGGCACTATACAACTCCACTTATAGTATATGCTCATATGGTAGATCATCATTGAGAGGGGACCCAGCTGGAAGTTAGTGCACTACAAGAAAATCTACTAAAATTTGTCCTTTGATAGCACAAAGAGGCAAAAAAGTTATGTCGAATTGTAATAAAATCATCGACCACCTTACTAAATGTTTGGAAAGTGTTGGTCTAGTTATCAAATATTGCAATAAATTAACTTTTGAAATAAGAGTGATCTTATGAGAGAGCATATAATACCTAAGCTTCTGGGAGAAAAAAATTATAGTTAGAAAATGCTTCTTAATAGGAGGATAATTTACCTCCACAAGTATTAGATGTCGACTCAAGTATTAGAGTGCATTTTTCTTACCCTGTTCATTAACATGAGCTGACAGCTCCGAGAGAGTTATCTAAGGCCACAGTATAAAGTATCAAAGGTTTTCCCGGGATAGAGGCTGTTAAAACAGGAGGTGTCGTTGAGTACTGCTTAATGTCTTCAAGGCCCACTGGCGTTTCTCTTCCCAAACGAAGTTGGCATCATTTTTAATTAATGTTGAGAAGGGCTAAAACCTTCCTGACAATATTCAATATAAAGCATTTTAGGTATGCCAATTTACCTTGAAAGGAACGTAACATTTCAAGGTTTTGGGAGGTAGCATTTCCAAGATAGCTTTAATCTTATCTAGGTTGATCTCAAATCCCCGATGATGGACAACGAATTCTAAAAATTTCCCAAAAGTCACGTTGAAGGCATACTTTAAGGTATTCATATTAAGATTATATTGTTGTAATCTTTTAAACATGATCCTCAAATCATACAAGTAATCTATTCACTATTTGCTTTTGATGACCAAATCATCAACATGGCACTCCACCCGATTGTGGATGAGGTCATCAAATATCATCGTCATTGCTAGTTGGTATGTTGCTTCGACGTTCTTCAATCCAAATGGCATCACTGTGTAACAAAAGATTCTAATCGACATTCTGAAGGCTGTAAGTGTTGCATTTTCTAGAGCCACTTTAGTCTGATTATATCCTGGTGATCCATCCATAAAGAAGAAAATCTCGTGTGTCGATGTGATGTCCACTATTAACTCTAGTATTTGTAGTGGGAATTCATTTTTTTGGACACACTTTGTTTAAATCCTTGAAGTCAATGCACACACATATTTGTCCATTTTTTTTCATAACATGAATGATGTTGGCTAACCATGTGGGTTATTGCTCTTCTCTCACAAAGTTAGCTTCTATTAATTTCTTCACCGCAATAATGACTTGTTGCTCTATTTTGAGTCACATTCTTCTTAGAGCTTGTTTTATAGGGTCATATTATTGTCTGCCCCAAGCTTGTGAACTTCAACTTCTGAGGACAACCCTATCATTCTATCGTAGCTCCAAGAAAGGAAATCCTTATATTATAATAGTAGCTTGATTAAATCCAAAAACTCCTCTTCACTGAGTAACGAACATATAAAGGTAGGTTGGGGCTGCTCCTCAGTTCCAAGATTAACTTCCTTTAGATCATCAACTGTTGAATTATTTTCCTTCTTAAAATTTGACAGAATTTCATCTATCGGAGAGCCTTCAAAATCATCCTCCACATCGAGGTAATCCTTTTATAATTTTCTATGAACAACCAAGCAAAATTCTTAATCATCGGCTGATCCTATCATACTAAATCTGAGACCCTCTTTTGAAATAAGTGTTTAACTTTTAACATTCCACAAATTCTCAAAGATCTGTAATTTATCTCTTGGCATTTGCTTTGAGACATATCCCTGTTAAATTAATTTTTGCACACAAAGAAAAAAGTAACCAAATTGTAATTCCATTAACTCAATAGAACCATCCCCTTCCAAATTTACATGATTTTCAGAACTAGTAGTGGGAGAGGCATGATAGAACTTGATTAGTTTCAAACCAACACCCTAGACTTTCTTGACCTCTAAACTCTTGACCTTTTGCGGTTGAATCAGAGTAAGGGTCATGATATCCACGTAGTAGTTGATTTGATCATTCATTGACTGATATTCACTTTTCTCCACATGCTCCAAACTCCAAAGAGATCTTGAAATAAGGTTTCTTCTGTTTTATTATCATCATCTCTTCATTGGACTTATTTTTGTTAGAGATTTCTTCAATGTTGATGCTAATGGTTGCCCTTGTCCGATCAAAAATCATGTTGGTTCTTCCTTGTCCATGTCCCCAGCCTTAATGTTGAGTGTGTGGGCTAAAAGAACTTCCACTAACTCATTGCAAAGGAGTGGTTGTAGATCGTTAAAGAAAAGTTGAATAAACTTGCTGTTGTGATCTTTATGAATTTTCTATATTATCTGACACAGCTTCACAAGAGAAGATGGTCTTATTCGGAGGGGCATAGTAGGTGGCATCTTTGTGAATCCCTACTTTGTGAACTGAGAACGGTTATAAATCCCCCTTGATGCAATATTCTTATCCTTCTTTTTAGTACTCGATGCACTGGTGTAGCGATGACAGAACCATATTATGCTTGTGAATCCATAGTCGACAAAGAAAAGAGTTGAACAAAGTTTTCATATCAGTAATATAGAATTTAGTGGTTGTTACTAGCTCTTTAAATTTCATTAGTAGTGAAATTGATCCCAAAGCTCTCTCCCCTTTCTAGTTAAATCCTCTTAACATCATTTTATCACCGGTAAGCTCCTATCCTACCCCTTGCTCTATCGGTCTTCACGATCGTATCCTTCTTCTTGTCTAGTTGCGGCGACTTCTTCGATAAAATCTCCAACTTTGGTCTAACATACCGTAAAATCCAAACGACAGCTTGTGCTAAAGCCATTTGAATCGAATCGAATATCTTCTTGTATGACCTACTCCAAGCTATGCTTAAACCACCTTCCTCTGAATATTACTCTATCAAGGTGATTGGCTCGGCCAAAATTATATTTACAAAACCTCTTTCAGGTTGTTTTAAAATTTTTTTTGAAATCATTATATTTCATTGATTAAGATTACTCTCGAGCCAATCTTTAAGACTAAAATAGCCCTATATATTATGTCCAAGTAGCCTATGGTAAGGGCAGTAGTTGAGATGGTCCTTCTTATCATCATCTTCTAGTTTCTTTGACTTAGGCAGTCTAAAATCAGACTTCTTCATCAAAATCCTGAACATTTTTAGCTCGACTTCATCTTTGAAGGAGTATGTCCTTTTCATTCACTACTTCGTTGGCATACTCGGCCTGCCATCTATCCTGTATGTCCTTTACTGCTGCTACTGGCTGGACTGATGACCGCGACTTTATATATGCTTAAAAATATAAGTATTTAATACTGCTACTAAAAGATTTAATTCCTCAACAACTGTACCAAAACTTTAATAACAGTTATAGATTCGATAAATATGGACATAATAAATATTCAATAATTGTAAAGTCACACTTAGCAACGCAAGTATATGTATCGCTCAAGTAATATAGGGCTCAAATAGAGTTCTAAATATCAATCCCACAGGGAGTAAGATTAGAACTACGAACTAAGATTTTGGAAAAGCAATACTTTAATAGCAACAAGAATGTTCAATTTGCTTATCTGTCATTAATAGGCAATTCAAATAAATATGTAATTTTAATAACTATTAAATAATTTACTATACTAATGAAGTTTCTAATGTGATATTCAATATATAAGAAAACATCATTCTCCTTGTCAAGAAATTATAGTGAATGGATAAAGTGAATCAGTTCAATTTTTATTGTGCTAAATAGGAGCATACCTATTCTTTACCCTTTGGTCCAAGCATAAAGAACATTGACTAATCCTACGCTTGTTTACTGAATTTGCGGCTAGGTTGGGAGGGTACCGACTCTCACTAGAATTTTTATTGTGCTAAATAGGCAGCCACGTTTCCCTTGCCTGAGGGCTAACATCTACACTTCAGCATCCAAACGATAGGACTGAATTGGAGATTTTAGACTGTCACTCTAAAATCTCCAATTCTACATCCGATAATATTATTTCCCTATTTATTTGCACCCAACTTCCAAGGGCTTTGACCCCCCTGAATCTTGGATGTAATCTTCACTTTAATTGGAAAAATCAACATATTTTAACGAATCAATTGGCCAGATTGAAAGTAAAATTAAGATCGAAGTGAAAAGTTCATCATAAATTCTTAAACATTTTCTTGGCTTCAACAATTCAAATCACCATTTCACAAATCTCAAGATAAAGAGAAAGACAGAGAAAACTACTCAGATCTCATAGGGAAAACACAACAAAACTCGGAATTCATATATAAAATAAAAGTCATACAAACGACAACAAGAAATAAAGTTATCTTTAATTTCTCCCCAAGAAAACTTCTTGAAGTTCCTCTGAATCTCTTCATTTCTTTATAACACACAAAATTCTTCTTCAAAGAGGAAAGGAGGAAGAAATCTCTCACTTTCCCTCCACTCATACAATCTCTCGAAGAATTCCTCACAATTTTGACACTCTAGAAAATTCTCTATACACTAACGGAACCTCTCTAACCTCCAAGACCTTTCTAACATTCAGAACCTCTCTAATTTTTGGCCAAAATCTTCGTTTAAAGTTGTGGATGAGCTTTCCCAAGAGTTGTCTAAGCATCCCTTCAAAATTTGTCCTCATCCAAAGCCTAGTTGGACATAACCGTCGAGCACGCCATTGGCAGCCTCGAGGGCGCTGTCGGTGGACCTTCTTAAAGAATTAATTCTAGAGTCTCAAGAAAATCTTGTCGTCGGCGCGGTCGATGGCGCCGTCGACACCCTAGTTCAAATCTTTGCATTTTGGTCATTTTCACTCCAAATTCGCTCCTTTTTGCATCCTTTTACTTCAATGACACTAATTCATCATTCCTGCAACAAAACATCAAAAATACATTTCTTTGAAGTGTAATATCATCAAAAATAGTATAAAATAGGTATGAAAATCTTAACATATTTTCCTTTGGTCAAAATCCTCCAAACTTAACTATTACTTGTCCTCAAGTAATTTTAGTACTACATAAAAGTTATGATCTATTGTAGTAAAGTCTTAATTCAGAAATGCTACAAGTTTGATTTAGATAAATATCATAATGAAATTTTTTGAAAAAATCAAGTAATTGAATTAACCCTATAGCCACAAGATTATCTAGCCATCAAGTTTAAGAGTTCTAGTCTTCTATTCATTTCATGAATGACTATATGTTACAATATTAAGTCACTTAGAATATTCAAATGATATGAACTTCATGAGAACTCTACTAGTAAAAGATCTAATCCATAAATATAAGTTCAGGAATGTATTTAGGTTTTCCTTTTAGGTAGGTCCAGTGAAGCCAATTTTTGATTAGGCATATCCTCAAGCTTCTCCTCACTTCCATAATTTTTTTTCTTTCTTTTCTCTTTTTCATTTGGATTTCGTTCAATTCTATACATTTTTCTTTTCTTTTCAGGGATTGTTTTCAATCCTTTCTTTTTCCTTTTTCAAGTGAGGATTACTATATCTGGATAGCCTTTAATGATTTTGAACATCACATTTCTTTCCCTAAATTTGAAACTAAAATCATTCATTTACCTTATATATATTTCATAGCTTTTACATCATTGAGACTCAATCTTTTCTTCTCAAATGAGTTTCCAGATTCTTAATACTTCAAAATATAGTTTCCTTTACTTTAAATAGTTAACTATAGCCTTATTCTCTTATACTAAATATCTTAAGTTACAAAATTAATTTTCATTACAAAAATATTCCTTTAAATCTACCATAATATTTAAATAGCTATAAAATATAGTTATCTGAATTAAATTCACTACATAAAATCATATAAATAATTTTTTTGAAAATAATGAAATAGAGGACATCCAATAGTTAATATTTTTCTTCCCTCTCCCAAACTTAAATATTTCAATATAAAATGATACAGGTGGAAAGAAAAACTTTAAATGTGAATCATACCTCAATATTTTAGGCATTTTCATCATTCTGAAAATTTTGCAGTCCTTCTCAAAATTTCTACTTCGACTGTTCTGTAATATTAGGAGCTTTCTACACATATAAATCATTAGAGAAATTTTTGGGTAATGAAAATTTGAAATAACTATAAAACTAAAACATTAAACTAGCACAATATTTCCTAGCACAACCACAACACTAAACAAAATAATTTAAAATGCGAAATAAAAATTACTTTAAATTACAATTCACAAAATACTACTCAACATCTATTAAGCTACACATGCAAATTTAACTATAACACTAACTTTATAACAAAAATTAAAAATCATCCAAGTACAACATAATAATAAAAATGAAAGTCCAAATACACATAAACATCCATTTCTATTATAAAAGATCATAAAAATAGAAGTACAAGTACAAGTACATCAATTACATTCAAATATAAAAATCCCAAACTATGGCTTCATCTCCTTGATCAGCAGGTTGATTGGGCTAATACTGAGTATATCGGGGGCACTCAGGGAAAGTAACATCAGGCTCACCTCTGTAGTGTCAGGCCTGAGCTTCGTAATAAGCTACCTCAAAATTTGAATGCCTCTGAAGGTACTCACTATCATAATCATATTGACATTCTAAACCTCAAATCCTTTCGTTTATCAATTCTATGCTCTTCTACTTCAAGGTTAACTCATTCATCAAATTAGTCAAAGTAGGGGAACTAGAAGGTGGAAGGTCATAACTTGTAGAGGGGACATCTCTACTAGTAAAAGGTTCTTGACTCCTACTTCCAGTTCTCTATTTCTCATGGGATTCATAAGTTTTCAAATTGGCTTTACTAATGGGTTTCATAGGGTGAACCCATTCCTCATCTCCTTAAGCTTCCACTCCAGAAAGTCGATAAAGTGCATAAATAAGGCCTGGATTTCATAGCCCTCCACTTGTTTCACTCCATGTCGTAGTCAATATGTTCTTAAATATAATTCTCCCCATATTTATAGTTTTATTATTCTGAATACAGAAATTTAGAATAGCTCTATCTCTAGTTAACTCACTATGGTGATAAGTCGGTAATAGAGTAGAATAAATAAAATAGTGCCACACCTTAGAGGTGGCATTCAACATGAAAGCAGAAAAATTTACCCGTTCTCTCTATTTTATCTTCCATGTTCTTTTTTCATCAGCGAGAAAGTTAATCACATCATTCAGGGGGCCTTCCATAGTACTGAAGGATTCATAGTGGCAGCTGTAAGAGTCAGGGACTTCGTAAAAGGTGTTGATGCGAGCGACATTAAATTCAATAGGAAATCCCCGCACTTGAATGATTCCGTCTTCAGAATAGAATACGTTGGCGTAGAACTCCTTCACAATATTTTCAATGGTTTTTTGGTGGTGTAAAGAAGTTTTCCCATCTCCGCTCGGCAATAACTCGTTCAATCTCTCCTCCCAGACCTTTAAAAACTCGATCTTGCATACACTTCTTTCCTTCAAATACAAAGGTAAATCTTGATTGAGCCTTCGCATTGATGAAGTGTGACTCATTGAACTCAAGTCGCCTCTTTTGACAAGGAGCAATTTCAATCTAATCACAGTTTTAGAAAAATTCCAATATATACTTTAAATATTCAAATAATGGCTTCCAAAAGTAATTCTAAGAGTTCAACACTAAGATCCATGAATTTCTTTCCATTTTTTTCTTCACATTCTCAAATTTTTTGGATCTCCTCATTATGGAAGAAATCCATGGTGAAAATCAAATATTTTTAGTTTGGAGTGAAGCTCTTACCTAGAGATGATCAAACAGCCTTGAAATCACCTCCCAATCCAAGATCTCTCAAGCCCTAGGTCGAAAATTGCGTATTTAGGAGGAAGGGGATGATGAATAGTTGCGGTTAACTGGTCAAAATTGTAATTAAAGGTGTTTTTTAGCAAGCTCATCGTCGGCGGGGTGTTTGAGGTCATCGGCGGGCTCTATTGAAAATATATCGTAAGTCTCGGGAAAAATCCATCGTCGGCGGCATCGAGGGCGCCGTTGACGAGCTCTATTAATTTTGGTTCAATTTCTGGATTTTTGCGATTTTGATCAATTTCAAGCCTCAACGACATCCATTCAATCATTATAGACATAATTTTAAGTGATTGAATGATGTACTTATCACATATAAACTTTTACAACAGAAAACATCCCATTTATATATAAATTCCAAAGGGTACAACATACGTTACATAACACACCTAATTTTGGTATTTTCTCAACCTCAGTACATTGATTCAGCGTCGCAATCCAAACCACAATGCTCAAAATGCTGAAAATAAAACATCTGATTCTTAGTCTCAACTATATTGAGATCTAAAAGCATAATTCTAAAGCAAAACAAATGCAAAGTTCAAATTACATAGACAGACAGGTAGTAATATAAATTTACTATTCATCAGATTCAGTAGTGGATTCTCCTCTGAGATCACCCATAAATTGCACATGAACGAAGAGGTTGTAGAAGGGTCGGTATGGAAATTCTTCAGTAGAACCCTCTTCTATTAATTTCATCCTCCTCATCAGCTGTATCAAACTATCTTCTAAATGTCCAGAGTGAGAGAAATGTTCTTTCATCCTCCAGTCTAGATGATCGAACAAATCAAAGATATTATTAATTACATTCATGACATGTTGTACCTCCTTCTCCAATTTCTTGATTCTGCGCAGGATCACCAGAGTCTTGTCAGGAACTAAGGGTTGAATCGACAGTGAATTCTGATATGCTTGATCTACTATAATGGTCATGTCATTTTCATCTTCAAAAGCTGGGAATCTCTCAGTTGGGACCAAAGGCTTCCAAGGTAGAAGTACCTTTTCCCAATTTTCATAGGCACTTGGAACTGACTGCAAAGTGAGAAAATTGTGGATGGGTGTCCAAGCTCATAAGTTGCCATGAACGATCAGGCCCAAAACTGACTTCACAATTATTGATCCAATATCGATCGATAGTCCCTTTTGGAAGCAATAATTCAGAATAACACTTTCTTTAGAAACTTTACCGATCTTCATTGTCTGTAACAGTTTTTTAGAAATGAAAAAGTGTCAGTATTTCGAAAGGGGATTTAGGAGTGTCGTCGAAAAATTAACATACTCATTTTCTCTCATTTCCCAGTTTTCAGTTTCGTCCGTTAAATATTGATAAATTTCATTCATTTGGTTTCTTGTTGGGACGAAGTTGGAATAGTGGCAGACAGGAACATTTTTTATCATGTATAATTTGTTGATCCGTGCAGAAGTGAAAGTGATCCATTTACCTCACACATAAATGACTCCTTAGTTGATTCCATACAAATTTGCATAAAATTCTTTCACAACAGGAACAACCACGGTGACGGTGGTATAGCACAACACTTCCCATCTTCGCCACACTATTATCTCTTCAATTGCAGTCGAGGGATTATTCAATCTGCGATTTATGAATCCTCGTTCCTTGATCAATCTTTTCTTTGTCAGTAACTTATTGAAGATTTGTTGTGCTTCCGCACTAATAAACTTTTACCAATTGAACACTCGCATTCTAGGATTATTAGGGAAATTGGATGCCATTGGAATGAAATTGGTGGAGTTTCACTTCATTTTTGGGGGAAATATGACTTTAGGAATCAAATTTGGGAGTTTAAAAGGGTAACTTCTACCTCGAAACTGCCAAAAACTGCCATTCAAACTCTAAAACCGCCATCTCATCGGTCTCACCGTCGGCGGGGTCGAGGGCACCTTTGGAGAGCCTCTGTATTTATTTTTCCTGGACTCTCAAGAAAAATCCACCCTCAGCGGCGTTGATAGAGCCGTCGGCGTCCAAGGAAAAAATTGCACAGTTTCGCTCTGGTCCGAATGCGTTCCAATTTTTCTCTATGGATCCAATTCTTATGATGATTCAAGGGTAAATAAGAGTAGTATAGCTTAATACTACAACAAAATAACGATAATTTTAAATAAAAAAACTACTATAATCGCAATAAAAGTAAAGATAAATATGGATTGCCTCCCATAAAGCTCTTGGTTTAACGTCATCAACCCAACCTATTCAGGTGTTATTCAAGCTGACTGATCATTAAAACCTCTTTAAAATTTGGTTTTTTAACCTCAAAAAAATGGTTTTAATCTGTGTCCATTTACTTTAAATCTATTTTTCAGTATTCTGATCTTCAATTTCAACAGCTCCGTAAGTATAAACTTGAGTCACAATAAAGGGTCCTAACCAACGAGACTTCAATTTCCAAAGGAATAACTTCAGCCTAGTGTTGTAAAGAAAAACTTCTTATTCTGGTTCAATGTTCTTTTAGTTAATCTTTTGATCATGCCATAACTTTAGTTTCTCCTTATAAATTATGTCATTATTATAAGGTTCATTTCTTAATTCTTTAAATTCATTTAATTGTAACAATCTCTTCTTACCAGCACTTTCAAATTATAATTAAATTCTTTAATCGCCTAATATGCTTTATGCTCTAATTCCATTGGTAAGTGACAAGTCTTTCAAAAAATCAGCCTCTAAATAGTCATTCCAATAGGAGTTTTATAAGCAGTCTTGTAAGCCCATAATGAGATATCCAGTTTAGTGGACCAATCTACTCTAGTAGGGTTTACAGTCTTTTTAAGTATTTATTTAATCTCTTTATTAGAAACTTCAGCTAACTCACTGGTTTGAGGATGATAGGCAGTAGAGATTCTATGAATAATATTTAACTTTCCTGCCAATCTCTGAATGTATTTACTCTTAAAATGGGATCCTCCGTTAGTGATAATCATTCTAGGAATTCCGTGTCTAGTGAAAATATTTTTCATTAAAAACCTTGAAACACTTTTAACATCACAATGAGGTAAGGATTGCGCTTCAATCCACTTAGAAATGTATTCTACTGCAATTAATATATATAAGTTCCCAAATGAAGGAATAAATGGACCCATAAAATCTAATCCCCAAACATCAAAGATCTCAACTTCTAACATTAAATTCAGAGGCATTTCATTTCTTCTAGATATATTGCCTACTCATTGACATCAATCACAAGTTTTTATATATCTATATACATCTCTAAAGATAGTAGGCCAATAAAATCCAGCTTGTACAATTTTATAAGAAGTTTTATCAATCCCAAAATATCCTCCAAATTCAGAATCATGATATTTCCGCATGATCAGCTCAGTTTCTTCATAAGGTACACAACTTCTCAAAATCAGATACTTACATTGTTTATATAAATAAGGCTCATCCCAAAAATATGCTTTCGTATCATGAATGAATTTCCTTTGTTGTTGCAATGTCAGCATAGGTGGCAAAATATCAATTACAATATAGTAAACAATATCAACATACCATGGTATTTTCCACTCCTTAATGTTATAAAGTTGTTCATCACAGAAACTGTCTGTAATTTCATTGTCAGTGTCAGATAATTCATGGTTTCTTAATCTTGATAAATGATCAGCAATTTGATTATCAGTTCCTTTTCTATCAATAACCACAAGATCAAATTCTTACATCAAAAGTATCCATCTAATCAACCTTGTTTTGATCCTTCTTTTGCATCAAATGTTTAATAACAGACTGATCAGTGTGCACAACACATTTAGCTCCAATTAAATATGATCTCAATTTGTCTAAAGCATATACAATGGCCAATAACTCTTTTTCAGTAACAGTATAGTTAATTTGAGCATCATTAAGAGTTTTATTAGCATAGTCTATAACTTTAAAAACCTTTTCATTCATTTATCCAAGGACAGCTCCAATAGCATAATCACTCGCATCACACATCAATTCAAATGGTTTCTCCCAGTTAGGTGAAACTATAATAGGGGATGTGATTAATTTTTCCTTTAATAACTCAATGGCATTTAAAAGGCTTTTAGTAAATTCAAATTTCTTTTCCTTTTCTAAAAGTTGGCATAGAGCTTAGGTAATTTTTGAAAAATCTTTAATAAAATGCCTGTAAAAACCAACTTGTCCAAGAGAACACCTAACCTCTCTTACATTAGTAGGAGGTGTTATTTCAGATATAACTTGAATTTTTGTAGGGTCTGCTTCCATACCATCTTCCAAAATTTTATGCCCTAATACAATTTCTCCTGCAACCATAAATTAACATTTCTCTCAATTCAAAACCAAATTAGTTCTTTCACATAACTCTAAAAATTTTTCAAGATAATTTAAGCATGCGTCAAATGATGTTCCAATTACAAAGAAATCATCCATAAATACATTCAATCCATCATCAATTAACTTACTAAATAAAGACATCATACATATCTAGAATGTTGCAGGTGCATTACATAATCTGTAAGACATTCTTCGAAAAGCAAAAGTTCCAAAAGGACTAGTAAATGTTGTCTTTTCTTGATCCTCAGGAGCAATAGGAATTTGATGGTAATTGGTATATCCATCTAAAAAATAAAAATTCATGTTCCTAGCAAGTCTATCTACTATTTGGTCTAAAAAGGATAAAGGGAAGTGATCTTTCCTGGTGGCAGTGTTTAATTTTCTATAATCAATGCAAATACGCCACCCAGTAATTTGTCTGATAGGTATTAATTCATTATTTTCTTTTGTTTCAACAGTCACTCCCCCTTTCTTAAGAACACAATGAATTGGATGTACCCATACACTATCTGAAATAGGATATATAATTTCAGTGTCTAACCATTTCAAAATTTCCTTCTTAACCACTTCTTTCATCATAGGATTTAATCTCCTTTGTGGATCAACTCTCGGTTTATATTGTTCATCTAATATAATTTTGTGCATACAGATCAAAGGACTGATTCTCTTAAAATTAGCTAAAGTCCAACCAAAAGCTTTCTTACATCTTTTTAATGTATCTAACAGTTTTTTCTCGTGCAAATCATTTAATTCTGAAGATATAATAACATGTAATGTAGATGAGTCTCCCAAAAACACATACTTCAAGTGGCTAGGCAATATTTTCAACTCAAGTTCAGGTGGTTTTATAATTGACAGAATTAGATTCTTATCAGCATTTTTTGTAATATCCAGCATCTCAAATCTTTCCTGAACATAATTTAATTCTTCATTTTCTAATTTATCCAAAATAACTTCATCACTTTATTCAAATTGATCTTTCTCTTTAAAATATTCTTTCAATAGATGTTCACTACTTTCCATGCGAAAACATTCATTATCTCTTTTCATAGCAGGGTATTTCATAGATTTTACAATGTTAAAAGTCACTTATTGATCGTTAACTCTCATAGTTAATTCTCTTTTTTGAACTTCTATCATGGATTTTCCAGTAGCTAAAAATGGTCTCCCTAAAATGATAGGTATTTCATTATCTTCCTCCATATTTAAGACAATGAAATCCACAGGAAAAATAAATTTTTCCACTTTAACTAACACATCTTTTATAACTCCCTTAGGATATGTAACTGAACGATCCGCTAACTTAAGAGTTACAAAAGTAGGTGAGACTTCTAATAATCCTAATCTTTTGAAAATTGATAGAGGAATAAGATTAATGTTGGCTCTCGAATCACATAAAGCTCTTTCATAAAATTTTTCACCGATAGCACACGGTATAGTGAAACTGTCAGGAGCTTTTAATTTTTTAGGAAGCTTTTTATGAATAATTGCACTACACTCTTTGCTAACTGTAACAGTTTCATTATCCGTGAATTTTCTTTTCTTGTTCAGAATATCTTTCATAAATTTCACATAATTGGGCATTTGCTCTAAAGCTTCTACGAAGAGAACATTCACCGTTAACTTCTAAAGAATTTCAAAAAATTTGGAAAATTCTTTATTCTATTTGTCTTGCTTCAAACTTTGAGGAAGCAGTGGTGGAGGTTTCTCCACAGTAATTTTCATTGGTGTAAGTGGATATTCTAAGTCTGGGTATTCATGATCTTTTTCTTTTTCAGTATCCACTTTCTCTTTTTCAGTTTCCGTTTCTTTTTGTACTCTTGTCTCCAATTCTTTTCCACTTCATAATTGTATCGCTTTTATCTATTCTTTTCCTTGATCTTTAGGATTTGGTTCCACGGTACTAGGAAAAATTCCTAATGTTCGGTTACCAAGCGCAGTAGCGATATGCCCTAATTGATTTTCAATATTCTTAATAGCAGTTCTTTAATTTTGTAATTGATTTCCTTGAATTTGTAATTGATTTCCTTGATTCTATAATTGTTGACCCTTGTTTAATATAAGATCTTCCATAGACAACTTCTTCTCCTTAATTTGAGTGTTATTGTTAAATCTTGGAGGATAAGAAGGTCTATAGTTAATATTTCCATGGTTGGATGTATTTCCTAATTGGTTCACTAGGTTTTTTGCTCATTGTTGATTTGTAGAAGAATTGTTATTCCAATTAAAATTTGCATGATTCTTCTAACCTAGGTTATAATAGATGGAATAAAGGTTGTTGGATCTATTAATAGCATTTAAATTCTCACATGAAGGTTAAACATCCACAAATTTTCTAGATGAATTCTCTTCCATCATAGA
>NEWO01000647.1:35579-67656 GCA_003013225.1 Phalaenopsis aphrodite
GTCGTTGGTGGAACTTTTTAATGAATTAATTATGGATTCTCGGGAGAATCTCGCCGCCGGTGGGGTCAATGGTGTCGTCAGTGCCCTAGTTCAAATCTTCACATTTTGGTCCTTTCCGCTCAAAATTTGCTCGTTTTTGCATATTTTTGCTCCAATGACCCTAATTCATCATTCCTGCAAAAAAACATCAAAAATATCTTTCTTTAAAGTGCAATATCATTAAAAAAATATAAAATATGCATGAAAATCTCAACATATTTTTCTTTGGTCAACTGACCATAATGCTGAGTAGGCTGATGCTGAGGATAACTATGTTGTGACTGCTGCTGATGATACTGATGGGACAACTCAACTAGAATCCACATAGACTGTTTTCCCTTGTCAACTATTCACACTGTCCCAAACTTCTTCTCAAATATCTTGACTTTTCTGGACTTCTTGGTCTTCTCTTAAGACTCATATGCCTGACTTCCTCGTGTAAGCTGATGTCCTTGCTGAGTAGCTTCACAAATGACTTGACCTTGAGTCCCTTGAGAATGAAGGCTACTGGTCCATGGATGCTTTTGAGTAGAATCTCAATGCATGTTGTTCTTATAGCTGAGGTTCACACTTCATGCTCAAGTTTCTCTATCTCAAAATATAGTAAACCAAGGTCTCGTTGGACTTCTGTCTTTCTACTACGAGATCTCCAATGGTGACATGATGTTGTGCTATGAAAAACCTCTTCACAAATAAGTGCTCCAACTCAACAAATGTTTTCACTAATTTTTTGAGTAGCTCGGCATAACAGTTAAATGCAATCACTGATAAGTTGCCGACAAACGGATAAAACAAAAGTGCTTCATTAACTCTGACATTACAATAACTGGCTTAGAAATGTGCTATATGTTGATGGGGATCTCAAGTTCCTTTGAACATCTTAAAATTTGGCAACACAAAAGATATGGTATCACATCAAATTCCTTTGGCTATGGTCTACCCTTTGAAATAGATGCTCTTCCTTTAGATTGGGATATGGCTTCTTTCACTTATTGCTTGATCAACTGTTTAATACCCTTTTCGGCGCTAAATTCTGAGTAGAATCCTTTCTATGTAGCTTGTCTCTATTGGTAGAAGCGAATTCCCTCCTTTCATCGGTAATGTGTAGAATCTCAGGCTGATTGCCCTCCAGCAAAGCCATCTGCTTCGACTGTGATTGTCCATGCATTTTAGCCATGACGACAATTGAGACAGACATCTCCTCCATCTGTTTCTACATCTGGCTGATATGCTCATCTCTTAGCAAAATTTACCTACGGAGATCATCCACGGTGTTCCCTGATGAACGGTTTTTGTTTATTGTATCTATAAATATCCTTCAATACTACAAAACAAACACACGACATTGCTAATAGTAAACATGCAATTCAAATCCAAATAAAAATCACATTTATTAAAAATAATTTTATCTTTTAAAATCTTTAAACTACCAAACCTGTAATAATAACACAAGTATACTTATCACTCGAGTAATAAATGGCTCTAATGAAGTCCCAGATATCGATCCCACAGAGAAGTTGGAAATGCTTATGAATAAATTCTTATGATTATATTGTAAAACACAATTCAAACTACAAAACTGAAGTACGAAATTCAAATCTAATGTAATTGAGTGTATGCTAAACAAAATGTAATTAAAAGAACTAAGTTAATAAAACTATTTGCTAAACTTCAAAAGTAAACTTATTAAAACTAACTAAGTTTCTGAGATGAGGAGTTCAAATTTAAGAAAGCAACCTTCCCCTTTACAATGAGTATATGTATAGTAAATAAATTAAATCATTTGAAAATATATATTTATAATTGTTTTGTGCCAAATAGGAGCAATCATATTCTTTACCCTCTTTCAAGTGCATAAAAAACATTGACTAATCCAGAGTTTGGTCCCTAATTTTGTTGTTAGGTTGGGAGGATACCGGCTGGCACTCCAGAGCTCCCACTACTCCCTCGCATGAGGACTAACAATCTCGCATTTGTTTCCATTCAACTGAAATCCAAAAGACATGTCTATTGATCCAAGAGACATATCCCTTCATAAAAGAACCTTCCAAAATTTCTAGATGCATTGAATCACTCTATGGGGCATTTAGAACAAGTAGACCCTTCAAAATTTGTGCAAAATTTTTCCCAAATCCCCTTTATTCATAAAAATCATCTCTTGCGCCCTTAGGAACTTCAGGTGCCAAGTTACTTAAGACAACGCTGTTCTGAGTTCTGGAGCTTCAGGCTCCATTTATGGCATTTCAAGCACCACCTCTCTATAAAATAGCGCTTTAGGCTCTAGCTCTCTGTAAATTGGTGTTTCAGGTGCCAAATTCACAAAATTCACTATTTTGGGTCCAAATTTTGTCTTTTTTGCTACTTTTGCTCCAAATATCTAAAATTGATATACCTTCAACAAAACATGAAAATACCCTTCTTTAAAGTGCAATATTGCTAAAAATAAGCATAAAATGTATACATAAAATAGCACATTATTTTTGTTTCTCAAAATCCCCCAAACTTAAATGTTAATTGTCCTCAAGTGACACGTTTACTACATAAAAATATGACTTAGGATAGAGATTAATTATAAACTTATATACTTAAATTTAATAAATAAAATAACAATATTTAAGAAAAAATTTTAATAACTTAGATTGAAACTATAAGTCTAAGCGTTCATTTCAAGAAGAATTGTAATTTGTCATATCAAGGATAGTTAGAATATCAATAAAAAAGAGAACTTTCTGAAAACTTTACTAATAAGGGTGCTAGTACTCAAATAAAAATTTAGAAAATGTAATAAAGCCTTTTTCTCAACTAGATTCAAGTGAAGCAAATTTTTTATTAGGCTTCTTCTCAAGCTTCTCTACACATATTTCTTTTCCTTTCTTCTTTTTTTCCTTTTTTTCTTTTTAAGTGACGATTACTATATCTTGATAGCTTTTAATAATTTTGAACTTAACACTCCTCTTCTTAAAGTTAAAACTTTTTACCATTCTTCACTTTATAAATTCATATTAGTTTTGATGATTTTTCATAAAGTCTTATTCTTATCTTCTTACATGAAACTCTAAAATTCTAAATACTTCAAAAATTCTATTTCTTTTACTCTAAATAGAAAAACATATTCTTATCATTTCATACCAAATAGCTTTAACTTTAAAATTTACCTTCATTATTAAAGACTTTTACCTAAACTTACCATTTTATTTAGAAACATAAATATAGCCATTTAAAGTTAAATTTTAATATCCAAGGTCATGTTAAATTAATTTTAAAAATATAGTTAATTTAGGATAAATAAAATTTAGTTTCCTTTTTTTAAAAGAAAATTTTCTTTGTTTTAAACCTAAATTTTTACGTAATTAAAAATGTTCAGTGGAAAATTTTTTATAGGCGAATCAAAACAATAAATGCATAAAAATAAAAACTAAACTATAGAGGATTTCTAAATATGAAATTGGGCTTTGGCATACTGTAGGTACTAACTTTAAAAATATAGAATTTAAAGCATTAAATAAAACATAATATATTTTAAAGAATTTTCTAAGAATTATAGACATAAACAAAAATCAAAAATAGTAGAAATGCAGAAAAAAGTAAAAATCTATAGTTTCTATTACAGTTCACAATACAATATTAAAATGAAAGTTTCTACTACAACATTTGTAAAAGAAAATACATAACAAACAATCAAAATAACAAAAAAACCAAACTCCTAAAATATTAGTCTTCTTCATCTTCCTCCTCCTCCTCATCATCATCTTCTTCTTCTTCTTCTTCATCATGATCTGACGTATAGGAGTAAAGTTGGGGCAAGTTGGAAATTCCTCATTAAAATCTCCCCTTAAATATTTAGTCGTGGCCTCCCAATATGTTATATCATGTTGAACTCTGCTTTTCTTATATTCATCATTATATGCATTCCTTGCTTCAATTTCTCCAATTGTATTTTGCATATTCACAATATCCATTTATTGTGTCATAAGCTACTCCATGATACTCTCTAGTGAAGTAGGAGAGAAGTAGATGGCCCTACAGTAGATGTTGAGGTTCTATCACTGCCTCCACTCCTGGATTCACCAAATGATTCAAATCTCTGAACTATGTGTATCCCATTGGGTTCTGAGGTTACAACTTTTCTTCATTTCAATGAAACTCAACTCTTGATTGTTCAGATAAAGTTAAAACTAGGGCAGCGTATCCAAAATCACTAGCTGTACAACTCCTGGAAATACTCTGAGCATTATGTACTATAAGAGCACCAACATCTATTGCCTTCATTTTCTGAATGTAGAAGTATAACACAACTCTTTCCTTTGTTACTTTTCTCAGATGATTTATTGGAAGCACTTTGTAGAGATGAAGTAATGCCACACCTTTGATTGAAAAATCATTGTGGAAGTCGAGAATATAACTTTTTTATTGTTCTTAGGTTTCTATTCTCCCCTTCCATTAGTCAAAAAGGCATTTACTTCATCCAGTGATGAATCAGTCATCACAAATGCAACATATTCGCAGTGGAATACATTCCTCATTCCATAAAATATACTGATCTTTTCTCTATAAAACTCAACTTGCTTACCTCTCACAATGATGTGATCCTTTCAAGTAAATCGTAAGTTGGCATAGAATTCACTGGTCATTAGGACTAATGCTACTGCAATGAAGTAGCATAATCTCTCCAAGTTTCTAGCGACGATCAACCTCTCGATCTAGCTACCCGGGTTAGCAAATACAAGTTCCTGGATCAATTTTCTTAAGCTCATTTGAGTATTGTAACTATACTGGGCTTATAGTTGACGAATTTACTTGTGTCAAAATCTCTTATAGGCTTTCTTCTTTTTACTTATGGAGCCATTTGAATTTCTATGAAAATCCAAATAAATTACAAAATAAAAAATCTAGCTCCACAAGTAAGTTAAATTTTAAAAATATTTTCCTACACTAATTTTAAACTCATTGCAAAGGGAAATGATGTTTTATACAAATTTGAACTCTTCATACATTATTAGTTTAGAGTAGTGGTAACTTTGCATTTTAAAACCTTTTAAAATAGACTTGTATTTACATTTTGTAATTACTTAACATACTAGCATTTCTTTAATTCTATAGGATTAGATATTCCTCAAAAACTTAAGATCATTTCCTATATAAGTTTTCTACAGTTAAAAGTAGGTTTTATTAAAATTAATTTTATAAGAGTTTTGGCTATCCTTATTGGATCGATATTAGGGTTTGTAAGGAAAATCCTATATTACTTGAACCGATTTGCATACTTGTGTAGCACCCCTAGTGTGTAAACCATTTTTATCATCTTTATATATTATTTAATTTTGCACACTAACCGCTAAATATAAATTGAGTCTAGCTTTTAGTCATATCTCTAAAATTAAATAATTACGTAACAACAGGTAGGGTCAATCAGCATCTAAGTGCATGGTCAATATCTGGTTAAAAAGATTTAAGGGACCAAAAGGGTGTCGCCCAAGGTTGATTTTGAAAAAAGAGTTGGACTTACATATTGCCTAGCTTGCTATGCACATAATTTTTAAAATTATTGTTGATATAATAATTAGAAGAATACATATTTTATATTTAAAATAATGGCCATTAAATGTAGACCTAAAACATGTCAGGCAACACAAGTTAAATCTCTTTGATCCTTAGTGCAGTCATACTCATGTCAATCTCGATGACATAACTCGCATTTCTTACTTTGATCTAGTTGGCAAGCAATGCTAGTTAAGGCATCATGACTGACATGGGGTCGCTCACTTACCGAGTCTGGCTCGCTATCCATGCACATATGCAAATGCAAGTGTAGACAATCACATGACAGAAGTATTGGGTATGTCGGGGAGCAGCGACCTGAAATAAATGGGCTGCTAAGGTGGTATGGGCCCGACGAATGGGTGTCATTGAGGTAATCACCCAAAAGGATGAGGGTGTGAAGGGACACCGGAAGTGCAGCCCAAACAAATCATAAAGACCATGCAAGATTGCATGCAAAGCATACAACACAAGAGGGTTTGTGCTTGCTCACCCTGGGCATATGTTGTCACTAGGGAGAATTACACCTTACCCAAATATGGTTTACTTACTTGGTCATAAATGGCATGCACATATCAGAAATAGTGCACCATGCAAGCAGGTAAAGCATACTCGTGCACATGCACCACATGTACTACGCAAATGATCGATTGACTTGGATGCGGCGGTCAGACAAAAGTAGTAGATTGAACGAGTTGGAGCGGCTGATTGAACCAAAGTAATATGTCTATTGAGTTAGGGTGGCCTGAAATGTCGACCAGATCAGGGTGACAGATTGAGGCAGAGTAAAATTTTGACTGGGCAGAGGTGGCTGACCAAGGTAAAGTGAAATGTCAATTGGGCTAGGGTGACCGTTCAATGCAAAGTGAAATGTTTGACCAGGTCTGGGAGGCCAGCTGAGCCAAAGTGATGTGTTGACTGGGTCGGGACAATCGATTGAGGAAAGGTAAAATGTCAACTGGGTCAGGGTGGCCGGTCGAGGTAAAGTAAAATGTCGACCTGGCCGAGGCGGTCGGCTAAGGCATAGTGAAATGTTGACTAGTCGATCAGTTGGTCTCGGTGAAGTGAAATGTCGATGGGTCCAGGGTGTCGGTCGAGGCAAAGTGGATAATTGCTGAAAATCTGTAGAAGGAATCAAAATCCCTGCATAGACCCTGAATTGTTGTGAGTACAAAAAATTTGTGAATAGATTGAGGAAATCTTTTAGAAGGAATTGAAATCTCTCCATTGTCCCTTAAATGTCGTGAGTGCAATAATTTTATGAATATATTGAAAAAAATTTGTCGAAGGAATCACAATGAGTGCACTGACCCTGAAATGTTGTGAATGTGGAAAATTTGTGGATATATTTTTGAAAATTTTTGGAAGGAATTAGAAACCTTCCTCTATTTAAAGGGCTCCTATCCTCAAAATTTGATTTGAATCATTACAATTGTAAGGAATAACTTACTCCATTTCAGAGAGTTTCACATCCATCCTAAAATAATGTGAAATCTGAAGACTTAATTTATCGAAGGGGTTCTTACTCCTCGACCTCTAAATTTGATTTGAACCATTACCATAGGAAGGACAACCGTAATTCATTTAAGGGAGTTTCACATCCCTCATAAAGTAATGTGAAATCGAAAGCCTTAATACATTTAAGGGTGTCACTCCTCAACCTCTAAAATTGATTTTCGTGGGATTTGTGGAAAGTTTACAAAATTTGTGGAAATTTATGGAATTTATAGAAATTGTGGAATTTTATGAGATTTTGTGGAGATTGCAAGATTTGTGGAAGTTGTAGAACTTTTATGAATGTTTTGTGGGAATTATGAAATTCATGGAATTTAATGGAGGTTATAAAGTTTTATGAAAGTTCTGTGGGAATTATGAATGATGTGAAAAGTTTTGAAAATTTCTGAAATTTTATGAAAATTTGTGAAAATTTATGGAGCTCATTGAAATTTGGCTTATGAAATTTTTAGAAGTTGTGGAAAATTTTAGTAGGAAGGAATCAGATTGAAAAAGAAAGGCCAGATGACTCACAACTAACTTAAGAGCTAATCAATGAAATATTTATGTCAAAAGAGATGTGGTTGAAAATCAATAAAACCAGCCAAACTATTTCCACATGGGACAAAAAACAGAGAAGATTGTGGTTCTATGTAGATAGAGCCAGCTAACTTCTTTTGCATGCAACTATGACTCAGAGTTTTTGTGGAAGGAAATTTTGGCCCGAGAAAAGAGACGACCTTAGTAGTAGATTGAGCAGACTCAACCTGACCATGTTAAAGTTTGAAAATTTTTTTATTTTGACTTTTTTGGTTTTAATTGATTTAGTTTTCTTTTTTTTTTTAACCTAGTTTCAGACAAGTGTGGCATCAATGCCTCTAAGAGCAAGATCTTTTTTTTTAAACATATCGATGTGCATGACTTCTTGAAATATTATTTATTGACCAGGAGCATATCTGAAAATAACTCATTTTTAATGTACTATCAGAACAATGTTCCTTCAAGTAGACATAAAGATGTGTTATTCCCAAGAATATCACAACTGAAGAGGTTGCAACTTTGTAGCCTAATTTTGTAGTATCTGTAATTACTTTCACACCAATTTTTCACCAATTGTCTATATTATCTCAATAAATACTTTGACATTCTTGAATTGAATTTGGAGTTGAATTTTTTAGACGGTTCTAATTTTCATTAATTACTAATAACATAGACATTTTTTTTAAATCCCCTTTTTTTGGGCCTAAGCAGATTTCAATAATCTTGACAATGTGATTAAAATATTGTTAATTTCCCAAAGATACTTTTGAGCCAGTTAATGGCCAACAAAAGAACACAAGATCACTTAACTTTTTTACTGAATATAATATCAGAAGAATTTTCAATAGAATTCTTTTCAAGTTTTATTAATTAGGGGAGAACTCAGAGACCAGTTTCTTACTTTATGCTTACCTTAAGCTTCTTCTCAAGGAGCATTTCATATAATTTGTTTTTTTGTCTTTCATTTTCTCCATTTTACTTATTAAGAATTACTATAACTAGTGGAGCATATTTATTTTAAGGATTTTGAATGTTTGAACTCAGACACGAATTTTTAATTTTATGCTCACCTATACTTTAAGCTCTTTTTTCCTAGCTTTTCCCACAATTTACTTCCACTATTTTTTTATTTTTTCATCTTTTAAGACTTACTATACCTCGTGGGGCACATTTTAAGATTTTTAAATGTCTATATACCTCTAATCAAAAATGCTTAAATACTTCTTAATATGAATTATGAGATATCATATTACATTTAGAATTTAGGGCCCAATCATTTGGTAGAAAACTACAAAACTTGAAATATCCCTAGTCAACTACTCATATTTTAATCACACTATTTTACTCTGAAATTTATTTAGGACTCGAAAAAAGCTTTTTAAAGTGGTGGAATTTATTGTTAGGGCAATATTTGTATTCTGCCATAAATCATAGTCTTATTGAAATAGCTAAATTTTTATAATGAATCTTCATTTTCTTCTTGATTATCTTTTTAATAATTTAGGTGCACAAGCTAGTTTTTTTTCAAAAATTCCTCCTTCATTTGATGTGATATTATCTATTAAATCTAGACCATAAAACATCTATTCCTTTAATGCAAGCATTATGGATTATGGTGGGAGGGTTGGGAAAAACTGACAATGTTCTTACATGATATCACATTTTACTAACGGTAGAAGTCAAAAGATGAAACGTACCATCCCTTAATAAGGAAGAGGTCTAAGAAAGTCTAATTTCTTTATCAGTGAGTCTTCTTTCAAGAAATACTGGCTTCCATAATTTCTTTTCTTATTTAATAATCAGATTTCTTCTCCCTCAACCCCATCCTTGACCTTGACCTCAGATGCATATTATGAATCCATTTTCACCCTCTCGTTGAGTTGCATTAGACGATCTTTAATTTCTGTCTTTTGGCATTTTTCTTTTGTTATATCCTCTATTGCATTTAATGACCACATATCTTAAGAACAATGTCATCTTTGGTGGAATGCAATAGAAAGTAATGATAGAGACACTGATTGACTTCATTGCATGCTTGATGACAACAAGCTCTTTTTTTTTCAGGACTCTATTCTCTTAAATTGGAAATTGCTCTAATAATCCTCTCGTAAAGAAGGTCTACAGTACAATCATCAATATGAACTGCAAATTGAGAGCCATCTATATCATGGGAAGGGGTAGCCCTCCCATATATCCCTGTAGGAGCATAGTCCGCTCATTTGAATAGAGGAGCAAAAGGATTCTCAGCGAATGGGAGTTAAGTGTCATCCTGGGTCGGAACCAAAATGAGTCATGGTGAGGACCCGATCCAAACCACCAGAGGACAAGAAGAGAATCTTTTCTAATGGGATTCTAGCACTATCCCTGGTAGGAATAAAAATAAGACGTGACGTGAACATGGTCCACATGGCCAGATAGAAAAATTCATGGTGTGGACATGATTTGCCTTGCCAAATGCTATGCCGTATAAGGTAAATCTAGCTCTCATAAAAAGTGCAACATCCACAAGGATGAAAATCATCAAAAATATGGAAGTACCACAAGAGAGGCTAGAAAACACAAAAGGGCATTGTAGGCATCTCTATCTGGCACTAGCCTCTTCCTTAACGAAATGTTAATACTGATAAGAGTGGATACAATGAAAGAAGTGCCATATGCATAACTCCTCATTTTTAAAGGAGGGCACATTGCCAACACCACGAAGGGACATCGTCATCACTTCCAGGAAAGTAGCAAAATGACTCAATTCGAAAAGCCAAATATGCCTTCTAAACTGGAATAAAAAAAAGTTTTAAAACCTATTGCAGGGTATGCTGTTGAATTTACAACAATCTATTCCTACTCCTCATCTTTCTGCCGAATTGAGGGACAGGTGGATCCTCAGACAAATAAAAAAAAAGAGTCGAGAATATAAGCCACAATGACAATGACAATGATAAGACCGATGTTAACAAAAGACTCACCTACCTTTGGCAAGGATATCCACGAGAACACAGAGGGATGAGTCTTAAAAAGACTGTCAAGCATGCAGTGCGTAGCTGTCGGGCACAAACCTTTTTCCTTTTCCAAAAGAGTCTGGCCTGATGCAAGACATTACAAAAAAATAGCTCGATATGCATGACTCTCCATTAAGAGAGAGGGCATAGATCAAAAGCCTCATATGGAGTAGTAACAGCTCTGTATGTACATCTCCCCCGTTATGAGGAAGTCATAGAGCAAGCACCTCAAATGATATAGGATTACGTAAAGTAATCCCAAATGGGTGCTCAATGGAAATGAAGGTTATGGCTCCTTTGGGAGCACTAAAAACACTTGAGGAGAGGGAAACAAAGTTTTTCTTAATGAAAGCAATCATGTACATCTTCTTGCACATCCGCTTTGTGGACAAAAAAGGACAATGATTAAAAATAGAGAGAGGTTATGAAACAAATCATAAAGTACAATGCCATTGTTGCATGTGATAATGCAACAACCGAGTTGTCAAGGGTGAGAGAAGGGACATAATGCATTGAGTTGCTAGCCATAGCAACTGACACATGGACTGAAAATCAAGGTCTCACAAAAAGGCTCAACTAGTGACTTTGAGGAAAAAAAATCAAGCCATGTTAATAAAAGCAAAACTCCTAGTTTGTAGAGAAAGACTCATCCCCAAAGGAGTTGCCAATCTATTTCTATTTGTTTTTTTCTCTCTTTTATCTTTGAAGAAGTGTCAGCCAGTCAATCATTATATACTTCATTTCTCCGAATAAACCTATCTTCGGTTCATAAGATTGGCCCAGAGAAGAGATGAACCATAAAAGATGAATACAACAAAGATGACAGTTAAGAGAAAAAAAAAGTGGAGAGTACATACAATAAACCTCACAAGGATATGTCAAGTATGTCCATTCAAATAAGATGGGGCAGAAACATCTTGGACCAATATCCACAAAAAATACCTGTGTAAGCTACCCATATCCAGAGAGTCAAGTGTAGGTGTCTATTCTGGGGTTAAGAGCACTGCTAAGAAGACATATCCCACTTGGTTAATTACATCTTGTGGAATACTCAAGAATACTCTCAATAAAAGAGGGTTCGATCGTATTATCATGAATCTGAAAAAGTTGGTCATCAAAAGAATGGATATTCCATATGGGAAAGTCCCAATACTTTAAATCACAAGCTAAGAAATTGAACATAGAGTGAGTCTCTCACATCCCAAATGGATAGTAGCTCATCAGCATACAGAGCCTATGAATTGACCATAATCATTTTGATAGGGACATCCGAATACATCAAAGCACGCCTGAGCTATAAAGGTAGATGACAAATTTTTGTATCTAAATGAGCGGCAGTTCGTCAGCATCAGATTATCCGGATAACCAATAAAATAAATTTGTGACAAGGCTCAAAAGTGGTAGTCAAATAATGTGAGGAGTAATCTCTAGAATGTAGACAAAGATAGGCTAGGGTACCACAGACCCGTCATTCCTGGCCTCTAAAGCCCCAAGTTTACATGTTCGTGAAGTTAGTCAACCCATCAGGTCTAGATATCCCCAATTAGCAATCTGTGAACTATGTCATCCACAGGGACCTCGGTAGCCCTAAGGTCAAAGGAAGAAAACCATGTCATATAACTACAAGTTGGAGCTCGAAGAGGTAGGACTTACATCTACCGAAATGACAATGATGCCTTAGTAAAGAAAGGGAGGTGGAGGTTAAGCTAAAAAGCTAGAAACACTCTAAAAATAGAATTACACCCCATCTGGGTCGGGGAGCCTTCTAACGCTCTAGGCACACTAGACAACCTCTTATATAAAAAATTGTATGTTGAGCTAGTTGGATTTAAGAAGCATGGGGGCTCCTCCTTCAGACATGCAGATATGAATGTAGTTATCTAGAGTGGTCCTTAATTATTGTGGAGGCACGGTTATATGGCTTAGGTATTATTGATGCAATGCAAACCATTTTAAAAGCAGCCTGAAGACCATGGAAGAAAGTAAAAGCAGGTTTTAAAAATCTTCAATCTTTTAATGCTAATTTTAATTTCTCTTAAATCTTTTATTAGGATTTTTAAATACAAAATTTATATATTTTGGGTCTTTATTGAGCCTAAACTATATTTTTTTTGAATAATAACAAATTTATAAAAATAAACAACAGAAAAAAATCCAGACATGCATGCACTCAAAAATAATAAAAGAGGCCAAAACGCTACTGGGATGAAACATATCCTAACAAAGTAATTAAATTGGCTAGAATCTGCATATATATGCCACGTCTCAAGTCTATAAAAAATGTAAAAATCATACTTAAGTTACGAGACACGAGCTGTCACTCTTGGTCCCCGTCATGTGGTTCAATGTATCAACTGTCTTGAAACTCATGCTCATGCCTAATTTCTAATATAGACTCAACCTAGGACTCTATCAAATACANTTCAATGTATCAACTGTCTTGAAACTCATGCTCATGCCTAATTTCTAATGTAGACTCAGCCTAGGACTCTATCAAATACATTTAAAAAGAGAAAAAAATAAACTCAGTCTGCATGAAAATAATCATTAGTGGGAAAAACTATGCAACATAAAATTGCGCATGTTTATTGACCTCATTCTTTATAAGGCCAAAATCTTCTATTTGGCAACATAGGATCTAGCCTTAGGCCTTTCCTATGGACTATATTAAAGGACTAGTGAGGGAATCCACACCTTGCATAAAAATTTAAAGCAAATCTTGACTCCTCTTATGATGTCCCACTGAGTGGTCAGAAGCCTCTAAATTTCATTGGGGATGGTTAAGACCAACATGTGGAGACCAAAGAGTGAGTTTCTATAGGTACAGTCCGACCTTAGGACGACACTTGGTGGCACATAAACATAATCAAATCCATAAAATTCCCAACATACCCCAAAACCTTAAAATCACATACACTGGACCTACCTCCTTAACTCTTCGGGAAACACACATGGGTGGTCCCCAGCCCTTAGCCTTTGGTTAAGATGGCTAAGACCAATATGTGGAGGCTAAAAAATGAGTTCTCATTTGTTTTATTATGGTCCCAAGATGGATTTTTATGGCTTGCATGATTGATCCCAACTTTTTAAATATATGTAAAATACAATGTATGTGATTATATGTTTAATTCCTTAATAGTTATTCTTAATTTGCAAGGAAGTAAAAAATTTGATCCAAAGCAAACGCTAAATAAATTTTCCACTATGAAAAAAATAAGAATATAATTATAATATTTAAATATGTGATACTACACAAATATACGTATATTTATCAAGTAATATATGACTTTTTAATTAAGCCTCAAATATCGAACCCACAAGGAGATTAACAATATGCACTATAGGAAACTAGAAAATTTAGATGACAAAAGTTTTCTTCGCATAATATTCTTACTTAAACATAAGAGACTATAATAAGAATGAAAATTCAATTCTTTTTATAATTTTTGATTTATGAAAATAAAGTAAGCAACTAATTAACTTAACTATGTATTTGAAAGATGAAGTGTATATAAATAAAATATCTTTTCCTTATCATGAATCAGTAATAAGTATAAAAATTTTGTTATGGAAGTATGTTAAATGTGTTGTGCCAAATAGGAGCAATGATATTCTTTACCCTTAGTAGAGATGTAAAAAAGAACATTGGCTAATCTATATTTTTTTAATATTCTTGAAAACCAGTTAGGTAGGGAAGATACTTGCTCTCACTCTAGAGTTCCCTCTTCTCCCTCCACTTGGGGTGCTAACATTTCATATCAAAACCTAAAACTATAAATCAAATTAGGGGCTTTAGCCCGTCACTCTAAAGTCCCTAATTCTACATGCTTGAAAACTTTATTTTCTTATTTGTTTGCACTCAACCCCATGAACTACATTCTCATTCATGAAATCAATTGTGATTCTAACCATTTATTGACTGAGACAATATCATCTCAGATCTTACATGTTCTCACAACAGGTATTAACATCTTAATTGGCCAAAGCAAGAAGTAAATGATGTGCAAAGTTTTAAATCATCAGAACTTCTTCCAACATTGAAGTCTAATACTTCACACAACATCCTTTAAAAACTTAATCACTTATCATTTTAAGGAAAAAGACAAAAAAACCACTCAGAATCCATGGAGAAAACACAACCACACAAAAGCTTAAAAGTAGAAAGCATGCACACAAACAAGAAATCTAAATTAAAACCAAGTGTAGTCACCAAGATAAACACTTATCTCAAATCCTCTCCACCAAATGTTTAACTTAAAGTTTTTCTTCAGTACTATAAATTTTAACTAAATTATCATATTCATTTCTATATTCTAAATTTTACTTCTCTAATATAACTTCATATACATGATCATTTTTCTTCAAATCAAAATCAAATTGATTTGAGGCACAATTGAGAACAAATAAATTTTTAAGTTCCTTAGAAAAGTTTTCTTCCCTCCCACAAACTTAAATTTTTAATAAAAATAAAACATTTTAGCATTATATAAATATTGGCAAGAATGAATATTAAAATTAACATGCTTGCAGACATTTTTATATCCTAAATATGCAAGTAAAAAAATTAAGAACAAGAGTGAAAATTAAATTGATCAAATTTTTATTTACTTAACATATAGAGATTCATCATACTTCTATGAAATGGAGTATAACATAAAATCAAACAAACACACTAACAAACATGCACAACTACATCATAAAGAAAAATAACTGGTAGTAAATTGAAAATTTTAAACATGTAGCTTATAAGTAAAAACTTAGCTAGATTCTAAACCTTCCTAAGATCTAGAATTAAGTTCAACACACACTAATTAAATAGATTAAACAACACGATTAACACAATTACTACCACACAAACATAAAAACTACTCAGAAAACACAAATACACCACTTTAGGTGTACGAAACAAAACATAACAAAATCTAACAATTTCAATAGTAACAACTGAAAACACAACACAATGTACAGAACAACCGCACTAATAATAATTCATAACAACACATAAACTACAAACATAAAAAAAAAGCTAACAATCCAAACTAATCATCATTATCCTCTTCATCACTATCGTCACTACGTCAAATACTTGCAGACTCATATGGTGGATATCTCGGGTACTAAGGAAATACAACATCCTGGTTACCTCTCATAAGGTTTTCCATAGCTAAATTGAAATCACCCTCATAATCACTATGTATTTTCATATACCCATCTATATGCTCTGCAAAACGTCATAAATTTAATACCTTATCCGCAGTGTAGTTGACATAATCCAAAATTTTCTGTAATAACTGTGACTGAGAATCAAATCTAAAAATCTGACCCCATGATGTAGAAGCATGTGAAATAGAAGCTCGTAACATTGAAGCAGCAGAACTACTGGAGAATCCACCCCTCCAACCAAAAATAGAATGATGTGAATAGGATTTCACAGTCACACTGCTAATGGGCTTTAGTGGTTGTAAGATCTCCTCCCATCTGTCAAATCTAACTCCAACCTGATCGCATAAAGAAAACATCATGGATGAAAATCCCAAACCTATTATAGTAGCAGTGATGATAGAACTGGTAATAACACTATGAATCAAAGCTCCAATGTCGATGGGCTTGAACTGCTAGATAGAATAGTTCCAAATTGCTCGATCACAGTTCACTTCACTAAGATGATTTGTAAGCAGTAGAAGAGCAGAAATAAAATAATGTCATGCCTTTATAGTGGCATCCAACTTTCAAGTGGAAAAGTTAACTCTCCTTTCATTTGTAATTTTTCAAAGTACGCTTCCAGCAGTCAAAGTTAAAATGATCTCGTCTAGCTCTTCCTCAGTAGGACTATAATTTGAAAAAAAAAATCGAAAGTGCTCAGGGACAAATGATAAAACTGGTTTATTACCTATGGTGAATAAAGTGTTGTCTTTCCCCTCACCATGACTCCTTCTTCAGCTTCAGGTAGAATCACATAGAACTCCCGCACAATAGAAATAACTATCACAACAGAAAAAAAACAAACCTCTCCCACTGGGAGCGAACAATAAAATCTTCAACAGCTCCTCCTAGACTTTTAAAACACTGCTCATGAATCAATTTTCTTGATTGCATTGCATCGATGTATCGATCCTGAGCTCTTGAATTGACTAACATGCTTGAATCAAATGGAGCCTTCCCCTTACTCCTCTTCATTCTTGGTGTCATTTCTAAAAAAATATATATTAAATTAAAAATAAATTCCAAATTCAACTTTAAATCACTAAACTTAACTACAAAAATCTTAAACTAACAAACCTATCTACTTCCATAGCTTTTTCTCAAATTTTCAACATGGATAGTAATTTTCGGGTAGCTCGTGAATGTGATCAAAATACATGGTAAAAATAAAAAAAAAATTCGTAGAAGTGAAGCTCTTACCTTAAGGATATCAAATATAGCAATTTTTACTTTAGACTCTAAGAAACCTTTAAATATAGTAAATCATAGATCAAAAATCGTGAAATCCAGAGGTTGAAGACTACATCGAGGTTCGGTAATGGTGTTTTCAGACCAATTTTATACTTAAAACCGTTTGGAAACCGGATTTTTTGAACCACCGCTTAAGTGCAAATGGTTCGGTGATTAAGTGTCAATCTCTCGATTTAGGCAGCGCTTAAGCACGGGTGTTGGGGCTTAGCTGCCAGTGCACAAATTTTGAATTTTTTTATTTAAGTGAAATGCACTCCTAGCCTAAGTCAACTTACCCTAGATGGTCTCATAACACTTTATATACTATTTCCTTCCATCTTAACTCACATCTTACTCAAGATTCACTAATTTTAACTAATTCAATTCAACACACAAAAATACAAAATTTCACATAAAAAATGCTTATATTCATTCACAAACATTTTCAAATACATAAATTCTCAATCCAAATAGTCTTGGATGAGAAAATTCTTAATACAAACACAAGAAAATTTTCACATAATAACAAACTAAACATACTTAACATTAAACAATGACTAAACACACAAACACTAAACCACAAACTTAATTCCATTCTCTAGTTGGTGGAACAAATTCTGCCCTTTCATTAGTCTTTCCTTTTGCATTTGAAATGTATATCTGAATAAACAGATGATGATTAATAACTCTAGTTGAATCTTATTCAGTCCACATGTTCTTCAAATACATAGCCTTGTCTGCTTCTTCTATAAAACTGGTACGGCTAAATAACATCTTAAGTTGTCATCCCATATGATCCAGATGTGCATTAACTTCCATTTTCTTCAATTGAAGCCACGTCAGCCTCAATTTTAGTGATTTTCTTTTCTATTCCTTCGATACTAATGATGAGGAAACAATTATATAACTCTTGCGCAATCTGAATAATAAACATCTTTCTAATTCCCTCCTTTCTCTTCAAATCATTCTTCCAAGTTGACATTTTTTCCAAAACTCTCTTTTTCACTTAGGATTTAGGGTTGGAATTGAATTTTGATAAAAATCCTTACATAATCCTTCTATTTATCGACTCCAAACTCTTCCTAAAAATTTTTGGCACGTCTTATAACCGTCTCCCACATTAAAGCCAACCAAATCTCGGTTAAAACTTATCAAAATCGAAATTAGCTTTTTTAAATGTCGTGCTTGGTTTAATGTCATCAGCTCGATGTAACCAAAATTTATTTTTGTTGATCCAACATCAGAAAATCATTTAATTTAAGTAGGTCACCTAAGTAATATTTCAGTCAGTGACCATTCACTTTGAATATTTTTTCAATTTTAGGATCTTTGATATCCACAGCTCCATAGGAATAAACTTTCATCACAAAAAATGGGCCCATCCACCTGGACATAAGTTTTCCTGGAAATAATCACAACCTTGCATTATAAGGCAAAACTTGTTGCCCTGGCTAAAAATTTTTAGTAAGAAACCTCTGATCATGCTACATCTTCATCTTTTCTTTGTAAATATTAGCACTTTAATAAGATTCATTCCTTATTTCTTCAAGCTCATTTAATTGCAATAACTTTTTCTCACTAGCATCTTTTAAATTGTAATTAATTTTTTAATTTCTCAATATGCTTTATACTCAAGTTCAACTAGTAAGTGACAAGCTTTTCCAAATATTAGCCTGTATGGGGACATTCTTATAGGAGTTTTGTCTGCAGTCCTATAGGCCCACAAAGTATAATCAAGTTTAAATGACCAATCCATTTTGGTTGGATTCATAATTTTTTCCAATATTCTTTTAATTTCACGATTAGATAATTCAATCAAATCACTTGTTTGAGGATGATAATTAGCAGCAACTCTATGGTTTATATGATATTTCCTTAAAAACTTCTTCATTATTGCATTTCTGAATTACTTCCCCTGTCAGTTATGATTACTCTCAGTACCCCAAATCTACAAAATATATTCTTTCTTAAAAACTTTGCAACAGTTTGAGCACCACATCAAGGTAAAGCAATAACTTCTATCCATTTGGATGCATAATCTACTACTAACAATATATATATATATATATATTTGAAAGATGATATAAATGGTCCCATGAAATCTAATCCCCAAACATCAAATATCACAACTTCTAACACATAATTGAGGGGCATATCAGTCTTTCTAGAAATATTGCCTACTCATTGACATCAATCACAAGTTTTCATATAAGCATTAACATCTTTAAAGATGGTAGGTCAAAAAAATCTAGATTATAAAATTTTGTATATTGTTTTGTCATCTCCAACATGTCCCCCAAAATCAAAATTATGATATTTTTGGATTATTTCATAAGCTTCTTCTAAAGGCACACATCTTCGAATAATAAGATCATTTTCTTATTTATATAAAAATGGGTCATCCCAAAAATAAGTCTTAGCATCAGTTAATAATTTCTTCTTCAATTGGTATGTCATTCCTTAAAGCATAATATCACTAATAATGAAATTCACAATGTTGGCATACCATGGAACATGCCACTCACTAACATTGAATAATTCTTCATCTGGAAAATGTTCATTAATCTCTTTTTCAAAATTGAGTGGTTTCCTTAATTCAAGTTTGGAAAAATGATCAGCAATTTGATTCTCAACTCCCATCATATCTACTATTTCAAAAACAAGTTCTTACAAAAGAAGAACCCATCTTATCAATCTTGGTTTTGCATCCTTCTTTTTCATTAAATACATAATATCAGGATGATCGGTATGCACATGACATTAAGTTTCAATTAAGTATGAACTAAATTTATCAAAAGCATATACTATTGCTAATAACTCTTTCTCAATTGTGGTATAATTAATTTGAGCTTCATTAAGAGTTCTACTAACATAGTAGATAACCATGAAAACCTTATCGTTATGTTGTCCTAAAATAACTCCAATAGCATAATCATTAGCATCGCACATTAATTCAAAATTTTATTCCCAATCTGGTGAAACAAAAATTGGTGCAGTGACTAATTTTTCTTTTAATAATTCAAAATCTTTTAGGAACTCTTTATTAAAATTGAAATTTACATCTTTTTCAAGTAAATGGCATAGAAGCTTAGCAATTTTTGAAAAGTCTTTAATATATCACATGTAGAATCCAGCATGCTCTAAAAAACTCCTAATTTCCTTCACACTTGTTGGGTTCGGTAAGTTAACTATCGTTTGAGTTTTTGTAGGGTCTACTTCCACACCATTTTCTGAAATTCGATGTCCTAAAACTATTTCTCCTGCTACCATAAATTGGCATTTTTCCCAATTAAGGACTAAATTTGTTTCCTCACAGCGTTTAAGAACTTTTGATAATGTTCTAAACATGATTCAAATGCAGTTCCAAATACTGAAAAAATCATCCATAAAAACTTCAATCCCTTTTTCAATTAAATCACAAAAAATAGTCATTATAAATTTTTGAAATTTAGTAGGTGAATTACATAAACCAAAGAGCATTTTTATAAAAGCAAATGTACCATAAGGACTTGTAAAAATTATTATCTCTTGATCTTCAGGAGCTATTTCTGTTTGGTGATAACCATAATATTCATCTAGAAAATAAAAGTATTTATGCTCAGCTAGTATATCCACCATTTGATCTAGAAATGATAGTGGAAATTGATCTTTTCTAGTGGCAACATTCAATTTTCTATAATCAATGCATATTCACAATCCCATGACTTGTCTTGTCAGTATTAACACATTATGTTCATCAAAAGTCACAGTCACTCCTCCTTTCTTAGAAACGCAGTAAATTAAACTAACCCATGCACTATCTAAAATAAGTTAGATAATTCTAGCATCTAACCACTTTAGAATTTCTTTTATAACAAAATCTTTCTTAATAGGATTCAATCTCCTTTGAGGATCAGCCCTGGTTTTACAGTTCTCTTCCATATGATTTCTATGCATATGAATTGAAGAATTGATTCCTTTTAAATCAGCAATTATCCATCCTCGAGTTAATTTTGAGTTAATTTTGAAGAATTGATTCTTTATCAAACTCTCTTCTTCTTCTCGAGTTAATTTTGGGGAAATTATAATAGTTAATGTAGACGATTCACCTAAAAAAGATACTTCAAATGTTCAGGAAGCAACTTCAACTCAAGCTCGGGAGGTTTTTCAATTGATGGACAAAAAGATGTATCTTTTTTTGTCGTATCCAAAACATCTAAATTTTCATAATGATTTAATTCCTCTTCTTATTCGTGTGCCAATTCTTTAAATTTAGGTTTTTCTTCATAAGTTACTTTAAAATGGCATTCACTTAAATATATTATCACATCCATCCTATAACATTCATCATCTTTACCTTTTGCAGAGTATTTCATTGATTTGGAAATATTAAATGTAATTGTTTGATCATTGACGTGCATAGTTAATTCTCATTTCTGCACATCTATCATTACTCTTTCTGTTGCTAAAAAAGGGCTCCCCAAAAATGATAGGTTTCTCCTTATCTTTCTCTATATCTAGCACAATGAAATTAATAAGAAACATAAATTGATCCACTTTCACTAGGACATCTTCCATAACTCCTTGAGGATATGTTATTGAATGATCTGCTAGCTGCAGAGTTACAGTAGTAGGGGATATTTCTCTTAATATTAATCTTTTAAATATTGATAATGGCCTAAGTTTGATGCTTGCTCCTAAATCACATAAAGCTTTCCCATAAAATCTATCTCCTATTTCAAAAAAAATTGTAAAGCTTCCAGAATCATTAAGCTTTTCAGGAGGCTTTTTCTGATTTATAGCACTACACTCCTCACTAAGTGCACCAGTCTCATTATCTTCAAACTTCATTTTCTTGTTACAAATATTCTTCATAAATTTTACATAGCTTGGCTTTTGTTCCATAGCTACAACAAGTGGAATTTTAACTGTAAGCTTCTTAAAAATTTTCATAAATTTTGAAAATTGCTTATACAACTTTTGTTGTCAAAGCCTCTAAGGAAATAGAGGTGGTGGTTTTTCCAAATCAACTTTAAGTGGAGAAATGGGTCTCTCTAAACCTTTTCGAGCGTCCTCTTTTGGTTCTTCAATCTCTTGTCTCTCTACTTTGGTCTCTTTTTGAACTATACCTTCAAATTCTCTTCCGCTTCAGAGTTGAACGGCTTTTACTCGCTCTTTATTCTGGTCTTTTGGATTTACTTTTGTATTGCTAAGAAGTGTTTGTTAGGATCTGTTACTTAATTTTATTGATATTTGTCCTAATTGATTCTCAATATTTCTATTTGTAGCTTCTTGACTTTGTAATTAATTTTCCATTTGTAACGTCACTTCTTTTATAAACAACTTCTTCTCCTTAAATTGCGGATTATCGTTAAAACCTAGAGGATGAATAGTTCTATAATAACTATTCCCTTGGTTGTTCCAATTTCCTAATGGGTTTACTTGATTGTTCCCTTATTGTTGATTACTACCACCCAAAGTATTATTCTGGTTAAAGTTAGGATGGTTCTTTCAACCTAGGTTATAATAATTTGAATATGGGTTATTTTGCTTGTTGTTTATGACATTCAACATCTCTAATGATGCTTATAATCTACCATTTGTCCTAATGAATTCTCTTCAATCATAGAAATTAGTTGAGAAAAATTCATTCCAAATTGGTCTAACTTCCTTGAAATTGCGGCAACTTGATTTGCTAACATGGCAAAAGCATCAGTTTCAATACTATTGGCTACTTTCTTAAGATTTACCCTTTCGGAAGACCATTGAAAATTATTGGTAGTCATTTCTTCAATTAAAGCATAAGAGTCATGAAATGGTTTTGACATCAATGAACCACCAGCAACGACGTAAATAATGGATCTAAGAGATCCAGCTAATCCATTGTAAAGTGTTTGAATTATTAAACAATCTGGTATAACATGGTGTGAACACTTTCGTAAGAGTTCTTTAAATCATTCCCATGCTTCATAAATAGATTCCCCTTCAAACTGACAAAAAAGATGTAATATTATTTCTAAGCTTTGTAGTTTTTTTATGGTGGAAAATGTTTAGCAATGAATTTTTGCACTAAATCACTCCAAGTTCCGATAGATCCAAGTGATAACGAATGTAACCATATCTTAGCTTTAAATAATCTAAGTATAATATCATTATATAATACACCATCATATTTAAATGTAGCACATAATTCTAGAAAAATTGACAAAATGTAAATTTGGAACTTCAGTTGGTGCTCCCCCAAACTGATTATTTGATACCATTTGGATAATAGCAATTTTAAGCTCAAATGAATTAGCCACTACAGTGGGTTTTTGAATACTACAATGAAGTTTATCCACCATAGGGTTTGCATAATCTCTTAAAGGTCTAAATTCTTTAAGATTTTAATTATTTTGATTTGTCATTTCCTGAAATTTTTCAGTAATTTTAAATTTTTTAATTTTTCTTAAAGTTGTTTCTAATTTAAAATCATAAGGCACAAGTCCCGTGGAACCTGAACTACACATACATTACTAAAAAATACATATAAAATAAAATAAAAACACACAAACAAGAACTTAATATATAAAAACAACACTACAATTTTCCTATAATAAATCTTAAATTTTAAATAAGATTTTATAAAAATAAAAATTTTTGCTTTCTAAAAACTCTCTTGAAAGTTTTGCAAATTTATCTAATTTAACTCCCCGTCAACAATGCCAAAAACTTGGTGTTAATTCTTCTATATAGATGTAAAATGCAATGAATGCGATTATATGTTTGATTTCCTTAATAGTTATTCTTAATTTGCAACAAAGTCAAAAACTTGTTCAAAAGCAAAAGCTAAGTAAGTTTTCCACAATGAAATAAATAAGAATACAATTATAATATTCAAATATGGGATACTACGCAAGTATACATATCGTTATCAAGTAATATAAGAATTTTTTATTAAGCTCTGAATATCAAACCCACGGGGAGATTAACAATATGCACTTTAGGAAACTAGAAAGTTTAGATGAAAAAAATTTACTTCGCACAATATTCTTACTTAAACATAAGAGGCTATAATAGGAATGAAAATTCGATTCTTTTTTGTAAATTTTGATTTATGAATATAAAGTAAGCAACTAATTAACTTAACTAAATATCTGTAAGATGAAGGCTATATAAATAAAATCTCTTTTTCCTTATCATGAATCAGTACTAAGTATAAAAATTCTATTTTGGAAGTATGTTAAATGTGTTGTGCTAAATAAGAGCAATAATATTCTTTACTCATACTAGAGATGCTATAAAGAGCATTGACTAATCTATAGTTTGAATAGACTTGAAAACTCGTTAGGTAGGGAAGATACTAGCTCTCACTCTAGAGTTCCCTCTTCTCCCTGCACATAGTGGCTAACATCTTGTATCAAAACCTAAAATTATAAATCAAATTTGGGGCTTTAGTCTGTCACTTTAAAGTCCTCTAATCCTACACCCTTGAAATTTTTTTTCCTATTTATTTGCACTTGACCCAATGAACTACATTCTCATTCATGAAATCAATATGTGATTCTAACTATTTCTTGACTGAGAAATATCATCTCAGATCTTACATGTTCTCACAATAGGTATTAACGTCTTAAGTGGTCAAATCAAGAATTAAATGAAGGGCAAGCTTTCAAATCATCACAAATTTTAACATTTAAGTCTAATACTCACACAAAATCCTTTAAACACTTAATCATTTATCATTTTAAGGGAAGAGATAACAAAAACTACTTAGAATCCATAGAGAAAACACACCCACCTATGAGTTTAAAAGTAGAAATCATGGACACAAACAAGAAATTTAAATTAAAATTAAGTGTAGTTACAAAGATAAACACTTATCTCAAATACTCTCAACTAAATGTTTTAATGTTCCTTTGAAATCTCTTCCTTCATTCACAATACAAACTAACACTCAAAATAAAAAGAAAGTGGTCGGCTGCGATTGTTTCTTGAATGGATGACGACTGTAAAATTTGATGGGTGGTTGGCCTCTCACGGTTGGCTTTGATGATCCAAATCTTCTTTAATAAAAATCCAAAAGGTGTCTTAGTGTCCCTTCAAAATGTGTCTCCATTCAATGAATCTTCTATAAGTTGCCTCCTCAAAAGCAATTGAATGTTTTTTTTTGTCCATGGGATGTTTCCCACGTTTTTGCTAGGGGTTGCTTCAAACACGTCTTCAAATATTTGTTTAAATTCAATGAATCATCAAATAACTACTTCTGGTGCTTAAGCACGAGATACTTAGTACTTAAGTGCAAGCCTCAACAGTTATGTGTTAGGCTTGAGCGATTAGGCGCGTCAGTTCATTTTTGCACATTTCTTCATTTTTGCTCCAATTTGGACCATTTTTTACTCCTTTTAGAATTTTTAATCCATTTGATTGTACCTAAAATAAAAATACACAATTATATTTCATTAAAGCGCAATATCTCAAAAAAAGGCATAAAAATATGTATAAAAACACTATATATTTTAGGTGTATCAATGATCGTCTTATCTAATTTATCCCAAATTACCCAATTTCCCTAAATTTTTCAAGGCCCCCTATTTTGAGAAAAATTTCCAAGTTCATATAAAAATTCCATCAAGTTCAAAATCCACCAAATTAATCGCACGCAACAATTTAAATACAACAAATCAAAATCAACTATTAATGATAATTTCAAGCTCTTCAAGCTCATTGGCCAAACCTAAAATCAATTTTTTCTAAACCCATCCTTAAAGCTCAAAATTAATTTCTCCATGAAAAAATTTGAAAGCCAATAAATTAAGCCCAATTTCAACTACCATTGAAGCCCACAAGACAAATTACTTTTCATTATTCTTTTGATCAATTCATACAGCACGACATCCAACATCATGCATCCATGCTTAACCCCATCTAATTTTAGCTCCATCACGTTTCCCACCAAATCTTCAAAATCCACGTACTCTTCTTTCATGAAAACTACACATGTCCTCAAGCATTTCTTTAAATCACTCATGGAACCATCCATGAAAATCACATGGGTAAAAGGAGGAATTTCTTTCACCTCCCACCAAAGTGTCTTAACCAAAACATAAATCCCACTAAATGCATGTTTATCATGCCAAATCAATCACCAAATCCCCTAGGTGTTGACCAACAACACCAGCCACCTTGGGCATGACCCAAGCTCTTTTCCATGGGGTTGAACCCATGGAAAACACATTCCCAACACTGGAAAATTGCAATTACCCATGATTGGACCAAATTAACCTCACATCTCCAAACATCTAACCTACCATAGTGTGGAGGTGAACTTGCTTGACCGGCTGGCCAACCCTAGCTGCAAGTAAACACCAAACGCGGGAAGGCCCTAATGGCCAAAACTCAAAATTTGAACTCCCTAAGGTGGCTCAAACCCATTGGACATTGGAGCCTCTCTTCCCTCCTCCTAAGAACCACTTTAACAACCCTGACTTGTCTTTTTGGAAACCATAGCTTGGTCTATAAATAAACCACAACGTCTTAAACAAAGAGAGAGGAATGCACAAGAACTTAGTGAAGCCCTGACAAATTGCTCCAAGAGCCTCTCACAACCTCATGAAACTCATCCCCAACATTTTCAAGTCCTCAAACCGACCACAAAGCCTTAATTTCCAAGCTCAAATCCAGAGCATTTCTCAACCTTGGAATCAACCTCCACAAAACTCAAAATTAACCATCCTGAAACCTTCACAACACTTCAAAACAACTTCCCCAAACAAAACCCTATCATCCCAAACCCTCTAACCTAGACCTAAATCACACCTGAGCCACCTCATGACCTAGAACATAAAGGCTCAATTATAGATCAAACTGAAGCTTAGAGGACGTTCATGGACTCAAGCCAAAGCTTAAGAATAAACCTAATTGAGGTCTCACCTCTTGGGCAAAGTTATAACTCGGAACTTCTCTTTTTTGCCTCACTTTGAACCTTTGTGAAGAAGCTTTACATTTCATTTGTATCTAGCCATATATATGTGTTCATCTCACTTAGATAAAGGTTTAGAAACAAACCAGATCTTAGTGTTAGAACATGAACGATTCTCGGCTTAGGGTGATCTGACATGATAAACAGATGACGTCCATTTCTATGTGTTTCAAATGTGTGGCCTCGATGGCATCAAATAAGGGTAATAGAATGAGAACCGCATGCACACGTGGTAAGCACAACCAATCATATTACGACAAGTGGGTTTTGATGGGTTCGAGGTTTGACGTGGCAACCAACGTGGATAAGTAAAAAAAAAGTGTTTTGGAATTATTTAAATACATAAACTTTAAAATATCATATCTTGGTCTAGAAAAATCATTAAAATAAAATAAAATAAATTTGTTCAATGAACAGTGGAGAATTTATTGAACCAAAAGTAAAAAATATTTATTAAATACTTTATTTTAATCTAATTAAATACTCCCTAAGTGAAATTAATTATAATTAGTTATATATCTATCCAAATTAAGTGAAAATTTGAGGGTTTATTTCTAATGACATGGGGAATCTTCTATGATTTTTTCAATGTCAGATAACACCAATATGATCAAAGCCCTAATTTTCTAAGATATTTAGTATTTGTCTTAATTAAATAATTATAAAAAAATAAAATAAACGTCATAAAAATAAAGAATCATGTTAGGAAGGTTCACTATGATTAGAGGACCATAAAAAAAATAGAAAACAAAATCAGAGGATCAACATGACAAGTTTAAACATTTTCTACATTAAAATTAATAAAAAAATATAAAGTACTTCAAAAAATCCCCAAAATGTTTTAAATTGAAAATAATCACCTCAGGAAGCCTTTGTTAAAATTTGAAAGCCACAAAAATTATTTTTTATATGAAAATGTATTTTCTAAGTAAATAAATATTTTAGCTTAAAATAATTATAAAATAAGAGAAAAATTAAAAAATTATGTGACTTGGTTTGAAATGTTTCTTGAGACCAAAGGCACATAGGAAAAATAAAGTTGATGTTAAAATAAAAAAGAATCTATTTTCAACCTATTTTATTTTATTTAAAATAATTAAAAAATGATTAAAAATAATAAAAATACCAAACTATTCCAAAACATTACAAACTTTACCAAAACTACATAGATTAATTTTAAAATGTGTATGACCATATTATAAATACTTAAATATATTTTTTCATTTTTTTTAATAAAATAATCATAAAAATAAAACAAATATATGAAAAATATAAAATAAATTTCTCTGAGTTATCTGACGTCAAAGGGGTTTATGAAAAATATAAACATTAATTTTTGAAATAAAAATATATTTTCTATTTATTTAGTCATTAAACATCAATTAAAAATCATAAAATTTAAACTATAATTCAAATATTCATAAAAATTATTTAAAGTGGCCCTCTGATCTAGGTAAACCTCCTAAAATTATCCTAAGGACAAAAATAATATTTTAGTTAGTAAAATTAATTAATATTGAAATCTCCTAATTTTGAATTAAAATGATTATTAAAAAATTAAATGAAAATTAAAAATTGTAAATTCTTCCCTAATGTATAAATTAACACATGAGTAGAATAACTACAAACTTTCAAAGTCATATGAGTTAAATTGAAGAAATTATGAAGTAAAGAATCGTAGGGGTAAAATGGTAATTATGGAATTTTGAGTCATAAAGAGTTAGGTCAAATCATAGGGTAATGGGTAATATTAATGATAATTAACTCTCTAAAATGATTGAAATACAAAGGGTTAATTGGGAGAAACCAATTCATCTCATTTGCTACAAAAAGGGTAAAAGTGTAATTTTCAAAATTGTTGAGAATTGGAGGTCAATCAAGCTTGTAAGATCTTAAGGTTAGGGGCTTGAGTTAGGAAGACAAGAACTCATTAATTTGAAGTTCTAAACCAATGGTTTAATGTTAACTTAATATGTTCATGAGAAATGAATACACTTCACTTTTTTTTTTTAAAAATTGCAAATTCACTGATAATGTACCTAAAAGCTCAGTAGTGTACTACATTTGATTTAAAATTACTTAATGAGGCTTAGTCAAGAAACATAAGTAATCATAAACATCATTGAAACACTACGATCTCAAGTTCAATTAAAAAGACATGAAAGGTTCGTTAATAACTAAGCTTACCCTAAGGGTTCTTACTTTTATAATTCATCAACAAAACATTAAAATGAGTTATTAGTTGCCCCTAATCGTAGGTTAAATTAAACACTAAAGTTCATTCAGCACAAATTAAAGCACCACAATTAAATCTTAACTTAACCAGGATTGATTAATTCAATTACATATTAAGCTTAGGTGAACGTAAAATGATCTAGAAACTTTCAAAGTGGAATGGGGTTATGCCCCGAACCCCTTTATAAGATTCTGGAGATTTTGAAGGATGTCTGAACTTATTATAGTTTCTTGAAGAGAATCATCTGTAAAACTATATAAGGGCCCACCAAGATATGATTCGGGACTCGTTAATTCATTAATTCCAATAAAATATCCTACACTACTTTTCCTACATTTAAATCAAATGCTCATGGATTTGAGCTGTGAATAAAGTATTCAAATTTTTTAGAGCAACTGAGGATATTTCTTAATGCCACAAATTGATCATCAGGCTAGTGTGAGCCAGAGTTCTTGGTGGCAAGCGTGATGACTACATTGCTTATGTGTACTAAACAAGGGATACAAAGTGAGATTTAGAGTAGTGTCTCCTACCCTAAGGATCCTTCAGGAAAGGGGATAACATAGATGATGATATTCACCAACCCTTTGTTGGAGTTGCCCTTAGCTCTCTTAGTTTGCTGGTACTCTCATACACAAAAAAAATATTCAATTTTTTATATGAATTTAATTCTTATATTTGGTGATATTATAATTTAAAGAAAGGTATATACATGTTTTATTGCAGGTATACTAAGTATAGAAATTTGGAGCTTAAAGGATGCAAAAATGACAAAATGTGGAGTCAAGAGTGGCATTTTCAAAAAATTAAATTGGTGAATAGGAGCCAGAATTCAGAGCCTAGGTAGTAGATTTCAGCGCCTAGGCGCTAGAGATTGTTATTTTCACAAATAGATTAAATTTGGATGTATTTTGAGGAGGTGCCTATGGAGACTTTTGGCATTCTAAAGGAGTGCTTTTATGTCAGAAAAAGGTGTGAGTGAAGGAGGCATGAGTATCAAAGTGTGGGAGAGTGTGGAAAGTGTCTCTAAGAGTTGTAAGAGGAGAGGGAAAGTGAGATATTTCTTCTTCCTTTCATTTTTAAGAGAGATTGAGTGTTACTGTAAAGAGAGAAAGAGATTCAAAGGAACTTCAAGTGATTAGCTTGGGGAAGAGTGCTGCAACTTTTTTATATGCTTAATTGTATATATTTTATATAGTCACAATGATATAAACGCAAGTATACATATCGCTCAAGTAATATAGTACTTTCTGATTAAGCCCCGAATGTCGATCCCATGAGGATGCAAGGAAAGATGTCCTTAGTCAAATTCCAGTCTACTAATATTAGTCCTTAGTTTGGAATGTCAATTAAAATGATGTTTTAACTAGAATTTACTCCTACATGTGAATTTTAAATGCAAGGATAGTAACTATTTCTAAATGTAAATATTAATTCTAAAGATAAACCTTTTTGGATGAATTGGTTTGGAGAATTTTAATATTTTCAACACTACTATTCTTATGAAGTGAGTTGGATAATGTTAAGGAATAAGATACATTAAATATTGTATGTTCCAAATATGAGCAATTTTAATTCTCTGCCCTAATTCAGTGTTATAAAAAATCATTGGCTAATCTCAGGTTTAGTCCTTAAATTCATGCTAGCTAGGTAGATACTGGCTCCCACTCCAAAGCTCCCACTTCCTTTCCCCTGAAGGCTAAATCTCGCTTTAGTTCTTTAAACACTAAGACCGAATTGGGGATTTTAGTTTGTCACCCTAAATTCTCCAATTCTACACCCATCAAAGTATATTTCCCTATTTATTTGCATCTAACCCCCATGAACTTCACCATCCATGGAATTTGAATCTGGTTCCACTTTGTTGAGAATCACATCGCCCTCTCGGAACTTAATGCAATTACAACGAATTTTAACACTACAACAGGCATTTATTGTAATGTAAATGAAGTGCAAGTAAAAACCATCACATTTATAATTAAAACTTCTTCAAGCATGCATCCCAAAATCCAAAACATGAATCCTACTCATTGTAAAATAAAAGTAAATGGAAAATGATGGCATAATTCTCTCATGCTACTATTTTCTAAAAAGAAGAAAGAGTAAGAGAAACACATCACAAAGCACGAAGAAAACACAACGAAAAACTTCATTACATCAAAGCAAATCCACTAGATAAGTCTTTACAAAATCATAAGATAATGAAGAACATAATAATTAGTTTTTGCCCCTTGAAAGAAAGATGAAAATCTCTCCCACAAAGTCTCCCGTTGATCTATGCAATGCTTGAACATTCCCTTACCAATTCTCTCAAAATCCCCTCACCAATCTCTCCAAAAAGGTAAAAATCTACATTTCTACTTCTATTCTAAGATCACTAAACATTCTCCACATTTGCTCACGCACACACACACACACACACATACATATGAGAGGTGTAAAGCCCTCTTTTTTAAAGAGACACAAATTCCCTCCTTTTTTCCAAGAGACAAATCTATTCATCCAAAAGACATGTCTCTTTATTCAAGAGCCTTATAAAAGTGCCTAGATTCATTGAATTGCTTCATGGGGTGTTTGAATTACTTAAGATCCTTCTAGAACATCAAAAACTACCAAAAATCAATCTATGACCGTCCCGGGTGCTGTTGGCGCCATTTTGGGCACTGTCGGCATCATTTTCTCATTGTTTTTTCTGCTTTTCAGTGTCACCGGCTTTGGTTCTGGTCCTTCCAGAGCACATCCTGTGCAATTCCACTATTTTGCTTCATTTGGCTCTGTTTTAGCTCTGTTTCGCCCCCTTTCAGTTGGATTGTGTTCCTAACAGATATACCTACAAAATAAGCATAAAAAAATGTTTCTTTA